>CM024763.1:120501432-120779861 GCA_014218235.1 Colocasia esculenta | reverse complement strand
AGAGGCCTCCTACTCGGAGAGCCCCCCTCTCCGGTAGGGATCTCACTATCTGAGGGAGGTTCCTCCGGGTAGGGGGAACCCTCCTACCCGTAGGGGTCTTCTCCTCCTTGCTTCCCTATAAATGTAACCCCCCGCTCCTTATGGGGGTTGTTTGGTACCCTCCATGTTTCTTGTGCGAGAGGACCTTCGGGGTTCATTTTTCGGTGTTCTTCTGACGAAGAGTTGTTTGTTTCTTCTTTTGCAAGTGCTTGGTGCTTCCCTTGCAAGTGGATCTGAAGTTGTAATCTTCTTTGAACCTTTGGTCTTGTTGATCTTGTGCCGTTAAGATTTTTTAATTTATCTTCTTCTTCGAAGCGTTGTTTTTCTTGACTTGTACTCTGTTGAAGGATTTTAAGTTGTGGCTTCATAATAAGTCTTTTCTTGACTTAAAAAATGGAGACCCAATATACTTAAGTAAATATGGATCACATGAATATTTTCCGGCATTCCTATATAGATTCCCATCGTAAATTTTCGGGGTCCAACACTGATTTGGCCAAAAGTTGTGCAATCTAGAGGGCTACCCCCTTGGAATTGGATTGCCCTAGGGTGATCCGCCAGGAATCCGCCGATCTCGATCCAGATTGGCTGATTCCGCACACTATGTTGTGGCTCTGCAACCTTATCCCTCTCACACCTGTGGTAACTCCGATGTACAAATATAGAAAATATGTGCCCTTGAAGAAGATAATTATCCATTGTGAGCCATAACTGTTGAATGGGATCATTTTGTTTTGTAATCTCAATGTGACTGCTTTTTGTGCCCAGGTGGAGGCTTTTTGCAATGGACAAAAGATTCATGTTAGCCAGACTGATCAGGTATATTGGTCTCCACTCTCCAGAACCCCACTATTCCTTGTCTGAATTTGTCTAACTTTGGAATGGCCTACTTGTTTCTTAATCTTAAAGCACTTTTCTGCAAGATTAATGATTGGAAGAATTCCTTAATCCATGGAAGTTGTGTACTTGTATCAAAACTTTCAGTTCGTCACAGTTTTAGTTTGTTGCCTATATTGACATTGACCAAGTGGTAGGCATTTATCTATCAAACACAATTGGTTGTTTATACTTTTATAGAAACATGAGTTTAATTAGTCGATTTATTAGTGAACAAGGAAAATATTATCTAGACGAGTGAATAGATTACCTTGAAAACAACAACGATTAATTACTATTGCTATAAAACAAGCTCGTATTTTATCTTTGTTACCTTTTCTAATAATGAGAGACAATTTGAAAGAACCGAGTTGATCTCTTGAGCTACTGGTCCTAGAACCAGAAATAAATAGGCATACCATACTCTTCAATTGGTTCAAAACATCAATGTGGTGGTTAAGTCATGAAATTTCAAATGGTGGAAGGAATAGTTGATCGTAATAAAAGATGCATGTCAGAAGCAGCTACCAATGTTTTGGAAAAGGACTATAGAAGATGCTTATCTATTTAGTCATATTGTGCTCCAATTTCTTCGCTCAGTGAATCAGTATATTGTGTTATTCCGAATGAATATACCTAAAAATCACAATCCCATACTTACTAATATTTTAAGAAAATTTATGTTCGTTTGTTAATCTCATGTAGTTATGTATGTTAAGTCAAATTATTAATTACAGGGAAACAGAAAATTAAAGCAGAGCAAGGAGAAATTTGTAATAAAAAAACCAGATTCCCAGGATTTGGGGGGGGGGGAGGACAGAGAAGAGCTAAAAACAGAAAAGCAGAGTACCGTTTGTTGCCTATTGAACCAAGCAGAAGAAATAGAATAAAAGAAAAAAGAGCATCATAGAAGGTGGAAGTGGCCCTGTGGAACCAGAAAGTAGAAGGACAAAAGAAACAGAGCACCATGGAACCAAGCGGAAGAACAAAGAGGAAAAAAAACAACTGCTACTGCAGTATACTGGATTTTCAACAAGAAAGATCGTAGGAGACTTAAGTACTGAAGAAGAAAACCGGGAGGGGGGGGGGGGAGGGAAAGAACAAGAAAGAACACTGATTGTAGGTGGATGGACCAAAGAACAGAGGATTGTTTTGTCCCATGACCTCTTAGCTGGTCCTTGCTTCTCTCGTCCACATTAACTTCTTACACAGGCAGAACCTTCGGCCTTTGCAAGGCCTCCGCCAACCTCCTGCTAGGCTTCTGCCACATGCCGCCCACTTTGGCCTTTGCAAGACTCCTGCTGTGTCCTCCTCGACTTGCTGTGCCCTTCAAGAAGAGGAAGGGAATAATATTATAATACTACGGGAGAGTCCTGTTTGTGGATGAAAGAATAACGGTCCCCGCTGGATTCTCACTTACAACGTGGTGCCTATTGGAGGAAAGAGTTGGCGAAGAGGTGGTACCCCCAAACCTGATACATGCCAACTTAATAGGGGTACATAAGACTTCCACAGAGAAGGTTTCCAAAAGAAGCGGGAAAAGACAAATGATCACCCTTCGTCTCATTCCATAAATTGCCCCAATGTACCCATCATAAGCTCTGACAAAATCCAAATTGACAGCACAAAAGGCTATTTGTCCTAGAAGCAAACAGCACAAGGAAATTATTGCCCCATTTCTGACTCTGATAAATTTTGGCTGATCGATTGAAATGGGCTAATTGGACTCAGGATTACCAGTTGTTGATTCAAGTCGGGGGGTCGGGGTGTTGGATCAGAAAGTTTGGCTGGTTGGACCTGGATTGGCTGATCCTTGGCCGTTCCATTTGAAAACAGAAAAAAAGCTCCTGTTTTTTTTCTAATGCAACCCCTCTCCCTTTTCCCTTCCCCATGTAGCCCCCTTTCCCCCTTTTTGCCCCTTCCCTTGCGCTCTCCCCCTTCCCCTTTGCCATGCACCCTAACTGTTTCCCCGTTTTCCACCGCTTCTTCATCCCTTTATGGACTTGGATTTCCACAGATTATTTAGCTGATCCAAGTCCTTCCATAACCCTGAACACCCAGTCTAGTAGCAAGCACCTTTGTCACAATCTTATAGGCAGTTACTAGTGTCCTAAGAAATGTGGTAGGATTTTAATGTGTGCAGTTTCGTAAGGAATAATATTGAATATACACTTAGCTTATGACACCTAACATAGTGAAATCATTAACTTTGTTGAATTCCCAATATTAATCAATGTCCTCAACCTATCTCTCATAAAAGATTGATTAGTTTACTAAAGACTAACATATCAGATACTTCAGTAGTTAATTGATTATTTTTAACTTTAAAACTGACATATCAGACACTTCACAAAAGTTAATTGACTATTTGACTTTTTTTTTTTTGAGAAGTGGATAGTACCACAAGCATATTAATAAAAAGAGAGAAGGATGTTCAAGTATGGGCCAACAAAAGGACCCCTAAAAGCTGCCCTGACCACTTATACATTGCCATCCATCCGAGTATGGATTGCCAATCTCTATCCCCCCAACAAAACACAAAGTGTAAGTTTGACTAATTCCACATTACAACAATTGACGCCCATCCCTTATCTTTACCACAAATCCCAGCAAAAAGAGCTTCAACATCCCGAGCAACCCTCGAAAATATGCGATTGTTCCTCTCCTCCCAAATCATCCATATGCTGCATGAAGAATGAGCCACCAGACTGTGCTTTGACCTTTGGTAGTCCATTTCCTTTTCCACTTTGCAATCATATGCCAGATCCCTATTGGGAACGGTGTAATGATGTCCTTATAGCCATCTCTTCCAAACTCTATGAGAATAGGAGCAACCAACAAAAAATATATCAAGAGACTCCACCCCCCCCCCCCCCACACGGCACACACACACACATGCAAAGGGCGCATGTGGTCTGAATGTCAGGCAAAAAATGATGCAATCTATCTTGCGTGGGAAGTCTCTCAAGAAATTTCTCCGTAGTAGAACTTTCACCTTCAAGGGCTTCTAAACCTAATCATGCAGTCCATGCCGAACTCCTCCATCGAAAATAATACTGTAGCCATCTAACCAGAACATCCTCCATTCTCCCATCGCCATACCGAACGGCCTCACTATCTAATAGAAAGATGGTAGACGATCCGGATGCAAGTCCTAAAGTTGAAGAGTCTTCGACTGCGAAGATCCCTCCTGAAATAGATGCCCACACTATTGGTGGAGATGTATTAATGACCTAGGAGACTGGGACAAGAGGATCCACCACCACATAGAAAAGACTGAAAAATAGCTCGCAGAAGGAAAAATCTCCGCACCACCTGACCCTTTAGAAAAGAGCCTTATTCCCCTTCCCCAACTGGACCCCGACACCGGCTGAAATAATATCCCTGCATGAAGATGTCTCGCCAAAGAAAGGGGTTTGAAAAAGATGGGTTATAGATCTGCTCATCCACGCCCTATTCAAAACACTAGCACCAGAACAAAGAGAAGGGTTGGAAAGGGGTCTCCTACCTGAGACCTTGGCCACTATGGAACCAAGTTGATGGTTCTCATTTATGAGAATACAAAAACACCAAGGATATGGAACCAAGTTAATGGTTCTCATTAATAAGAATGCAAAAACAACTGAGGAAATACAAGCCCTAATCCACGCAACCACACTATCACTAAAACCCATCCTCTTTAAAACATACAGCAGACGATGCCAGTTAACCTTGTCATAGGTCTTCTTAAAATCTAGCTTTAGGACTAAACTTTTCCTTTTGAGCTACTTTAAAGCAAACAAGCATTCATATGCCACCAAAAATTGTCAGAAATATGCCTCTCTCTGATAAAAGCTCTCTGGTAATGGTCCCCTAGCCATCCCATAACTAAAACCAACCTAGTAGCCAACATCGTAGAAATAATCTTGTAGGTTCCATTCAAAGACTAATAGGCCGAAAATCAATAACTCATTTGCTTCTTTTTCTTAGAGATAAGAAACCTGTGCGTCTTGTTGATCCCTCTCAAGTGGGCTTTCCTCTCCTGGAACTCCTACTGCTACAAGATCCCATTTGATAGTATGCAACATTGCTAGAGAAAGGCCACTAGGAAGTCGTCTGGTCCCAGAGCTTTGCCTTCAGCTAGAGAAAAAACTACCTAGCATACCTTCTCCTCAGAGCAAACCCAATCAAGATCCTCACTGGTCTTAGGGGGCCGTCGAAGTAAGAGACTCTCATCTACCTTCGGTTTGCTCAAGCCCCTCAGTGAAAAGCCTAGAGTAAAAGCTTCTTACTTGTCTCTTCTCTCCTCATCTTTATCAAATAGTGTCCCCCACCTTGATGCATAAGATGGAGTTCACTCTTCTTCTGTCATTGAAATACACTAAAATGCCTTTTCTTGTCCCGCTCTTTAACCCATCTGTCCCTAGATCTCTGTTTCCAGTAAATTTCCTCTTTGCAAAGAATGTCCTCATCATGTTCCTCGAGAGAAGCTTGAGCAGCTCTATCCTCCTCATTTGTAAACTGCCTCCTTCAAGCTATCCATCTTGTCTATTTGTTGTAGAATCTTGATCTTCGCCTTTCTTCTTGGAAGTGTTTTTCCAGCACCCTAACTCCTCAAGGTATAAGTAGTATGGCCTAGTCTCCTCACCAAGGTACCTATAGCTGAAGGTCCTGCATCCACAACATACCAATCCCCCGACACCACATCCATAAAGTCATGCTCTCGCATCTAGAATAACTCCAATCTGAAATTGTTCCTCCTATTATGCATATGACTAGTCTTAAAGAGAATAGTTTTGTGATCCGTAACCACACTAGACATCAGGGACACTTGAACATGTGGAAAGCGATCCTCCCAGTCAACGAAGACCACAATCTATCCAACCTCGAGCAGACTACCTTTGCTTTAAGGTTAGACCAAATAAAGAAGTCGGCAGACCATAGTTGTTAAGGCGGTTGCCTAGGCGCCGCTTAAGCGCAAATGCGCTATCTCCTTTGCCTAAAAAACCCCGCCTTTTAAAAGATGAGAAAAGTGGCCCAAGGCGCCGCTAAGGCAGTCTAGGCGCCTACTTGGATCGTTTGACCCGCCTAGACCCGTTGAGGGTTCACATAGGCACATGTGGATCCAGTCTCAAAAAACACCACCCACCCCCATTGGCTGACATCTCCCTTTGAAGTAGGAAGAGATAGGGTTCCTTCGAAGTCCAGCCCTTCCCTGCGGGCTCCTGCTGCGTCTCTGGCTGCCACCCTATCTCTGGCCCCCACTGCCACCCCTCCGTTGCCACCGCCAGCACCTCCGGCCAATGGTGTGTTTCTTTCTCCCTCTCTCTTGTCTACGGATCCTAGTCTCTCTCACTCTTTCGTCGCCCCGCCGACCTCTTTCCCTCTCTTGTCTCTTGTCCTCGGTGTCTCACCCTCTCTCACTCTCTCTCAGATTCTCAATCTCTCTTCCCAATCTCTCTCCCATCTTGACCCCCCTCGCTCTCTCGCCTCGATTGACTCCCCCCCCTCTCTCTCTCTCTCCCGATCTCCCCTATTCTGATCTCTCTCTCTCTCCCCCCCCCCCCCCCCACCCACCCCTTCACCCCGTGACCTAGCACTGTGGTATTGTGTAACCATCCCACCGACCCAACCCCAACTGTTATGCTGTTAAGGTCAAGACTCAGCCATTAGATTGAAAACATAATCTAATGACTGTGTGAAGACAGTCATTAAATACACAGATATTAGTTATTCTGGATTTGACATATTAATTATGATCTTTACATTTGATGTTTCATTTATATATAATTATTTCAATGTTTTCCTCTTCACTTTTTGTCATATGTTGATGCAATAATATCTAACACATTATGATCTGTTTTATTTAACTTTTTATGAGCATTATATATTTTTATTTATATAAGATGCCACTCCTGAAATAGCCCAGACTAGATGTTATCTTTAGCGCTTAAGCACACAAGGAGCCCAAAGACGCTTTGGTCGCCTTGTCACCTCGACAACTATTAGGCAGACATTCTGACATCCACCAGTGCAACCTCCTGAATAATGTCTAAGAAGTCCTCCATACACCCATTTGTAGAAGAAGTCCCAATTCTTTTTGATGGATGTCCCACAACATTAAAATCCTTGCCCAAACACCACGACCTTCCTGTAGACTGGTGAAGCTGCAATAAATCATCCCATAATTGTCTTTTATTCTCCCTGGCTTGGGGGACATAGGCCTGCAGTAAAGTCTCAAGAAAAACCATCTTCGAATCCCTTAAAATGCTCCAAAATAGCCCACCTGCTAACCACCCCATCATATACCACTTCCTCCCACCTCAAACGGGTTCCACAAGACAAGGATATCCCCGAACTCTCCATTGCAGGAGAGGCAACTCTCCTAGTCAATCTCTCTCCCCCAATCTCCCTTATGATGACTCTCCCATCGTCATCCCACTTCGTCTCCTGCACACATAAGATATCCACCTTACACCTCCAAAGCAACTTCTTCCTGCCTTCCTCCTCTCCACCCCACCTAGCTCTTTGACATTCCATGAAAAGATTCTCATTGGGATGTTGTGGCCCCCCTCTCATCCACAATCACTCCCCCCCCTCTCTGTAGTGACGTCTCACCTACTCGGATATTGGTACTCCCATCTCTTATAGATATTTGAGAATGCTCCCTTTAAATCCTTCGCTACTGCCATAGAAGATATGCCAACCATCCATGCTACCTCCCTAGTCCACTCAGTGCACATGGCTTCCACTTCCTTGAGAAGATCCCTCACAACCTCCGTCCGTAGACAGGACTTTCCTGACCCATCAACATTGTCCTGCATTGGTGATTCCTCATCACCTTCCTTCTGGGTATTCTTGTCTCTCATTGCCCTCTCAATGTGATCAACTCGATGTAGCAAAACAAGGGCCGAATGGCCCTGCACTTCTAGAGCATCTGGAGATGACTTGCCTAGGTCCACAACTGTTGCATTCGAAGATGATTTCTCCGCCACCAGTACTAGGGTAGGGGCAAGAGACTTTTCAGGCACCCATCCTCGAACTAAAGGTGCTTGACAGTCTAGCTCCCCGAAGCTCTGCACATCGGCCATCGACCTTGACTCTAAAGCTAGAAGACCCCTCTGCAGGCTTCTCCAGTGAGGTTTCTCTAGATCTCCCTCCCTGTTTCGTCCTTCCTTGTCCCTATTAGATTGTTGATCGTCGGCTTGTCGCCACCGAAGAACGATAAGGCCTTGAAAAGGGGCACCTTGCCGTCGGATTGTTGCTTGGACGACCTCCCTAATAGAACCCCTCGATCGGGCAGGGAAGAAGGTTGCTATCAGGCCCTAGAGATCTGCTACACAAGGAGGCTCAGATAGCGGGTAAGTTACGAGCCCCTAGTTTGCGCCTGATGGATCCATCCCATTGTTGTCAAGGTAGGCGCCCTCTCGCCTTTACATTTGTTGAGAAGGCAAACCAAATGGTCATCTAGGCGGGCTGGGCACCAAGGCGGCCACCCAACTCGCTACTGCCCGAACCGTATCTGACTCATTTAGGTGCGGATCCACTTTTAAACCCCATCGCATCCCCCCCACCCCGCAATGCCCATTTGCGACCTTCATCCCCCTTCTCCCACCTTCAACCTAGGTCGTTGCCATGTTCTCCCTCCATCGTCATCATCTCTCCTGCGACTGCGTCCTCACTTCTCTCAGGTGGGCGCCGCTATAGGTTCACTTACCCCTCCCCCTGGACGACGTCCACCACCAGTGCCAGAGTGTAAGTCCCTTCCTCCCTCCCCTCTCTCTCTCTTTCTCGAGGTCCCCCCTATATATTTTAGATTTTTTTAATTAGTGGCCTAAGTGTCGTCTAGGCAACGCTTAAGTAGGCGTCTAGTCGCCTAAGTGCTTAGAGACCTTATCAACACTTTGGTCTGCCTTGTCACTTTGACAACTATGATCTATCCCTCCTCGGTAGATCGGGCGGTTCACAATTCAGCGTAGTGGCCAATCTGAGCCCCCCCCTCCAAAACTGCTATAGACCTAGTTTGCCAGATCAGTCAAGAGGATCCACGGGAATCGCCTGCCCCCTCTTCGTCTTCAACATCCGGCCTCTATAGCAGTGTAGCTGCTGTCCTAGGGACGACAAGGGTGGGTGAGACTTCACCTCCTTAAGGACCACACATCGGATGACGATCCGTTCACCGTCAAACCCTGCAATAACGGTCACCGGCACCGCCTCCGGATTGTTGACCTAGACGGTTGCGAAGATCTTCAATCTTGCCCCTGTCATAGCAAACTCTAGAGGTCCTTGAATAAGGTCTCCAAATTGGCAAACCAAGAACCTGCCTTCTTGCTCATCACACTGTCCAATGGGCACTCCTTCCACGAAGACCTTAAAGCTTCTCATCCGTAATGAGGGGGAAGTTTCAACATCTTCGGCTATCGGCGAATGCTGAGAATGGCCCCACCCACCGTAACCATACCAGCTCTAAAAGCCCTCTTCACTCTCTCTTCATAGCTGCCCACTACTAGGAACAACTTATGGGTAGTCTCACGACTTCCCATTCTTCCCCTATTAGCTCCGCTTAATCCACTCCATCATCAACATCACCGACTAATAGAGACAATGCCAATGATCTCCTCCTCCAGCTCGTGTAACAAGTGATATACTCCTCCCGCAAGTCTCCTACCTCAAGCACCTTCCTACTACTCTGGCCCACCATAGTAGACCTTGCGGTTCCCCGTACAACATTGGCGAAGCTTCTAAAATCCCTTAGCTCCCTTCTTTCTATTGCTGACCCCCTGGGCACCCCATTATAGTTAAATGCAGCCTGCCCTTTGTTCCTCCTCTTCTCCTCAGAGGTTCGGCGAACGGTAGGACACCATCTCTTGATGTGTCATCATCTCCCACATCCAAAGCAAGTCTGGATGAAGCTGTACTTAACCCCACGACCACCCTTAGTAGCTTCCTTTGGCAAAGATCGAGCATCAGAGCCCCAAGAACTCCGCCCTCCTCCAGCAGTCACCCGACGTACACCCCCCACCCTTTCGTAGGGGATATTGATTGGCCAAGATGGCCGCACAGAGTCCCAGATCATCTCTCTCTAGAAAAGGCTTAAGAGAGAAGCACTCGATAATCACTAGTTTTTTTTGACTTTAACAACTAACATATCAACTATATATATTATGTTAGGGTTTTTTACTTATCATCTTTCTAATCTTAGCTGTTTCTAAATAGCTCCATATAACTCCTATAGATCTTCAGCAGTTTTTAATTAAACCCTCTGGTTAATCATCATCCAGGAAAGGTATCTTTTGATGGAATATTCATCCAGTCTGCTGTTATATATTTTTTTAAGACCTAAATACCGTTGCCTTCTCTGTGTGTACTGTGGTCTTGTTCTTGCTCGAGCCCATCAGGGGTTGGGGGGGGGATGGGTTGGTTTATGCCGATGAGATGGGGTGCCTGGGGGGCTTCTGCTGCATCGGGATGTGGTGTGGGTGGTAGGTGCCTTCTTGGGGGCTTCTTGCCAGTGGAGGGTGGGTAGGCTGGGGGGATCCCCATTGGACATCGCTGGGAGGCATTAGAGCTCTCTCTGGCGAGAGAGCACTGGTCACTAGTTTGATTTGGAGACATTTTATTATTTAAATTTTTTTACATGGTAATAACATAATCTTTATGAGGGCATATAGGTCATTTATAAGCTTGAGTTAAGATTAACTAGAGTTAAAGATGATTTTTTTCACAGTAACAACCAATGTGGACCTATTTTAGAATTGCTGATTATTTGAGGGAATTATTTGGAATTTCAAAGATTACAGGGTGTTATTTGGAAATAGCTAAGATTTGGGGATTAATATGTAACTGATGTGGGGAGTTCATAGTAGGTCGGTAGAATCTTCGGCTCGGACGACCTTAGGGTGTCTAAACCGACGACCTGACATGGCTTGGGTTGGGCTAGACTCAAAAAGGCTAGATCAAGTCCCCGCGGGTCGGCAAGATCCTCGGCTTGGCCGACCACCTAGATTATCAGAGCCGACGTCCTGACGTCGCCGTGACCAGATCTTGTCGTCCAGTACGACAGTCGTGTCGACAAGGACGACCTCCTCATTTCCCTTGTGCCAAATTTCTCAGATCGGTCTAGGACGAGGACCATGTGCCGGCTCGGCCATATCCGACCAAGAGTCCGATGTGTTTGCGGGATTTCTGGAGCATGGTTTGCCTAACTACCGGAGCAATAATTGACAAGATAACAACGAGGATCATGGGTCTGTTAACTGTGGCCATGAAGACCACGATCTGAACGATCTGCCATGCTAGTTATGACCGCGATCCGGCGTCAATTAGGGAGATCCCTTGCAAGATTCGCGGGGTCGTCCAACTATTATGTAGGTATCCTAACCCTATAAAAGAGGCAGACACTTCATAGTCGCAGGTACACTGTTCTACTCCATAGGCTAGGCCATTCTTCTCGGCTAGCGATTGACAAGATCATCGGAGTGTCTCCCCGCCGAGGCCTCTCGGTGGGCTTTGTAGGTCATCTCGGGAGCTTAGAATAAGTGTCTCACGTCAACTAAGCGCGCCTCAGAAAGGATTCATTGGCTTGTTCGTCTCGGCTCATTCTTCGGCCAGGAACACCTCGGCGGTAACCTCGGCCTAAGCCGACCTATGTTATATATACATGAACATTGGCGCCGTCTGTGGGAAACTGCTACTAAAGGTCAGTACGACTTTTCCCCAATCACCCGCAGTTGATCTCGAAAGATATAAAGGTAAGCATAAGGGACCCCTTGAGTCGATAAAGGGGTCGTCCTGGGGCATAACAGGTTCTGTAGACTCGTGTCTACCGAGGACCAACTAGAGGGCTGACGACGAGTCGCTTAGAGCATCGTCATATAGCGAATCATGAATTATACAATCTCTCGGTATATTGCAAGCCACCCTTGCCGGGGGGCCACTAGGCCGATCACCCGAGGACTCGGTGTCGGCAACCACGTTTTACACTACTATTCTCGAATCCAGTTTGTAAGTTTAATATGAACAGAGAAGGCCCATACCGTACGGTCAAGGACCTCGGGTATGGGGTCGACCAGTTAACTGAGTGCAGGTTGGCAGACTTAGAATGCCGAGCATTACCGTTATTAGTTTCTATTTGTCAATAAGAGTTGAATTTCTGTTGTATTTGCGTGATTCGACTATGATTGAAGAATCGACGAGTCGCTTTGTAGCATCATCATTTGTTCACGTCTCATGTGTCGGTGGAGTCAGCTACGAGGTCCCTTCGGCACTCGACTGACCCAACAACACGAAAGCAAGTATAAAAGCGAGGTCGCTTCAGCACTCTCGTGGAACGAGGACGTCGTAGTTCGCTGGACGAGGTCGCTTTGGCACTCGTCAGGAATCGAGAGACGACGTCTGACGTGATATGAAAGTGAGGTTGCTTTGGCACTCGTGTGGAATAAAGACATCGTAGTTTGTTGGACGAGGTCGCTTCGGCACTCGTCAGGAACCGAGAGACGACATCTGACTTGATATGAAAGCGAGGTCGCTTCGGCACTCGCGTGGAACGAGGACGTCGTAGTTCGCTGGATGATGTCGTTTTGGCACTCGTTGGCAACCGAGAGACGACGTCCAACGTGATATGAAAGTAAGGTCGCTTCGGCACTCGCGTGAAACGAGGATGTTGTAGTTCGCTGGACGAGGTCGCTTCGGCACTCGTCAGGAACCGAGAGATGACGTCTGACGTGATATGAAGATGAGGTCGCTTCGGCACTCGTGAAGAACGTGGATGTCGAAGTTCGCTCAACAAGGTCGATTCGACACTCGTCAGGAACCGAGAGACGACGTCTGACGTAATATGTAGAGGAGGTCGCTCCGGCACTCGTGAAGAACGTGGACGTCAAAGTTCGCTGGACGAGGTCGCTTAAGCACTCGTCAGGAACGGAGAGACGACGCTCGACATGATTTGAAGACGAGGTTGCTCCGGCACTCGTAAAGAATGTGGACGCAAGGTTCAAAATCTCGGGGATCGGGATCGGATCGGTCGGCCCAAAACCGATCCGACCCGGCGATCCCGAGCCCGGCTCGGCCGATCCGGGCCGAGCCCGACCGGGTCTGGCCAAGCAAAAGGGGGGTGGATCGCCCCCCTTAAAAAAATTGAAAAAAATTAGAAAAAATATGAAAAAATAGGAAATATATGAACATTGTATTTATGAACTGAAATACATGAAAAAATGTATTTATTGGAATCGTACATTATATTGTGTGGACATAAGGTTTACATAATCTGTCCAAGACATATAATGTTGGTAATATGCCTCATATTGAGTCAAATATTGACTATAGGCATCCGTGTTCGCATATATGATAGTGATTGGTGTGTAGCCCGGTATTTCAGGCACTTGATATGAGCCATATGACTCATATGAGTCATGTGAATGTGAATCGGACTCAGTGGATTGTGCATATGCTCCACCTCCGGTGTAATATGATGCATCCGGGTATTGAGGATATCCCAAGTAGCCTCCCTGCCCTTGGTAATATCCTTCAGTGGAAGCATAAGATGATGTATCTGACGCTTGCTCCATGGTCTCAAACTCCATCCGTAGCTTTTCTTGACGCTCCCACTCCTCTTGCATCTTCTTCTTCTTCATTAACCAATTCCGTCTATGCGGAATGAAGTTGGGATTGTATCCCGAATCTTCGGATGCTCCTTGGCCTTGCCCTTGCCCTTGCCCTTGCAATTGAGATGCCACTTTCTTCCCCTTTCGTGCATATTTTTGACTTGAGGTTTGTGCTTCCCTCCCTTCCCTACTCCCATGATGTTGATCTTGAGTAGCATGGGTGAAGTCTTCCTCTCCGGTGAATACAATAGGGTCGGGTGGCGGTGCCGGTGGCGGTACACTGCTGACAACTAGGACATCTCCTCCATGATCGGATCCCTCACTAGGAGTACTTGTCTTCGATGTCGAGTCATTAGAAGTTTGGTATTGAACATTATCGCTTGGCTCCGGTGTTTCATCATCTATATCTTCCTCGATCGTGTCCAAGTCTGCAATGCTAATGCCATGTTTCGTGCTCCTTCCTCTTGCACCCACTGTCTTCTTTTGGCGTTTAGGGGCTGGGGGAGTTTCGAACTCCGGAAGCAAAGGCACATCATCAAGCTCACCTAAATGAGACATAAACATGTTAAAATGAGAAATAAATAATTTATAAATGATGCATGTACATTGTAAATGTCATTTACCTTCAGCCCATGCACGATCATGCGGGTCGAACTCTGGTTGAACCGAAGTGCTTGCATTTACCCATGCATGTAGTGGATGTTCCTCCTCAAAAACTTCTTCTATATCTATTGTCTCCGATGGAGTTGCTTCAGCTTGTTGTTGCCCCGAGGATCTATATCTCTCTCTATCTTGAACTTGCTTGATTAATTGGAGGTTTTTAAGCTTCAATCTCATGTTGTAGTGGCAAAATACCAACTTCTCAAGACGTGCAGACTTCAACCGGTTTCTTTGTTTTGTGTGGATCAAGCCAAATGTGCTCCAGTTTCTCTCACACCCTGTGGCAGACGTTGTTTGGCTTAAAACCCGAATAGCTACATAGGCCAAGTCTTCATATCCATAAGTTCTTCCATGATCCAACCACCAATCCGCTGTAAATGAAGCATGTATAATGTGTTAGAAAATAGAACCAACTCATTGTACATGCAAATAAATATGATGAGTAACTTCTAACCTGGACTCAAAATCTGAGCAGCTCGTTGTGCCGTGCTAGTACCAAAGTGGTAGAGTTGAAGTCTATAATCATGCATTTGTTTGCATGCTATGATTGCCCTATCCTCATTGTCTAGCATCCGTTTGATTACATTTTTGGCCCCAATCAACACTTCGGAGGAATTGTCATAGTTCTCCCTCCTCCCATCAGTCCTATACATGTATTGGGGGTTGAAGAAATGCCCTACATGTAGAAGATAAATGTTAAAACATGAGTTGTAAATAATATGTAATCACAATTCACAAGAGTTGAAGTGTTATGCTTACCTGCAGCATGAAGATCATGATGCAATGTGTGCTCCCATCGCCGATCTACGATTTCCCACCACTTGGCATACGTTGTTTTGTTGTTCATTTGGATAAGCTCCTTTGCTCGATCCATAGCCTCGTACAAGTAACCCATCTCGGATCTCCTCTCCCCATCTACCGCCCTTAACACTCGAACAAGCGGTTCTACTACATTCAACACATTTTGGACCCCCTTCCAAAATGGCTTTGATTGGATAATGTCGGTCACCTTCTTTCCATTCTCCCTCACCCGTGTAGGAGCATGTCGGGACATATAGTTTTCCCACTCTTCCGATGCTACCATCCTAATAAGGTTGCTACGTTGCCCATTTATGCTATCCAATGCAATATATTGGGATGCAAACCTTGTAGGTGCTGGCCGAAGCAACTCCCGTCCATGTGTATGCGTCCTCATGATGTCCAATATGTTGTTGTGGTTGTAGATGAAAGTGGTTACGAACCTTGCATTGTTGACCACATTTTCCACCATTGGATCTTCACAAATGTCTTCTAGCATTAAGTCAATGCAGTGCGCGGAGCAAGGAACCCAATACAAGTGTTCCCTTTTCTCCATTAGTTTTTGGCCCGCCAACTTGAAAGCCGCTGCATTGTCGGTTACCACTTGGACAATTCTTTTCTCTCCAATCTCCTGCACCATCTCATCCATCAACTGAAATAGGTAGTCCGCATTCTTCACCTTGCCAGAAGCGTCTACCGACTTCCAAAAAACAGTCCCTGCTTTGCAGTAGATTAAGAAGTTTATCATACTTCTTCGTGTAATGCCTGCACAATTCCATATGAAAAATTAAAACCTATGTCTTATTAATGAATAAGTGAATAACAGTTAACTAGCCAAACACTTGTACATACCTGTCCATCCATCGCACATTAACGTGCAACCATATTCATCCCATATTCGTTCAAATGTGGAAACATATGCCTTCATATCTTCAACCTCCATATCCAAGTATTTGTTGTAGATTTCATATGAAGTAGGGCCTTCCACCCCTTTGCCCACTTCACCAATAGTCTCTATCATGGACTCATAATATGGTCCTTTTGCTGCATTAGCCGGTATGCTGTTGAAGAAGAACCATCTTGACGTCGCTCTCCCTATCTTCTCCTTGCATATTTTCAAATTCTTGAATGCTGCAGAAATGGATGGTTGCTTCTCCCTTCGCCTGGTGAGAAATGGGTCTATTGGTCCCACTCTAGGATCTCCGTCTCTAGGGATATCCACTGGAACCTCAGGTATATTTGAACTCATTCCAGCACTTGAACTCCCTTGTCCGCTACCCCCATGGCCACTACCTTGACCTACGTGACGACCGGTACGTCGGAGATAGTCCTCTTCCGCATTAGACCTTCGACTTGCTTCCGATGCCCGACGAAATTGTTCTATAATATGAGATAGAAATAGAATGAGGGTCGGAGGGTGCTTAAAGCCTTAAACTAAAATAAATGTTTCAAAAGTAAGTTAACTAATTACTAACCTTCTTCATCTTGATCAAGATCAAAGAATTGTCTCCCTCTTGGTAAATCTACGGACCTTCGAGGAGGGGCAGATAAATCTTCCCGGATTTGTTGCCGTCTTCTACTAGTGTTTGCTTTGGATGTCTCTTTCTCCTTCATATATTGGCAAAATTGCATTCGAACTTCAGCAGAAACTCTCGAGCATGGTGCCACCTCACCTTTAATTCCCGCTAGATGTTGTTTCAAACGAAATATGCCGCCCGATAAGACCCGGTCACAATATTTACATTGGACCTTCCTTCGAGCCATGTCCACAACGATACCATGAGCCCAAGCGGGATCGGTGCTAGGAGGGTTGCTTGAAGAATGGGGAGCCGGAGCAGCACCACCTTCGGCGGCCATCACTTACAACACAAAAAAGAAGTTAAATAATAATAAAACAGAAAATAAATAATTTTTTTTTGCGGATGAGAGAGAGGGAGATGAATCGCAGCCAAGAGTTCGGGCCAAGAGTGTGTGTGAGAGAGCCCGAATAGTCGAACAAGAATCCCAAGAGTGTGAAAGATGAGATCGCCTCCCAAATAGTGCAAAATAGCGCCCGAGAGAGAGAGAGAATGCCCAAAATATTGAGAGGAGGGGAGGAGAACTCAAAACTTGAGTTTAGAACATATTGGGGGCCTTTGGGGGGTTTATATAGACCCCCAAGGCCTCCAAAGGCTCCAAAGAGCCGTTTCTGGCCGTTGGGGAACAGTCCCCAACGGCTAGAAAACGGCTAGTTCTGAACTAGCCGTTGGGCCGCGGATCGCCCCGGTCCGGGCCGATCCGCGGCGGACCGGCCCGGGCTCGGCGATCCCGCCGAGCCCAGCCGAGCCCGACCGATCCGAGCGCAGGGGACCGGACAGGTTACCCCGGCTCGGATCGGAGGGGCCAAAACCGAGCCAACTCGGGCGATCCGATCCCGAGTTGGCCGAGTTTTGATTCCCCGAGTTTTGATTCCCTTTGAAGTTCGCTGGATGAGGTCGCTTAGGCACTCGTCAGGAACTGAGAGACGACGTCCGACGTGATTTGAAGACGAGTCGCTCCAGCACTCGTGAAGAACGTGGATGTCGAAGTTTGCTGGACGAGGTCACTTAGGCACTCGTCAGGAACCGAGAGAAGACGTTCGAGGTGATTTGAAGACGAGGTCACTCCGGCACTCGTGAAGAACGTGGACGTCGAAGTTCGCTGGACGAGGTCGCTTAGGCCCTCGTCAGGAACTGAGAGACGACGTTCGACGTGATTTGAAGATGAGGTCGCTCCGGCACTCGTGAAGAATGTGGACGTTGGGAAGCTCACAGATAGGCTGAGCACGACGGGACTATTTAAACGATAGGATTATGAATGCCATGGTCTTGATTTGTCTTAAAGAACTTTTCGAGGGATAAGTTCTTAAGAGACTCCGACGACTCAAACGAGAATTGATGCAATTGGCAATAAAGTTTGCGATTGGCAAAGTTCTATTGATAAAGCATGAAAATACATAAGATCTTGGCGAAGCGCCATGTACAACTGCTTGGGCACCTAGGCCGCGACGACATCGTCTGGTTCGACCCAAGTCTCAGTGTTGGGGGCGACAGGCATGTCGGCGATAATGGCATCAGCGTTGTCCTCGAGGACCTCTTCCGTTGCAGCAGCCAACGCCTCGTCGACGACAGCAGCGATGTGCTCGTCTTTGACGACTGCATCCTCGCCAGCCTCCTGCTCGGCATCGTCCCCCAATCCCGACAGGTCGTACTCATGATGGAGTTCTCGGATGCGTCCGAGACAGTGGTCGTAACCAGCAGCTTGTCGATCTCTTCGCCAAGCTCCTTGGAGTCGCGGTACTCGACGATGGCCTTGTCGCGCTCCTCTTTGGCCAACTTCGAACTCTGGGCCTTCGTGGCTGCAAGCAAGGTTTGGCGTGCCGGATCGAGCCGGCCCGATACCCCCGTATCGCATCGGATCAGGGAAAACCCGATCCTCGATTTCATCGAATCCTCGATTTCATCGATTCGGTCCGATTCGCCTCATATATATAATATTATTATATCATATTAATGATATATATTATACATTATAAATATCATATATATGATATATTATATATTATACCCATGAGAATCGATCCGATGCAGATCGATTCGGGTCGATTCGGGGGAATCGAATCGGATCAAGAGAAATCCGATTCGCCTCCCGATCCCGATCCGTCAAACCTTGGCTGCAAGCAACTCTTCTTTTGCACGGAGGGCCTCTTTGAGATCCTCGACTGTCTGCTTCAGCCGAGCGATATCCTCCTCGGCTTTCTTCAACTGCAACTGCTCCTCGGAAAGAAGCTTCTCGACCTCTTCGGCCCTCTTCTCGGCGACGGTGGCTTTTTGCACGGCCTCAGAAACTCTCTGGTTGGTTCTGACTCGAGACGTTTCTGCCTTTTAGAGCAGGGCCCCGATCGACCCCAACTAATTTTGCACTGATCGGTAGAGGTCGTCGATGACCTCATTCGCTCTCATGCCCAAGGAATGGGCCAACACTCTTGCTGGGGTCGCCCGATGACCCCATTTGGTAGCGGAAGGCTCCTCCATCGTCTGCACTGGTCGCACCGATTAGGAGCCCGAGATCGGTGCTCTTGATGGTCGGTGGACCGCGGTGCAACCGGTTGTTCCCGTGGTCGCCTTGGAGATCTCGTCGGCTGGGCCTCCGACAAGCGACGCCTCTGTGTGGCCACTAGAGCGTTGTCGTCGGTAGCTTGCTCCTTCCTCGGCCGCTTCGGCGGCCTTGTGGCACTCTTCTTACCACCCCAGGCCAAGAATCATTGAGCGGCCTTCTCAGCAAGGGAAGCTCCCCTTCGCGTGGCGTTGTCTTAAGTTGCCGACGACATGCCTTTGTCAGCCATTCCTGTAAGAAAAGTCAGCTAATTCTCGGAAACATCAGCGACGGTCGAATGTAAACGTCGACAAAGAGCAGACCTCGGTCGGCCTTGGAGATCATATCGAACAGCTACTCGGAAGGCTCGAACAGGTCGGGAGGCTCCACTGCCTACAGAGACTCGAACTCTGAGAGCTTGGATGCAACAAGAGCTGGGGGGCTAAAGGTTTTGTCCCGAATGTTTATTGCCGACCACGTAGTTGGAAAGGGCCATCTGGTCAGACAGTGAACAAAAACGAAGTTCCTCTTCCAATTATGGACAGAGGAGGGCATTCGGCCAAGGATTTTCCGACCTGATCGAGTTGCGAAATACAACCAATCTCTAAAGGCTTTGACAGAGAAGTAGTAAAAGAAGAGCCGTGTGGTCGGAATGACCTCGACCAGGGTACATGCTACTAGGAAACCGACAACCGACCTCCAGGAGTTGGGGGTCAGCTGCGATGGAGCGGCTCCCAGCTTGAGAAGGAGAAAAATAATGAAGAGATGCAGAGGAAACCGAAGGCCTGCTCGGACGGCCTCGGCATATATGCAAACTCCGCCCTTCATTGTGTAGTGGGCACAAAGTTGCTTTAAAGAGTACATGGTAGAGCCCTCGGGAAATACGAGACCAGGATGGGTTTTCATCCAACTGAATGTTTCGTCGTCTGTGTCACACCGAGCGTCGGCTACAGTGTCGGCTTGCCGACGAAAACCCGAGGTATGGGATAAAGGCTTTTTGGGAACATAGTTCCCAGGATCGACCTTCAGAAAAGACTCCTCGACGTGATCTGACGTCTGAGCGTTGAGCCGAGAAGTCTTTGGAAGAGATATCCTCTCGGACGGACGAGGAGGCATAGTCGCATTGGATGACGCCGGAGAGGAGAAGTTCTCGAAAGGAGAAACCCCGGATGTGGAGCCCTCACGAAAGCGAGGTTCAGAGGAAGAAGACGTAAAGGAACTAGACGAGGTCATCGCTTACCTCAGAAGGAAGCAAGCAGAGAACGAGAACGGACGATGAAGAGAGCTTGGACGTCGTATCGCGGATCGTCGGTTGGTTGTTTGATGAGAACTTGCGCACAAAAGCAATGGTGGTTTTTCGGCAGTAGATTGCACTATTTATAGTACTGGGGCCGATCAGATCCAACGGTTGAAGATCATGGTCTTTATCGAGCGCCAGATTATTCCATGTGGCGGTTCTCAATTGGCAACCGAGCATCGCCTCGGATTCCAACTGGCGCGGCTGGCAAGGAGCGATGATGGCTCGTGGGAATCGAGGAGACGGCGCGATGGTTGGCGTCACAACGTAGCAGTCGAAGCGGCTGACAGTACGGTGCGGCGCAGGCCGGCGCTAACAGACTGCTTAGCGATTTGACAATCTGCAGGCTACGTGGGCTGGCAGGGCCACGTGGCGAGACACGTGTCATCGACGAAGACATTCCAGACAACAGCTTCACCTCGGCCCTCGTTCCCAGACCGACGTGAACCTGGGGGGCCAGTGATGCGGGGAGTTCACAGTAGGTCAATAGAATCTTCGGCTCGGACGACCTTAGGGTGCCTAAACTGACGACTTGACATGGCTTGGGTTGGGCTAGACTCGAAAAGGCTAGATCAAGTCCTCGCGAGTCGACAAGATCCTCGGCTTAGCCGACCTCCTAGATTATCAGAGCCGAGGTGCTGACGTCGTCGTGAACAGATCTTGTCGTCCAGTACGACAGTTGTGTCGGCAAGGACAACCTCCTCATTTACCTTGTGCCGAATTTCTTAGATCGGTCTAGGACGAGGACCACGTGCCGGCTCGGCCATGTCTGACCAGGAGCCCGATGTGTCCGTTGGATTCTCGGAGCATGGTTCGCCTAATTGCCGGAGCAGTAATTGACAAGATAACAACGAGGATCGTGGGTCCTTTAACTGCGGCCATTAAGACCACGATCTGAACGATCTGGCATGCCAATTATGACCGCGATCTGACGTCAATCAGGGAGATCCCTTGCAAGATTCGCGGGGTCGTCCAACTGTTACGCAGGTATCCTAACCCTATAAAAGAGGCAGACACTCCACAAGCGCAGGTATGCTGTTCTACTCCATAGGCTAGGCCATTCTCGACTAGCGACTGACAATATCGTCGGAGTGTCTTCCCGCAGAGGCCTCTCAGCGGGCTTTGTAGGTCATCTCGGGAGCTCAGAATAAACGTCTCACGTCGGCCAAGCCCGCCTCAAAAAGGATTCATTGGCTTGTTCGTCTCGGCTCATTCTTCGGCTAGGAACACCTCGGCGGTAACCTCGGCCTGACCTATGTTACACATACGGTAACAGTAACAAAACCCATTATTTCACTATTCTCCTCATGCAAACCAGTTTTCTTTTTCCTGAACGGCTTAAATTGAAAAAAAATCTCTAGCCAAAGAAATTAGTTACAATGAGAATAGCAAAATTAATATGGTCATAATGCAATAAATAACTTGATGTTATGCTTCCATGACTTAATTTTATGTGTTCCATATTCATGCTTTAGATGCCATAACACAAGCATAATTGGATGGATATCCAACAAAATAGAAGCAAACTTATACCAAGCACCAGGTCTGATAGTGTAGGTCATGGCAAATCTGTGCAGTACTGGGACTTTGGCCACCCTATATCAGTTACGCACCCCACCTCAGGATTTTGTCTAAATCTTGGAGTTTTCACTTTCCCCATTTTTGTAGAGTAAGCCCAAACTCTTCTGAATTCCTACATGCATGCATAAATTTCTTTATAACACATGCTCTTTAAACAGTTCTTATCAAGTACATGTACTTTACAGTTTACAAGTAGTTTAACATAAATCCTTAAAGAAAATGACATAAAACTTATATGCATCAGGGTTATGCACATAATCCTCCCTCTATTTCAACAAAAATCTCAAGAATGTAAGGGAAATCTTTTTGCTAGGAACCCAACAACTCATGCCCATAGGTGCTTCCTTTCTAGCACCAATAATCTTCTTCTCCTGCATCAGCCATGCAGCAGCCCTCCTTATTCTGCAAATCTCCATCTCGCTGCCCAAAAGACAGCCGCCAAGGCATGTATGTTTGAGGTCTTTATCTACTCAAGGACCATCATAATCTCCAATACGTTCTGGGAAACCATATCTTTGCCTGGTAGCATCACCACCTATACAGCCCCTTATTGGTGTTCTAGAAAATTCAAACTTGGCTGGCAACTTTGCCCAGTCAACACTAATTTAATATTAAGATATGGTGGAATTCAAACCTTTGGCAGTAGAGATAAATTCTGAATGATGGTGAAACAGACTGTGAAGATGCAATTGGAGCATCAAGATACCCACCCCCTAGGTGGATATAAGATATAGTGGTGAGGACAATGCATATAGATGTTGCATATGTAGATTTTGATGATTACAAAACACTACATTGTATTGAATCTATTGATGAGTTCTTGAGTGATGACAAATAACTTTTGAATGAAGCATGACCTTGTGTCAATGTGATTCATGTGTTGAGATAGCTAACTCTTCATGTATGTATTTACTTAGTTTTTTCCCCCATGGATTGAGACTGTCTAGTTGATTCTTGAATTTTACAGGAAGTCGGTTGACCGATCTCTATGTTTCGGTTGACCAAAAGTCCCAGTGAAGCCCAGCCAGAGCTCCAAACCTAATCGGTCGATCGAATTCTGTTTTTCGGTCGACCGAACCTCCCAAAATGTCCAAGTTCAACCATGGATGGCAAAGTCGTCCGTTTTGGGTCGGAATCGGCCGACTAGGGTCGGAATTGGCCTATGGCGACCCGATTTGGGGGGGGGGGGGAAATGACGACCCACCAACGATGTAAGGTGGAATCGGGGTGGATTGAGCAGAATTGGGCTAGATTGGGCCGATCCAGTCCGATTCCACACGATCCACCTCGATTCTATCTAATGTAGCCCGATTCCCTCAGCTTACCTTAATTACGTCTGATCCCCTCCACTTACCTTATTTTCTTGAACATCATTTAAGTAAATGTTATATTTGTAGTTTCATTTACTTAAGATATTACATGTAAATAAAGAAGTACCTCCTATTTGAATCTAATATATTACAATTAAAAAGTCAACTCTCCCATCCAAGAAGGAAATTGCGATTTCGATGGTTCCATCAAAATAGCGACTTTCTAATCTTTCATAATATGGCATATCTAAAAATTTCATAATTCAAATAAACCTAATAGAATACTAAAAATCTAAAGTCCGGTAAAAAAAGTAAAACGTACATTTGACTTTTCCAAGGGAGCCACTCTCCTACTGACAGCATATAGTCTGTTTGAGACCTCTCAAGATTTGGTCAAACTTACATTATCATCGCCCAAACTCATGAGAATTGTCACTTTCTAATTTCTTTTCAATTAGAATTGAACTGATTTTCTAGCATTGACAATTTTCTAGGTATTATGAAACTAATGAACAACTGTGGAAGAATTTCATTGGTAACAGGCATAGAGGCAAAATGAGTTCACTGCCGAATCAGTCTTCTTAATAAATGGAAAAGATAAAATAATACACAGCTTTCTAAAGAATTCTGATACTGAAATTCAGATAGATTCCTTCATTGCTTGGATGCAAGGTAAGCCTCTCGATAATCTCCAATTAATGGTGAAAATTGTTAATGTTCGATTTTAGAGTTTGTCTTTGGTAGGCCTGTTGTTGCATTAAGAATATTTCACTTATAGGTTTCTCGAGAAATTATTATTTTGTTATATCAACTGAAATTTTGTTGCTAAAACACCATCTTGACATGCCATATGCTGGTCATTCCTATCTCCAGGTGGAACGGTCTCTTCTTGTGACTGGTTTTGGATATGAGCATGATGAAGCATGGGCAACAAATATGAATTTATTCAAGGAGTTCACAGGTGTTAGTCGGGTATGGGGCCTTTGAAAGCCTTCCTAAATAATCTACATTTACGTTGGGGCTTAAATTTTTGTGATTTGCAGGGCGTGAGACGGCTTGGTGCTGCTGCTGTTGACATGTCACATGTAGCTCTGGGAATTGTGGAAGCATACTGGGAATATCGTCTGAAGCCATGGGACATGGCCGCTGGTGTTCTGGTACTGTATTATTGTATAGTGAAACTTTCCAAGTCTCAGATTATAAAGATGATGGTTCACGGTTAAGAAGAAGAGCTCACCCTCTTGCTGAGAAATAAACTAATTCCTGCTTTTAAAACTGTCAAATGTTTATGGAAGCTCCTTAAGATATATTCTTCACATCCATGAAATAAGATCTTCATTGAAAGAGTTATGTAAAATATTTAACTGCCATGATGTTTACTTCCCAGTGTCAAAGTCTCCTGTTCTTCATCCAACTGGTTGCGTTGTATAATCCTAGAACGGATCCATGTTCCATGAAACTCAAATGACAAAGTACTAGAGGAAGCTTTTGAATTACATACATGAACATGAAATCAACTGATTTTTGTTGTTTACATCACTTTGCTTTGAAAAGTTAAATAAAGAATTTGTTTACATCAGCGTGAAAAATAGTTGTCCATGGCCTCCTGGAATTTGTGAGTGATGATTTGTGTGCTCCATGTTTTACATCCACCAACAATGACAGAAATATGAGACATAACTGCCTCCACATGGGCTGTACCTTCATTCATGTTGGACACAGCCTCACTTCCTCCTCACTGAAAGGTGAAGTCATGGATGTGGTGTCATATCTTTCCTTTACCTGCGCTATGGCACAGAAAACCTCCCAGTAGCTTACTTCTAATTGTACAAAAGAAACCAAAAGTTATCATTCATTGTCTTCAATATAAGTGTTAAAGGCCTGAACTCTAACCCCAAACCTAGGCATTGGGTTGAGGGAATCCTCTATATATATAGAGGTGAAAACTCCCATGGATTTCCAATATGGGACTAAATGACAACACCCGCACCTGCCTTATGCCAAACCAACGGGTTTAGGGTGCAACACGGGTAGGGACAAAACGACAACAATAAGCAATCTACCACTGAAAAATTTCATTGACGATAAACTCTGTTTTTGCAGTAAAACAAGCTTTAACATTCATATAGTCATGGATGTGGCCTCTTATTTTCTCATTTTAGTTACACTTATACCATTCATTGCCTTTAGTAAGAATCTCTCTTCCATTCTACAATTTTCTTTTCTCCCCTTTGCAGTCCAAGGGCCACAATCTATGTCTTATGTTATATTTTTCTCTGATGGAATCACCCCAAGTCCCTAGAGTTTAGTTTTTTGAACCTTCGATGTGCTTCATCAGTCATTTTAGCATTTGGATTCATTTACATTTGCTTTTGGATATTCAAAACTGAATTGATATGCACATTTCAAACTTGTGGAAGATGGGGAATGCTATTTTCTTGCATTGGGTTTCCAGGAGAATGCCAGGAACATGGTTTGCCGGATCGGAATCGGGAGGCGACTCAGGTTTCTCCTGATTTGCCCTGATTAACCCCAAATCGACCCGAATCGATCTGAATCGAATCAAATTGATTCGCATGAGTATAATATATATTATATACATAATATATCATTTATATCATATTTATAATGTATAATATATATTAAAAATATGATATAATATTATTATATATATGGGGCGAATCAGACCAAATCGATGGAATCAAAAATTGGGTTTTCCATGATTTGCCCCGATTCGGGCTAATCGGGCCGATCCGGGTGAATCGGGCCAATCCGATTCGCCACTAGGATTGCCTTGTACCCCTCTATGATTCTTTGCATTTGTTCTTTATCATTTTTCTAGGCTTCAGGTTCATTTTATACTTTATTTGAACAGATAGTTGAAGAAGCTGGTGGAGCAGTTACACGAATGGATGGGGGGGCGTTCACTGTCTTTGATCGATCTGTGTTGGTTTCCAATGGTTTAGTTCATGGAAGAGTACGTGCTGCTAACTCTTTTCCTAAAATACTAGAGAGCATTTTTTTCTCCTCTAGTGACCTGCATATCCAGAATTCTCAACTTCCGGAAAAAAGAATTGTTGCTCTTCTGATTCTTATAGAATTCACAGCTATAAGTATGGAATTCACAGCTTCCTAATGATATTTTAGTATGATTCAAGTGTGAAACTGATTAGCTTTCCAAGATTTATGTCATTAATATAAATTTTAGCAATTTGATATGAACTTATTTTTCCCAAAAAGGGCAGACTGTCTACTTTCAATCTCTTTTATAAAAAGGTAGCACATCCAGGAGAGGTTCCTCAACCTTCAAAATTAATAACCAATCCCTGCAGGAATAACACACACGATCCACAGTGCTCAAAGAAGGTATAATTTGATGTGAAATTATACATGCTGCATATCAGTGTGCAATAAATCTTTGGTGATGACAATTGCAATGTTCATGAAACTGGATTCTGATTTTCCTGAAATCTCAAGTCTTTATATATATTCATGGATAAAAAGCATTTGGTCATATAGTTTTGACTTGGAATTGTGTCAGTTCTGGATAGAAAACTTTTGAGCATATAGTTTATAGTAGGAATTATGACAGGATTGTATGATTTAAAATTTATTATTTATTCTAAGTTGTTATGTTTGCTGCTAAGAATGTAGGACCAGCGAGTACCTGATCTCTCATTCTAGTTCTTATATGACGGATGAAAAGGTTTTGACTATATGGTTTTAACTTGAAATTATCTCAGTATTGCACGGCATAAATTCCTTTTTACTCTGAGTTATTTCTTCTGCTTGCTAGTAAGTATGTAGAAGGCGCTTAACCCACTTTCCCTCCAAGCATATAGTTTTAACGAAGAATCATCAGTAGTGTATTGCTTATGCTATTCATAATCTAGTTTATTCTGCATGGCAGTAAGGATGTAGGACAGGCAAGCAGCTGATCATTTAACCTAGTTTGTGTCTGTTAGATAACACTTGTCGAGACTTGTGTGGGTTCCGCTTGTTAGGTTTCCTGATAAAAAAAAAATTTGTATGCGATAAACTGGTCAACATGTTACTAACCAAGTTTTGTAAATGCAGCTTCTGGAGAGTATGGGTCCAGCTACAGAAAAGCTGACGAGAGATGGCATCGATTTTTCGTTATGGTTCAAGCCAGAAAACTATGCTACAGATTATTGAATTTCTGTTGGATACAGTCCATGTCCCTGCCGTTGAAAGTTTACTTTTTGGTTGGTATTCTTTTGGATCTTTTTCATCTAAATGTAGCATATTTTCTGAGGTTTATAAAGATAAGGAAATCATGTCTTCTGGACTGTCCGCTCTTGATGGATTCTCAAGTCAAGTGCATAATTGTACAAATCATGAAACATTGCATCTTTTCTTTCCCAGTGTTGTTGATCTCCCTCAAGGACATATCATGAAATTATGATTCTTGCTCTTAAGTCGCCGTAAACAGGAAGAGTGTGTGCTTGTGAAGATTCTACAGTTAGTGAAGCATGGTCTAACTCAATAGTGTGATGGGTCCTGACTGTAGTTAGCTAATTTGCATATTACATGCTTATAATTCGGTGTATGTATGTGCGGAAAAAACAAAAAATATCTGGCTGCTGTCCGATTGGCAAAGACATGATTTAATGCCTGTACATTAAGGTCAGAGAGAATTAAAACGCATATAATACAGCGTACACATAAAAAGTGGAGTTTTATACAGCTAAAGGTGGGCAATTTTGGCCCATTGTTTGTTTCTTATTATTTATTCTTCTCATCTTTTATTAATTAGAGAAAGTTCATGAATATTTAATGTCTTGATATTTGATTTTATATTTGCATATATATTCCATCTGTGTTTTAAGTCCGAACCTTTAAATTTGGACGTATCAGTAACGTACCCTATAATTTTTTTTTTTGAAAGTACTTGTTGTTTTAACTGTGTTTTTGATGTGCATGAACTACTCTCACATTTAAGTTTGCTGTAATTATTTCCCTTGCCGTATCTAACTTCTGGTCCTACCTAGCCATCGTGAAATTTCATTTGCCTTTTTGAGAGTCCACATGACTACATTTTTTGTCGGAAACATGCCCATTGTTGTTATAATCATCGTCAAACACCAGACATTGGTAAAATTACCGAAGTTCCTAAAGCTGTTCTTGGTCGCTGGATCCTAGTTATGAAGTGATCAGGGTGCAGTGCTTAGCTAAGTGGGACTTGAAAAGACATTGATAAGAGAAATGGTTACTGCAAAATTAGTCTTGTAATAAAGTTGGTGTGCATTGCAAGAAAGTAATCTCACTGGTTGAGAGAGGGCATGACAAAACCCATCTCTCTCTTTTTATCAATCAATAATATTGTTTCCCTTGCATTTCATCTCAGTTTTATTACAAGACTAAACTTGTAATAAGTTTTCTCTTAGTAAAATTGCTGCAAATGATGGCAATCCACTTAAGCTTTATTATAAGACAAAATTGACAATAAATATTTCTCTTAATATCATTGTCTCAAATGATGACAATCCACCTCAGTTTTATTACAAGATTAAACTTGCAATGGATATTTCTCTTGGTAAAATCGTCGCAAATGATGGCCATTAATTGCAATTCTTATCTAATATATCGAAGGGAGAGGTACATGATGATGCGCGCGGAGAACTCTCGTCAGATCTTAATAAACCTGACGAGGATTCAGAGATAGATCAGTGACTTCGTCTAGTCTACATTTCTCTTGTTGCGGGATACCCAGCTAATTTAACCTTTTCTAGATGAACCAGGAAGAGAACACCTTTTGCAGGGCCACCAAGCTTTGATCAACAGGACATATAGTTGTCTCAACCTGCGATCTTCAGGTTTTGAACAGTGAGACTTCTTGGAAAGCTACTTGTAAATAACACTTTCATGACGGGAGAGGAGTTTAAAACCGTAACTGTGCTTCTTGCCATGGCGAGTTCCCAGTACATGCATGATTCTAGTTCGTGAACTCACCCTGAGACAGGCAGTACGTAATTAGTTCCATCAACCCCAGGCCTACTACTACTTCTTTGGGCGGACACGGATGCCTTTGACAACAAGTCCATTCTTCCATGCTCCACCATCGTACTCGAACAAGGAAACTTTCACTTCTTTCCCGTTGCTCCCCGCTTCCCTCGTGTTTTGAACTCGCCCACTTTGAGCTCGATCCATTCGCCTCTCGGTTTGTCCATCAAACTCGCCACTTGCCTCTGCACCTTTCCTTCGCCGTCCTCGAGCCCGAGGTTCACCGGCACATTCCACCCATATGACGTGTGGTTTATCATCACTATGAAGGCTGCTTCGTATGTTGTTTCCGGCGTGAGGCATGAAATCTCCAATCTCCCGTGAATCTCCAGCCAACAGACGTTCAGCAGTGCTGCCACTCGGATCTGGATGTTGCTGAAATCCATGTTGAACAAAACATATCAATTGCTAATTATATTAGTGGCCGGGACCGGGAAAAGAAGTGAAGAAGAAGAGAAAAAGGTGAAAAATTATAGTTTGCCAAGTGGGTCTGGGATCTCATCATGTAAGATAGACTACATACATATTTTGATTCACAGGCCCGTGCCATGAACCAAAGAAGTAGCAAAGAAACAGAAGAAATAAAAAAAAAATGACGAGTGAGATCGGAGGGCATCATCACCTTGTTTCTTGCAGAGGGAACCATTTCCAGTACCGTGGGTCTTCGCCCCATGTAATTATTAGGCTTCTCGCACACAGCATGCAGCACTTGCAACCATTCTCATCTACCCAGTTTATCTATGTGGAGTTGGATGGAATCATTAGAAAGACGTACGTACGTCCGTACAATAGAAGTAAAAGAATGCAAAATCTCTCTCTCTCTCTCTCTCTCTCTCTCTCAGCTCTCTCCGGATGAGATAACATATGTCATATTCATTACCAAGACCATGTATCTCCCCTCCAACTGCTTCTTGTTTCATATATTGTCCAAGCAATGCCTAGTCTTCGGCGACATTTTTATACACGCTCGATCGTTTCTCAACAGCGTAGGCGAATTAAATCGAAGTATATGTGCAGAGGGCAGCAAATTTCCATTCTGCACACTTTGTATTAATTGCATCAGCTGGCTTAAAGCGAAGGCCAGGACTGATGAAGAAGGTGCTCTGTATATATGGAATTGGAGGATGAGGGCTTGCCTTCCTCCCGTAGTACTGTCAAAGAAAACAAATTAAGGTAACCGGAGAAAAGTACATGGTTCATTAGACTTGCCTGGCTGACAAAGTCGTCATCTGGTTCACGTCTTAGGGAAAGCTTCCTCAGGATTTCAACCGATTTTCCATTCTCTTCTCCTTTTGATCCGTTGGGTTTCTCGACCAGTACCGCTGTGTTCTTGGACTCTTTTGCAGGCGCCTGATGAGGTGGCGGAGGGGATGGAGCATTATTGTCTTTTGATGACTGAACACCCATGGTTCTTGCTTGCCGTACGCCCCTCCTTGGAGACTTGCACTGATCTCTTCATTCAAATTTTCGATGAGCACCTCACTACACTGTTTATAGAGAAAGGCGTAGTGCTCTTTAAGAAGTGTAAAATAGCGACCGGAATTGCTTGACACGCAATCCTATATATCTTATTAAGAAATCTATGTCAATTTTTTTGCCCTCTAACTATTTCTCTTGTTATATTTTACCCTGACCTTGAGCTACTGGCACCATTTTCTACATTAACACTAACATTATGTGGGCATCTTTAACTTAGGAAGGGCGCGCATTGGCTAAAGGTGGTTTTTCCTGCACACCCTTCATAAGTTAATTAAGCCCTAATAGTGGAAAGCAGATTCCTTGTCATGCTTGTGGACAGGCTTCGATATGGCAATGTGAAATCAAACTTTTGTTGCAACTACAGAGAATTCTTGAATGCCCTCTTTTCCTGTAGAGAATGTTGATCGAAAATATTGTCCACAAAGATTTAATCTCTACGATTGTAATAAATAGTACTTAATAAATAATTAAAAGAAAAACACTGAGGGCATCCGTATGTAGGTTAGTAAGGAATATGGGTATATGAACATTACTTTAATGGATTCGGAATAAAGGTATCGGAACATTACTTTAATAACTTTTATCTTCTGGGCATCTGAAAAAACCTTTTTCTTTCATGTGGGTCTCGTATAGTACAGTGGCTTTTAATCTGGAGGCAAGTATATGTGGAGGATGGCTTTAAATAGTGGAACCATTAATTAACCAACATTGGTGCTCCATGGATGGTTCTAAATGCACGTCCAAGTGTGAAGTTTAAGTTACAAAAGTGCCTATAAACACATCATCACATGATCTATAGCCATGGAGGAATTTACTAGCTAGCTTTAAAGTAAATTTACTTGAATATTCTAATTTCATGTATCGATAACTTTACCCCATTTTGGAGCAGGATTTCTTTAGATGGATTTCTAAACGCAAGTCCTCAATATATACCGTACTCAAGGCAAGCTTTGCCAGATGCTTCTCCTTTCCCGTTGCAGTCTTCACACACGCGTGATAAGATGATTCCCATCCCCCCTTCTCATGCATGTCTCACATCTCCCTCTCCATTTCTCATCTCTGTCGTGTCCCCATCTTTCTTCTCCATCCTTTCTCCCTCATCTATTTGTTTGATTCCTCCAACATATATTGGACTGTACTAATGCATCTTATTTACGCAATTTCGCGAGGGTTTACATAATTTAAATTATTTTAAAGTATTCTTTTCGTAAAATTAACTACATATTTCTGTTCTTTATACTATGTTTCCTCCACATACATAACAATTAGTTAATTATTAGACGTGTGTTTTTTTAACGAAACGTTCTTAGTTATCCCAGTGGGCCAACGGAATTCAAGGGATGATGACAAAAGAGGTGGGCAAATTTATGGCATTTCCAACCTTCAAGTGCAATTAGGTTAAGAGCATGGTTACATTAAGAGTTCCAATCCCTTAGTAGTAACAATCTAAAGAGGTGGAATACAACAAGTGGAATCTACTTTACAATGTGATCCGGAATGTAAAATGTAACGGCGCCGACGCCCGGACCCCGGCTCCCACCAAGGATCCGACCATCGGCACCGCCGCCCATGGGTCTGGAAACCCGGAAAGGCTAACGGACCAGTCTAACAAGATATGTAACGGGAGTAAGTAACAACCATACACACTAAAAGTACCAACAAGTGAAGGAAAATAATCCAACATAGTGTACAAGTCTAGTACAGTCCCAAAGTAAGCAAAGTACAAGTGCAGAAGTAAATGAGATAACATGTCCCTTAGGGGCATACCTCGAGGGTGAAGTAAACAAGTACTGGGGAACACTGCTCACGGAAGACGCTGTCTACTACGTCCCCGTCTCCTTAGTCCGCCGCGGAGGGTGCTATTGTGAAGTCTCACCTGTAAAGGAGGGAATGAGCTTCATGAAGAAGCCCAGTAGGGACTACCAATCTCCTACTAGTTCCAACAACAGAATAGATGTAGATGTGCATAATTAAATAAAGCAAGTAAAACTATTCTACTAATAGAGTAAGTGCGGAAGCGTAAAGTAACTACACAGTCAACGGTCTAATCTAAACATCGGACCGAAAAACCCATGTAACCACGGCACTAGGAAGAACCCAAGGCTGCAAACACAGATAATAACAACTACCTGAACAAAGACACTAGCCACAAAACCACTACACTAGTCGACCGGTCAGGTGCACCATGCTCCCTCGACCGCCAGTCCATATCTAGCACCTCCTGTTAGAGTGAGACATGGAACTAAAGTAACCACAACTGCCGTAGTCTGGCCGGACTACAGTCCCACGCCTGACCCTTCTAAATGGTACTGGAACCACGTAGAGTGAGGCGGTGAGAAAAGGACTAGCTAATCTGCGCCGGAAGGGCACCAAACCACCTTGGCGTCCCGGACTCAGCTAAGAGAGCTCTAGAAATGACTCTACACTGCTGTCCCCACTGTTTTCCCTCTGCTACCAGAGTTCGTGACTCGAGCTCGCCCGCCACCCGAAGAACTCCCTCAAACAGGCACGCAGGGACGGGGATCCAGGTAACGGTAATAACCTCTCTCGCAGACAGGCCCTCAAGTGCCTAGCACCACGCGAAAGACTAGAGTAGAATTGTGCTAGGGAACAGCACAGGTGCTAAGAAAATAGAGTCGCAGTGGAAGGAAAACTTCGAATAGGTCGCCAAGCCACTCTCTATCTGAGAAGGTGACACAAGGACTGTCGCCACCAGAAGGCGACACCTTGTCTGTCGCGTCCTAGGTCAGAAGGCGACAGGGAACCTGTCATGATCAGGTCGCGACAAGGGCATTGTCGCGACCACAGCCAGAGTTCTAGGTGACCACCTGAGACCTCCCACAACACACGGTGGCAACAGGCATGAAGGCGACGATCACCCTGTCGTGACCAGAACGCGACAGGGTAAGCGTCGCTTTCACCCACCTAGAAGGCGACGTATCGGGCAATCGCGATACAGGTCGCGACACCACAGACATATTGTAGTACCCCAAAAAATTCTGTAATTTTAAATATAGGATAAATTAAAATTTTATCTATTAATAAATTTAACTAGTTAAAAAGGTACGCATCATTATCACATGCGTATAAACCCATATAAAAATGACGTAAAAATAATAGTCATGCTTTAAATAATATTCTCTAATGATCCGTCAAGAAGTTTAGGCATAAAGAAGTCATTTGGACCTAGTTTGAGAATTTATGTGACTTATTATCGTAAATAATGAATAAAACAGAGAACCCATTATTATGAGCCAAAGTGAATTAAAATTAAAATAAACATATGGGTAGACTTTAAATAATGTGGGTTGATAGTCCATTATGATAGTTGGACCAATAGACAATCTTGGCCCATGAATAAATTCACTAACGAAAGGATAATTAACCCATTAAATAAATTAAGTATATTAGTTGTACAATTAAGTTATACATAAGTTACTTGGCCAAAGCAAGATGCCAAAGGATGGATGAAGGTTATCAATATTGGGATAATTAATATTAAATTGAATTAATAAGAAATCAATTGAATAAATATGATAAATGGATTTAAATTAGAATAAAGGGTGAATAATTCGAAGTAATTAAAAACTCATTAAGCCAAATTAAGTATGGGTTGTATAAGTGGTCCAAGCATGGATTGATGGGCCCAAATGTGAAGAGCCCAAATTGCATGGGAGTTAATTAAGCCTAAATTCGTACCTAAAATATTAATAAATAAAAGGGGGTAAGATAATGACTATTTTAACTCCTAAATTATCTTAAAAAGAGTCCTAAGCCTAGCCCACTCAATAGGACTCTATATAATCTAAAAGGGAATTTAGATAAGATGAAATAAGGATAAAAATGGAAGACCTATAATAAATAGGGAAATTCGTAATTATAATATCTCTTAATTAAAAAAGGATCATTAAAACACCAATATGACCCCTATTTATCTTAAAAAGAATCCAAGACATACCCAAATCCATTAGCCCCGAAATTTAAGTTCTCCCCAAGCCAAATAGGTGGAATAATGATAGTAAAGGGGGAGATAAATAAGAAATCCGGAGTTAATTAATAAATAAATTAAATAAGAGTAAGGTAAATACTAAAATATGATGTAAATATCTTAAAAAGAGTCCTAAGCCTATCCTAACCCATTACCCACGAAATTGGACCTCTCCCTATCTTATTAGGTAGATAAATGCAAGAGAATAGGGAGATAAATGTAAAAAATTCGAAGTTTGAAGGGAAGGAAGAGTTTTAAGTCATTAGGACTCTTAAACAACCTAATAGACCTCTAATTAGTGTCTACCAAGCCCCATTTTCGTTTTTGGAACTCTGGAGAATGAAGGAGGAGGCTGAGGACGAGGAGAGCAAGGAAGAGGGAGGCTTTGTGCAAGAAGAACTTAGAAATTTCGTCAACCCAAACCCTAGGATCTTTACAGTGCAAAAAGGTAGGCATCTCTCAAGTTAAATTCATGTAAAAATTACCCTAGGTAGAGTTCATGAACCTCTTCAAAAGCCCTCTCGTTTTGTTGTATTTCGCTCATCCATTTGGGTGAATTAATTGTTTGAAACTCTGCTGTTACCATGAACCCGAATCCTCATGTTTGCTCTATACCCCCGCATGTACTTGTTATCATGCCATGAGAAAATTCTCATTAATACTATATCATATTAGATTTCAAATGACCCTAGTTTTGCTCTATTTCGATCTCCCATGAGGGAGAATTAATTCTTTGAATCCCTGTTAGATCCATGCACCCGACCCTTCATGTTTGTTTGTGAACCTCGTTCATACTTGACTTCATATCATGAGAAAATTCTCATAAATACTACATCATTTTAGCTTTCGAACGCCCCTAGTTTTGAAATTTTTCATCATGTATCCATCATTAATTAATTCATTGAACCCTAACTGCGTAAGTTTAGGTCACAGAAATGTAACCTGATCAAAGCATGCCTAAACCTTGTCTATTTTCAAATTAACCATATATGTTGATGGATCTATTTGTCTACTTTCATTTTAAACTAGTTTCGTGATTTTTGGATCATCGTACGATTTATATTAAATTTACAAGTATCATATATCAAACAGGATCCTATATTAAGAAAAAATTAATATGAGAAATATTAATAAAATTAATATACATACATTATTTTTAAAAATTAAATTTAAAATATGTGATTATTTCTCAAGTTGAATTAGAAACTATTTTTAGATCCGTCGTTTCTTGGGATTTTTTTAGATCCGTCATTTCAACGCCCAACCCATTCGGGAATCAAAATCGGATTCCGTCAGTTCGCACATGTCACTTTCACCCACCCGGTCGTGTCGGAGCGAACGACACGTCGATCAGATCCCTATTTGGGATTTTGGACCCTCGGGTTCTGTATTTTGACCATTTAGACTCAGGTTTTTTTTTAGATCCGTCATTTCAACGCCCAACCTAATCCGGGAATCCAAATCGGATTCCGTCAGTTCACACATCACTTTCACCCACCCGGTCGTGTCGGAGCGAACGGCACGCCGATCAGATCCCTATTTGGGATTTTGGACCCCCGGGTTGTGTGTTTGACCCCTTAGACTCAAGTTTTTTTAGATCTGTCATTTCAACGCCCAACCCAATCCGGGAATCCAAATTGAATTTAGTCCGTTCGCACACGTCACTTTCACCCACCCGGTCATGTCGGAGTGAACGACACACCGATCCGATCCCTATTTGAGATTTTGGACCCCCGGGTTGTAAGTTTTGACCCTTTATACATACTTGACTATTTTTTAGATCCGTCAATTGAACGCCCAACCCAATCCAGGAGTCCAAATTGGATTCCGTTAGTTCTCACACGTCACTTTAACCCACCCGGTCGTGTCGGAGCAAACAGCACGCCGATCCGATCCCTATTTGGGATTTTGGACCCCTAGGTTGTAGGTTTTGACCCTTTATATATACTTGGGTGTTTTTTAGATCCGTCAATTGAACGTCCAACCCAACCCGGGAGTCCAAATTAGATTCCGTCAGTTCCCACACGTCACTTTAACCCACCCGGTCGTGTCGGAGCAAACGGCACGCCGATCCGATCCCTATTTGGGATTTTGGACCCTCAGGTCATAGGTTTTGACCCTTTATATATACTTGTGTGTTTTTTAGATCCGTCAATTGAACGCCCAACTCAACCCGGGAGTCCAAATTGGATTCTGTCAATTCCCACACGTCACTTTAACCCACCCTCGTGTCGGAGCAAACGGCACGCCGATCCGATCCCTATTTGGGATTTTGGACCCCCGGGTTGTAGGTTTTAGCCCTTTATACATACTTGACTATTTTTTAGATCCGTCAATTGAACGCCCAACCCAACCCGGGAGTCCAAATTGGATTCCGTCAGTTCCCACACGTCACTTTAACCCACCCCCGGTCGTGTCGGAGCAAACGGCATGCCGATCCGATCCCTATTTGGGATTTTGGACCCCCGGATTGTAGGTTTTAGCCCTTTATACATACTTAACTATTTTTTAGATCCGTCAATTGAACGCCCAACCCAATCCGGGAGTCCAAATTGGATTCCGTCCCTAACTTTTGGGATTGGGTTGGGCGTTCAATTGACGGATCTAAAAAATAGTTAAATGCATGAGACTTGGGTGATGAGGTTAGCGACAATTAGGGACTACAGAAGTTAGGGACTACAGTTCCCACACGTTAGGGACTACAGTTCCCACACGTCATGCACTTTAACCCACCCGTCGTGTCGGAGCAAACGGCACGCCGATCTGATCCCTATTTGGGATTTTGGATCCCCAGGTTGTAGGTTTGACCCTTTATACATACTTGACTATTTTTTAGATCCGTCAATTAACGCCCAACCCAATTCAGGAGTCCAAATTAGATTCCGTCAGTTCCCCACGTCACTTAACCCACCTGGTCGTGTCGGAGCAAACGGCACGCGATCCGATCCCTATTGGGATTTGGACCCCCGGGTTGTAGGTTTTGACCCTTTATATATACTTGGGTGTTTTTTAGATCCGTCAATTGAACGTCCAACCCAACCTGGGAGTACAAATTGGATTCCGTCAGTTCCACACGTCACTTTAACCCCCCGTCGTGTCGGAGAGCAAATGGCACGCCGATCCGATCCTCATTTGGGATTTTGGACCCCTAGGTTGTAGGTTTTGACCTTTATATATACTTGGGTTTTTTTACATCCGTCAATTGAACCCCAACCCGACCTGGGAGTCCAAATGGATTCCGTCAGTTCCCACACGTCACTTTAACCCACCCGATTGTGTCGGAGAAAACGACACGCCGATCAGATCCCTATTTGGGATTTTGGATCCCCGGGTTGTGTGTTTTGACCCTTTAGATGCAGGTTTTTTTAATATCCCTATTTTAGATTTCTTTTTTTCCTTGTTGACATTCTTTAGTGGTTTCATCTCATCCAAAGTATATGAAATTAATACTAATACTGACCTGAGGTGCTGGCTGTGTAGGGCGTACTCCCTGCATGGCTGAGATCAACTGTTGAACCATATCGCCGAACTGCGTTTGTAGCTCTGCCTACTGTGTCTGTAGCTGTGCCCGTAGCTCTTCCCGAATGAGGTCTCTAATCTCCTCTACACCATTGACGGGGGGCGCAGCAGATGAACTCGCGTATGCCGGAGGAGCGATCGAACTCGCATATGGGGACAACACTGGATGAGTATCCAGGCTGTCCCCAAAGCCGTACACTCGACCCTTCCTCGGCCCTCCCGCTGCGTCGACCCAAGCCTCCAGATCCAAGTCTGGCTGGGGAGTGCCCTCTGCATAGCGCTCCACCATCGTCCTGTCGTAGGTCTCCTGCAGAACAAATTAAAATTAAATTATTGAAAACAAATTATTTTAATATCTTAATTGAATTCATAATTTATAGCTTAACTTACAGCGATTGTGATTGTGCGGGCACTCTCTCTAACATAGTCATCCATCCCCTTCCGCTTATGAGTCCGATCAAATAACTCGCGAAAAGTAGGGCACACTCGAGCTCGTGATGCTTACAATTCAAAAAAATTAGTTAGTTTCACAATAATAATCAATGTATTAAGCAATTGAACAATAATATGCTTACCAATTTTTGGTTGTGGGTCGCATAAGATACGGACCCACTAGTATGCACATTCTTCTCCGGAATGGATGATCGGTTGTGTTTTGCCGCCTGTGACCACTCCTGCCATGGTCCAGCAGCCCAACGCTCACAAAGGGACTCCAATAGTCCCTCCTCAGCCAAACAGGGCCGTAATCCAGCCAAGCCATACGATCCGGTTGCCTGTGGTCTTCATTGCCTTATCCCGGGTTTCCCACATCGACTTTCTTAAATTAGTCTGGGCAGTAGACTCCCAGACGGCTCGAGCTCGAGGGAGATCCTCGGGTCTCGTGAACGCGAACCTCTGCTGTAAAGAAATAAAATTACTCAACTTTTTGCACTAACAGAGATAGTAATTAAATAAAGAAATAAAAATACCGTGAACATGTCAAATAATAAATCCCAGACGGGCACCAGGAACTCTCTCCATGCATCCACTGGTCCTGGAATTTGTGCGTGGACCAGCGACGTAATATAGCGGGAAGCAGAACCGGGATCTATCTTCCCCCTGCAATTGCACATTAATTTTGTACATGAAATGGATAACATAAATAACAAATATAGTAAGTTTGAAGTGATCAACTTTACCCTGAGATCCAGCATGGCTGCCGTCCTGGTAACTGAGGCCCTCCTCAACTGCTGGATGCTGGCTCTCCACCTCTGTTGAAAATAATTAGTACACTATTATTGTATAAATTGAAAGAAAACAAACATACTAATCTATTGAAACATACATGTACCTGGTGGTGAGGAAGAAGGGAAAGGTGGCACTACTCGTGTGGTTGGCGGGGAGGAGGTGGGGTCCCTGCAAAAGTATATACACATTAGAAAATATGAATTTAAATTGAACAAAAATATATACGTATACCTGTCGCCTGGACGACTGACGTGGACGGGGAGGCAGTCCCTGCAAAATTGTATGTACGTTATATCTCGTGAATTAATAGAACAATAATATATAGAGTTTTTTGTTTACATATACATATACCTGTCGTGGACGGGGACGCGGACCCTCGGCCAACGGACGTGGAAACCGTCCGACTCCGTCCTCCACGTACCATATCTCTATTGAGATAAATAAAGATATAACATGTCATCAGCACTCAAATTTGAAGTAGCAATTTAATATGAACATATAATTAGCAACAACACGAAGTTCTTACAAATATAGGGTATATCTATATTCATCATCAGATGCTGAAGACATGTTTAATTCAGCATCATCTTCGTCATCATCCCACCTCTCGATATACCAAAAATTTATTGATTAAGATATTTTCTTAAACACTTACTAATAAGTGGTTAAGAAAATATTCTAAATCAATAAAGGTATATCAGAGAGGAGTGAGTAGACGCACCCGAAATTTTAATAAATAATACAAACACATAATAAATGACCACCTAACTGCGATCAAACATTCATAGACTGTCCAAACGGGACAATTCAAGACTTTGAGTTAGATATACACGTTCTCATCATTGAAAATAAGACTCGTGCATATCAATCTCAAAGTCTTGAACGGGAAGGTTCATTGACACGGGCTTAACACGCACAGTGAGGTGTGTGCAGTGAAAAAATACTATACATGCATAGATTCAATTTAAACCCAAATAAATATGAAAGGAATATGATAACAAAATCATACATGTGAACAAGTGCAATAATAAACCAAATTCATACATACATGTACATGAATTACATATAAACATGTGCAATACTAAACAAATATATTAAAATAAGATGTGTAATACTAATCATTAAACTGAAAGTGAACAATTAAACGTAAAAAAACTAATAATAGAATGAAGAGTTTATTCTAATATACGAATTAAGACAGGATGGATTATAGTATGGAGATGTATGTATGTAGTTTTATAAATGCAATTCATGATTCTATAGGATATTTGATGGCTTTGATTGAAATAAAATAATATGATATGTACATGAAAGTTTTACACAGAACAATAGTTTGTGTTCTCTTTTCTGCAGATGGCCTTGATTGAAAACCGAAAAATAAGTCTTCGGCAGGGGTGGGGGTCGTGGAGGGGGAGGGGGCCGGAAGGGGAGGGGGCGGAAGTGGGAGGGGGGCTGGCAGGGGTGGGGGTCGTGGAAGGGTGGGGGGGGGGGGGTCGCCGGAGGGTGGGGGGGCAATGTTGACGGAAATATTTTTGTCACCTAACTGCAATCAAATATTCCAGTACCGATGGATATGTCCGACGGAAATATTTTTGTCAGAAGTTCCGACGGATGACTGTCATCGGAATATCCGTCGGAATACCGACCGAACATTATCCGTCGGAAACATCCATCGGTAATGCCGCATTTTCTATGTTAATTTAATGAAAGGAACTCTACCCTCCCCCCCCCAATGCGACTCCCCCCCCCCAAAATGTGGAATTCACACTACTGAAAAGGACACATGTTTAAATTTGGAAGGATCTAGGTGGTAAGTGTAAGAACTAAAATGAATATAAAATCTGTAACAATTAAAATTTTATAATCATGATAATATTAAAACACTAGTAGTCCATATAGTGGATGGAAGGAAAGGGAACTACAGAAACAAGGTGGTCTTAATTATTCAATCGGGCAGGGCATTCAGGCAACAAAGAAACAAGTCTAAAACTATCCAAACGAAGCATGAATTGGAACTTGGGAAAGAAGAGTTGACAAATATTGTTTTTGCTGATGAAGGTTACATATATATGGGAGACAATTTGGAAAGCAAAATACTATTTCCTATCTGCGGATGGACCTCCTCTTTTAAATGTGAAGAGCGAAATAGGATCCTAAATCGAAGTCAATAGTTTGAAGTGAAGCATCTTGTTTATGGTAATGAAAAATAAAAAGTTCCCCCTCCACTAAACATTGCTAAAATGTGGTTACCACTACATGTTCAAGACCATGAGGATGTTTTAAACCAAATTATTTTGTTTTGATTTTTCGACGATTAAATCCCACCTCTTAGAAAAAGCTTATCTCGTGCAACACAAAATAGCCGTCAGGAGAGTTCTCTGTAAGGTCTCGGGTTCTAGTGGATCCTTATTGGGTCTGTAGGGGTCCTGTGTAGTTGACGGCCAGGGCTTGCCGTTGAGTCTGAGTCAGCGTCCAGAGATGTGGACGTCTGAGGTTGAACTCAGCGGCAGGGATATGGACGTCAGTCTGTAGGCGGTTCAGTAGGCGGCCAGTGATGTTGACGTCGACTGGCGGGCTGTTGAAGTAGGGCAGCCCGAGAGCAGAACCTATCTTCTCATTTCCTCTCCTTCTCTCCACCTTTGCTTTCTTGATTCTGCAGCTTCTGTTGAGTGATTTGAGCTCGTGGGAAGCCCTGGATCGTGTGGCGTTGCTAGATTGGGCGGGAAACGCGAGGTTTTGGCGTGATTCGCGCGGAGTCTTCGGGGAGATCGGCGCGATTAGTGGCTGTTTGGGATTCTTAAGGCGTTCTGAGGTAGGGACTTAACCCCTATAACTTCCCCAGCAAACCAGCATGTCCAATTAACTGAATTGATGTGCAAATCTGGTTTAGGGTTTGGGTTATATCATGCCGGAATTGAGGGTGGTTTGGATAATCTAGGTGTTAGATTGTCTAATTATGATGTTCTGTAGTGTGGATTGATGAGAGGATGTGTTTCCCTCCATCAGTCAGAATGTTATTTAGTGTTTCTGCCCATTGGGACTGATTCGGTTCAGTTCTGGGTATGGGGGACTGAAGATATCAACGTCCACATCTGTTGACGTTGAGATCTTCAGGGGTGATTTAAACGACAAGGTCGATTGCCGTTTAGTTATTGTTGACGGCATAGGGTTGCCGTTTACCCTATATTGGCGGCAATCGATCAGGCCGTTAATTCCTGTCTCCCAGCAGACTTGAGTTGTGTGATTAGAGGCGATTGACATGTGATGTCCGCCCTAATAGCACAAGTGGGCCAGGCTTAGAGTGTGACTCCGCCTGTGCATAAGAGTAGTTGTTGTGGCACGAGGTGTTTACTACTGTACGGGGTTTCAGACGTTGAGTGTGTTCCGTCTGTTGTACGCGCGTTGCGTTACCGTGTACCCGTTTCTGTTGTGTTACCTAGGCGTGGGTGCGACTCCGTCTAGACGACTAGCGTGTGGTTGTCCTCCGCTAGTGAGCCAGGACATCGAGTGCGACTCTGTCCTGTGCGTACTCCTTTTGTGGTTTTGAGCCGGTCTCCGTGGAGCCCCTTCTCTACCGCTAGGGTCAAGCGTAGGGGAAAAACCGGTCGTGGACCAGACGCGAGAGAGAGCGTCTGTAGTGTGCACACGTGGCTGGGGTTGAGAGCCTCTGTGGTGACGGGACGCCGAGCCACAGACCCTAGCTGAGTCCTACTTGCTGTGTGTGTGAGTGTGTGTTACTGAGCCGCGTGGTTTACAGTTTTGTGGTGGTGCGACGTGTACTTACTTTCAGTTTTTACTTTCCGCACTTTAGTTTAGTTTGTTGCCGGTGGGGTTACTTTTCCCTACTGGGTCTCTTTTCTTGAGACTCACTCCCTTCCCTTTCAGGTGGGTCTTCGTCGACTCCCGTTCCAGGCGAGTCTAGCCACTCCGGTGTTGGTGCTCCCTAGCTGCAGTGAGTTGTACTTTTTGTTGTACTTCTGTACTCTGTACTTTGTCTCAGACTCTGAGGTGTATATGATATGTTTATAGTGGAATTTACTGCTTTGCATGGTGTGTATCTTCTTACATATAGTCTCCTCGGACTTTCACTTCCTACCCTTCCGAGCTTGTCTCGTGGGGTTCAGAAGGGTTAAGGTGGTTACTGGTAATGCGGATTCTGGGTCGTTACAGTTTGGTATCAGAGCCTGGTCTGATGAGATATATAAGGAAATACCCATCATGTTAACTCAGAGTATAAAGAGTACAGTGCAGCTATGTAGCCCGGAGGTTAGTTAGTGTATTTATGTGTGTATTTGTTCTGTGTGTAGTTCTATGGCGCTAGGCGACGTCCTAGAGAGGGAGTAGCCGAGCAGGCGACTCGTCAGGAGGTTGGAGATGCTCCGCCACCTCAGCAGACGCAGCCTTTGCCACAGGACGCACATAGTGGTATTGTTCCGCCGCCGCCACCTCCACCTCAGGTAGCTCAGGGATTAGACATGACTCGATTTTCTTGAGGGGATGGCTCAGTTTGTTGCTCAGCACCGTGACGCGCCGGTACCCCAGGGTGGTACTGGGAGGGTGTTGAGGGAGTTCTTGCAGTTTCAGCCTCCTCAGTTTTTGGGCCAGCCTGATCCAGATGTAGCGCGAGCATGGTTAGATGCAGTGGAGCGGACTTTTCGTTCCATGGAGTGTGTTCCAGAGGAGCGAGTGCTGCTAGCCAGTTACCAGTTGCAGGCGCAGGCGTTGACTTGGTGGTCCGCTGAGTGGGGGAGACTACTTTTCAGTCTCGCCCACTTAGACAGATTCCGTGGCAGGAGTTTGTTGTTTCTTTTGAGAGAGCCTTCTGTCCTACTTACGTCCGGACGGAGAGGTTGTACCAGTTTTGGACTTGCAGCAGAGGGACTCTACTGTGGTGCAGTACAGGGCCAGATTTGTGGAGCTAGGGCGTTATGCTCCGCAGATTATGGGAGATGAGGGTCTGAGGACTCAGCAGTTCGTGAGAGGCTTGAGGCCAGAGCTCAGGCAGGCGCTGATAGTTGCTCGTGTCACAGACTTGGATGCGGCCTATCAGACAGCGGCAGCGTTGGAGGCAGACACCTTGCGGACTCGTGCTCGGAGTGCAGAGGTTCAGACGCAGGTAGTTCCTTCTCAGCCTCGCCAGCAGCAGGGTAGTGTGCAGACGACCCGAGGACTACGACTTCCTACGCGTCCACTTCTACTGGGACGACGGCGAAGTCAGGATCTCGGAGGAAGTTTCGGCGTGATAGGAGGCAGGCAGAGCAGAGGCAGCAGTCGGTTGGGAGTGTTCAGCAGCCGACAGGTCAGCCTTCGCAGCAGGTACAGCGTACTTTTGCTGGGCAGTGTTACCGGTGTGACCAGATGGGTCATATGGCGCGAGATTGTCCTTTGTTACCTCGTGTGCCGCAGCAGCAGACCCAGTCACAGCCCCGAGTGCAGCAGCAGCAGCAGCAGGCAGCAGGCACCTGTGCAGCAGCGTCAGCAGACCGGAGGTTCTGGTGGGTCGAGAGGTAGAGGTCGTGTTACCACTTGACTCGTGCAGACGCGGAGGCAGCTCACCTGGTGGAAGGTACTGTTTCAGTTTTTGGTTATGCAGCTAGAGTCTTGTTTGATTCCGGTGCCTCTCACTCTTTTGTGTCTGAGGTTTTTAGACTCCCTTGGAGAGTTGAGTTCGGGAGAGTCTGTTGAGTTGGCAGTAGAGTTGCCGACGGGGGACTTTGTCCTTACGTCCTACTGTCTCGAGGAGGTACCTGTGCAGTTGCAGGATCAGTTGTTGTCAGCCGTCTGTTTGCCTTGCAGTTACATGACTATGATGTGATTTTGGGTATGGACTGGTTAGAGCGGTATGGTGCAGTGATGGATTGCCAGAAGAAGAGGGTGCACTTGCGGATACCTGGGGCAGCGGCGTTCTACTTCCAGGGTATCGTACCTCTTACTTCTCGCTTTTTAGTTTCTGCTTTGAGGGCAGGGAGGTTGCTTGCTTCTGGTTGTCAGGGTTTCCTAGTTTCTGCAGTGACTCTTGACCAGATTGCCTCGGGAGTGGGAGACATTCCTGTAGTGTGTGAGTTTCCGGATGTTTTCCGGAAGAGTTGCCTGGTCTTCCACCAGAGAGAGAGATTGAGTTTACTGTAGAGTTGGTTCCTGGCACTTTCTTTTGCGCAGGCACCGTACCGTATGGCACCAGCAGAGTTGAGGGAGTTGAAGAGGCAGCTTGAGGAGTTGTTGGAGAAGGGCTATATTCGTCCTAGCTTTTCTCCGTGGGGGTCACCTGTTTTGTTTGTCCGAAGAAAGGATGGTAGCCTGAGGTTGTGTATCGATTATAGGAAGCTAAATCAAGTGACCATCAAGAATAGGTATCCTTTGCCTAGGATTGATGATCTCTTTGATCAGCTTCAGTCTGCTCGTGTCTTCTCGAAGATTGACTTGAGGTCGGGCTACTATCAGTTGCGGATTAGAGATTCGGACATTGAGAGGACTGCTTTTCGGACCAGATATGGACACTTTGAGTTTTTGGTGATGCCGTTTGGGCTCACCAATGCTCCAGCAGCCTTCATGGATCTGATGCACCGGGTGTTCCACCAGTTCTTGGACCGGTTTGTCGTAGTGTTTGTTGACGACATTCTGGTGTACTCCGCTTCGGAGGAGGAGCACGCCGAGCACCTGAGGATCGTGTTGCAGACCTTGCGAGAGCACCAGTTGTATGCCAAACTTAGTAAGTGTGAGTTTTGGCTACAACAGGTTCACTTTTGGGGCACGTGATCTCAGGTGAGGGAGTTTCAGTAGATCCAGCGAAGGTTGAGGGCAGTTTGCAGTGGGAGAGTCCCAGATCTGTGTCTGAGATTCGTAGCTTTCTGGGTTTGGCAGGTTACTACCGCAGGTTTGTTCGAGATTTTTCTCAGGTTGCTGCACCCTTGACTCGGTTGACGAGAAAGGGAGTTCCGTTTGAGTGGTCGGAGCAGTGTGAGCAGAGCTTCATAGAGTTGAAGCGACTGCTTACGTCGGCGCCAGTTCTTGCCTTACCTTCAGGTGAGGAGGGTTTTGAGGTTTGCACAGATGCTTCAGGTGTTGGTTTGGGTGCGGTCTTGATGCAGCAAGGCCGAGTGGTGGCTTATGCGTCTCGCCAGCTTAAGCCCCACGAGGAGAGTTACCCGACCCACGACCTAGAGCTTGCAGCTGTGTGTTTGCTTTGGGATTTGGCGTCTTTACCTGTACGGAGTGAGTTTTGTAGTCCGTACCGACCACCAGAGTTGAGAGATGTGGTTTTCTCAGAGGGATCTGAATATGAGGCAGCGTCGATGGATGGAATATCTGAAGGACTATGATTTCAGCATTGAGTATAAGCCTGGAAAGGCGAATGTAGTTGCAGATGCCTTGAGTAGGAAAGCACAGATGAGTCATCTGATGCTTAGAGAGTGGCAGTTGTGGCAGTCTGCGACAGAGGGATCTTTCAGAGTTTCATCCAGTCGTCGTCAGTGTGTGTTGGGCAGTTTGTTAGCAGCTCCCGCGTTGTGAGACAGGTTGCTGAGGCTCAGCAGGCAGATCCCGAGTTGCACAGTGTGTTGCTTCTTCCAGAGGTTGAGCTTTGTGAGGACGGGACTGTTAGGTTCCGAGATAGACTCTATGTTCCTGTTGAGGAGTCTATCAGGAGAGTCGTGTTGCAGGAGGCACATGGTTCCAGGTACTCTATTCATCCAGGGGCGACCAAGATGTATCACAGGTTGAGACGTCAGTTTTGGTGGCCTGGGATGAAGAGAGACATAGCGGCTTTTGTTGCTAGGTGTTTGGTCTGTCAGCAGGTGAAGGGCCTCACATCAGCGTCCAGGAGGACTTGTGCAGCCGTTAGAGATTCCGATGTGGAAGTGGGACCATGTTACGACTGACTTTGTTTGTGGTTTGCCGAGGACAGCTGGAGGTTTTGATAGCATTTGGGTTCTTGTGGACAGATTGACGAAGACTGCCAGATTCTTGCCTGTCAGGACTAGTTGGGGTGTGAGTAGGTTGGCCGCGTTGTACGTAGAGCGGATTGTTCCTTTGCATGGAGTGCCGATCTCTATTGTGTCAGACAGGGATCCTCGCTTCACTTCTGGGTTCTGGCGCAGTTTCCAGAGAGCTTTGGGGACAGAGTTGGCTTTTAGTTCCGCCTACCACCCTCAGTCAGACGGTCAGTCAGAGCGGACTATCCAGACTTGGAGGACATGCTTAGAGCTTGTTGCCTGGAGTGGCAGGGGTCGTGGACAGTCACTTGCCGTTGGTCGAGTTCGCATATAATAATAGTTATCACTCCAGTATCGGTTTGGCACCATATGAGGCTTTGTACGGACGACCGTGTCGCACTCCTCTTGACTGGTTCGAGGTTGGCGAACGAGTTGTCACGGGGCCAGAGTTGGTTCAGCAGTCAGTTGAGGTAGTTCAGCTTGTGAGACAGAGGCTTCAGTCAGCTCAGAGTCGGCAGAAGAGTTATGCAGATCAGCGCAGACGACCGCTCGAGTTTCAGGTAGGAGACCAGGTGTTTGTTCGTGTGTCTCCTATGAAGGGAGTGGTGAGGTTCGGTAAGCGTGGAAAGTTGAGTCCTCGCTTTATTGGGCCTTTACCATTCTGAGCGTGTCGGAGTTTGGCGTACAGACTTGAGCTTCCGTCAGAGTTGGCAGCAGTGCACGACGTGTTTCACGTGTCGATGCTTCGGAGGTACCTTTCTGACGAGTCTCACGTTCTGCAGAGTGCAGAGGTCTGAGGTGACTCCAGTGTTGACTGTACCAGAGTTTCCGTTGCACATTGAGGATCGCCGAGTTCAGAGGTTGAGGAACAAGGCAATCCCTTTAGTTCGTGTTGCGTGGCAGCGGCACTCCGGTGGTGAGTCGACATGGGAGCGGGAGGACGAAATGCGCGAGCATTTTCCGTACCTCTTGGTGGAGTCTTCTTTCTTTTGTGTTGTTTGAATTTGAGGGCAAAATTCCTTAAGGGGGGAGAGCTGTAAGGTCTCGGGTCTTATTGGATCCTTATGGGTCTGTAGGGGTTCTGTGTGGTTGACGGCCGGGCTTGCCGTTGAGTCTGAGTCAGCGTCCAGCGATGTGGACGTCTGAGGTTGAACTCAACGACAGGAGATCTGGACGTCAGTCTGTAGGCGGTTCAGTAGGCGGCCAGTGATGTTGACGTCGACTGGTCGGGCCTGTTGAAGTGGTCCCGAGAGCAGAACCTACCTTCTCCTTTCCTCTCCTTCCTCCACCTTTGCCTTTCTTGATTCCTGCAGCTTCTGTTGAGTGATTTGAGCTCGTGGAAGCCCCTGGATCGTGTGGCGTTGCTAGATCGGGCGGGAAACGCGAGGTTTGGCGTGATTCGCGCGGAGTCTTCGGGGAGATCCGGCGCGATTAGTGGCTGTTTGGGGATTTTTAAGGCGTTCTGAGGTAGGGACTTAACCCCTATAACCTTCCCAGCAAACCAGCATGTCCAATTAACTGAATTGATGTGCAATCATGGTTTAGGGTTGGGTTATATCATGCCGGAATTGAGGGTGGTTTTGGATAATCTAGGTGTTAGATGTCTATTAGATGTTCTGTAGTTGATTGATGAGAGGAAGTGTTTCCCTCCATCAGTCAGAAGTTATGTAGTGGTTTCTGCCCATTGGGACTGATTCGGTTCAGTTCTGGGTATGGGGGACTGAAGATATCAACGTCCACATCTGTTGACGTTGAGATCTTCAGGGGTGATTTAAACGACAAGGTCGATTGCCGTTTAGTTTGTGGCGGCATAGGGGTTGCCGTTTACCCTATATGGCGGCAATCGATCAGCCGTTAATCTCCTGTCTCCCAGCAGACTTGAGTTGTGTGATAGAGGCGATTGACATGTGATGTCCGCCCTAATAACACAAGTGGGCCAGGCTTAGAGTGTGACTCCGCCTGTGCATAAGAGTAGTTGTGTTGTGGCACGAGGTGTTTACTACTGTACGGGGTTTCAGACGTTGAGTGTGTTTCCGTCTGTGTACGCGCGTTGCGTTACCGTGTACCCGTTTCTGTTGTGTTACCTAGGCGTGGGTGCGACTCCGTCTAGACGACTAGCGTGTGGTTGTCCTCCGCTAGTGAGCCGGGACATCGAGTGCGACTCTGTCCTGTGCGTACTCCTTTTGGTGGTTTTGAGCGGTCTCCGTGGAGCCCCTTCTCTACCGCTAGGGTCAAGCGTAGGGGAAAAACCGGTCGTGGACCAGACGCGAGAGAGAGCGTCTGTAGTGTGCACACGTGGCTGGGTTTGAGAGCCTCTGTGGTGACGGACGCCGAGCCACAGACCCTAGCTGAGTCCTACTTGCTGTGTGTGTGAGTGTGTGTTACTGAGCCGCGTGGTTTACAGTTTTGTGTTGTGGTGCGACGTGTACTTACTTTCAGTTTTTACTTTCCGCACTTTAGTTTAGTTGCGGTGGGGTTACTTTTCCCTACTGGGTCTCTTTCTTGAGACTCACTCCCTTCCCTTTCAGGTGGGTCTTCGTCGACTCCCGTTCCAGGCGAGTCTAGCCACTCCGGTGTTGGTGCTCCCTAGCTGCAGTGAGTTGTACTTTTTGTTGTACTTCTGTACTCTGTACTTTGTCTCAGACTCTGAGGTTGTAATATTATGTTATAGTGGAATTTACTGCTTTGCATGGTGTGTATCTCTTACATATAGTCTCCTCGGACTTTTAACTTCCTACCCTTCCGAGCTTGTCTCGTGGGTTAGCGGGTCAGAATTCGGGTTACTGGTTGTTACTGGTAATGCGGATTCTGGGTCGTTACATCTCTCATGCATGAATCCACATCAAACAATTCGGAAAGACTCCGCTTGTTGCGGGGGTTTGGAAGGATCTAGACTTGACAACACCTAGAACAGGAGGGGGAGGGGGTGGTGATGGATTTGAAGATAGGGTTTTATAAAATAGTTACAAAAAAATTTGGAAATAATGCAGCAATTAAAAGAAAAGGAGAGGGATGATAGAGACGATTTTATTTTGGTTTAGTAAGATTCTTTTTGATTACATACGCTCATTCCCCACTAATACTGTCAGATTTTCTCAACAAAATGTGACCAAATTACATCCTTTGGTTGATGCGATGTCCGACTTACCAAACAAGTCCGCTAAGTGAGCATGCTCAGCTCACCAAAAAATCACTAGTTGATTCGTACTCAGAACCACAAAACAAATCTATTAGTGATGCGATAACGAATCACCAAAACAACATAAGACTAGGATATGAACTCAAACAACTTTCAACCTTTGAAGGAAAAAATTCAAAATCAAGAATCACAAATATCAAAGATAGATTGAGCAGAGAATAGCAAAGATGAGAACTTGATATCAATAAATTACCGGAAATTTATATCCTACTATGTTGGGGGGTTGGGAGGGGGAGGGGGGCGCGACAGGAGGGGGAGGGGGGCCAGGTGGGGGTTGGGGAAGGGGGGGAGGCCGCCAGAAGGGGGGGAGGGGGGCCGGGTGGGGGGGTTGGGAGGGGGAGGGGGGTGACAGAAGGGGGAAGGGGATCGCCCAAGGGGCTGGGTGGGGGGGGGGGGGGGGTTGGGAGGGGGAGGGGGAGCTGACAGGAGGGGGATCAAGGGGGGCTGGGTGGGGGGGTTGGGGGAAGGGAGGGGGGCCACCAGGAGATAGCCCAAGAGGCCGGGGGGGGGGGTGGGGAGGGGCGGGGGGCTGACAGGAAGGGGGATCGAGGTGGGCCGGGTGGAGGGTTGGGAGGGGGCCGCAGGAGATCGCCCAAGGGGCCAGGTGGGGGGGTTGGGAGGGGGAGGGAGGCTGACAGGGAGGGGGATCGAGGGGCCGGGTAGGGGGTTGGGAGGGGGAGGGGGGGCCGCAGGAGGGGGAGGGGGGCGGGCCGGGTGGGGGTGGGAAGGGGAGGGGGGGCCGCCAGAGGGGGAGGGAGGGGGGCTGGGGGGGGGTGGGGCGACATGAGAGGGGGGCTAGGAGGGAGGGGGAGGAGGGGCGACAGGAAGGGGGAATGGAGGGGGAGGGGGGGGCGACAGGGGAGGGGGGGATGGGACGGGAGGGGAGGGGGGCGATAGGGGGTGGGTCGCGGTCGCAGGTTGAGGGGAGGGGGGGGGGGGGGGGGGCGGGGGTGGGGAAGAGAGGGGAGGGGGATGCACATACCGGCGGAGCACGGCGACGGCAGCAGCGGTCGGGGCCGCCGGCGGTGGTGCGGCAGGCGGCGAGGGGCGCAGCAGCGAGCGGCGAGAGTCGCAGCGGGAGTGGCGAGGGGCGCAGCAGGAGAAGAGAGAGAGAGAGAGAGAGAGAGAGAGAGAGGAGAGAGAGAGAGAGAGAGAGAGGAGAGAGAGAGAGAGAGAGAGAGAGAGAGTGGGTTTCGTGGGGATGGCGGGGGAGGGAAAAAATGGCTATGACCGACGGCACTTCCGACAGAAATATTTCCGTCGGAATAGCCGTCGGTAATATTTCAGTACCGATGGATAGTTCGACGGAAATATTTCCGTAGAAGTTCCGATGTACTTTTCGACGGAATGTTTCCGTCAGAATTATCGACGGATATCCGACGGAATTTATCAGTCGGAAAATATCCGTCGGTAATACCGCATTTTCTTGTGGTGAAACCTGTAAAAAATACTAGACAAAAAGATTCAACAGCTTTGGAACCGATCCATATCGTGGTCAAGATACTGTGGAGAAATCACGAAGTTGAAGAGGCAACATGGGAGCCCGAAGCACCATGTGACGAAATTATCCGGATTTATCAGTAAAACATTCTTCCTCTTACGATTATATGAATTCGGGACAAATTCTTTTAAGAGGGGGAGGATGTAGCACCTTGATTTTAAAATCTAAATAAAATCAAGTTTTTATTTAAATAAATGAGATAAACGATTTAATTGGAATAAAGGGGAAATAAATGGAAACAAAGGGAATTAAAGCAATACCCATAAGCTAAATTAATAATGGGTACGCTAATGAACCAAACCTAATAGTTTGGGCCCAATTAGTGATAGCCCATCTTGGGAGGAGATGTAATTAAGTGAATTTCATATCTAATTAATTAGAAAATAGTAAAATGCTAAGATTAAACACTAAATAAGTCATGGTATCTCAATAAGAGTCCTTAACCCATCCTAACCCCATTGGCCACGAAATTAGGCCTCTCCTTACCCAATTAGATAGATAATAGCAAGAAAAAATAGGTGATAATTATGGAAATTCGTAATTAAATGAGGAGGAAAGAGTTTTAGGTGATTTAGAACTCTACAAGCCATCAAAACACCCCCCATTCGACCCTAGCACCCCACAATTCATTGCGGAAGGTCTGGAGACGAGAGGAGGTGATCTAGAGGAAGAACTTGGAGGAGAAGGGGCTAGAGCTTGGCTTTCTTCTTCATATTTTCGTCATCCAAACTAGGGGTTTTCTTACTCCGTGTGAAAAGGTAGGCAATCTCTCAAGATAAAATCGTGAACAAATTACCCTAGGTAGACTTCATGATCCTCTTCAAAAGCCCTCTGGTTTGGTTGCATTTCGCTTATCCATTTGGGCGAATTTAATTCGTGAAACCCTGTTGTTACCATGAATCGAAATCTCATGTTTTCTCTAATTCCCACATGTACTTGCTCTCATGCCATGATAAAATTCTCATATATACTTCATCTTATTAGATTTCAAACAGCCCTAGTCTTGCTCTATTTCGATCTCCCATTAGGGAGAATAATTCTTTGAATCTTTGTCAGAACCATGCACCCGACCCTTCGTGTTTGCTTGTGAACTCCGTGCATACTTGATCCACATCATGAGAAAATTTTCATAAATACTACATCTTGTTAGCTTTCAAACGCTCCTGGTTTCGGAATTTTTCATTAAGTATTCATCTCTAATTAATCATTGAACCCTGACTGTGCCGGTTAGGTCATCGGAATGTACCTGTTCAAAGCACGCCTAAATATTGTCTAATTTCAAAGCGCATGCTGATAGATCTATGGTGTACTTTCATTTGAAACTGGATTCGTGATTTTTGGGTCATTATACGATTTATATTGAATTTAGAAGGCCCTGTGTCAAATCTGATAAACCCTGGAAAAAGGGGGAAAAAATGTCGGACGTCTGATATCGCGACGGCGCGATCCGCCGCGATACTAGTCAGGTCGCGCCCTACAGGCACGTCGCGTTAGAACGCGGCGGCCTAAGGCGCCGCGGTTTCCTTTCCGGTCCGAGCCAGGCCGGCGGTCTGCGGATCGCGCCCGAGCCGCTGTCGCGACTTGAATCGCGACGGGTAGGTCCGCCGCGATTGGAGACTTCGGCCAGAACATGAAATTGCTCTCATGCCCTTGTCAATTAAGCTATATGACTCAAGTTTAACCCTAATCATGCACTGTTTTGAACAATAACAATTTGATTATTTTATATTTGTTAATAATCAATTGCATGACCTATCATATTCTCAAGATTTCTTTACACTTGCACACACATAACATTATTAATTGCCATTTGACCTTATTAAATTACGCAATAATGTATTCGGTAATTTAGTGAAAAAATTACTAAATTCCCTATTTTATTAAATACAATTGTTTCGTTTTTACTCGCACATTTTATCTACCGTTACCATTTTCCCTCGGCCTTCGAGCACTCGAGACACGACAGACCTGTTTCTACACACTTTCTCTTGACTTGGACCACCTCTCCATTGGGAATACTCTCGACTGGGCCAGGGACTCCTTGTCAAGACCTCCGTAAGTCTTCTTGGCTTTGGCGCACGTCCTTAGTCAATGAGCTGGTTGTACCCCAAAACCCGTTACACATTAGGGATCAGTACGATCCATGCCTTAGTGTATTCCTTCTTGTCTCGGGATCACTCCGAACCATTTGGCCGTGTTCACGACATGACTAAGTGGGTGGTTGTGACTTCTACCAGACTGTCGGCACCCGACCTGTGCTGTGCAACGTTACTATCAGAATTTCACGTGTTTTACGGAATTGTCCCTATCTCATCTACTATCTCGATACTCCCATCTGTTCACGTCTCTCTACACTCTCGTCTAGTTCATCTGCTACTCTCATCTATTCTTGGTACTCTCTTGGCCATTTTGTGATTGTCTAAGATAAAAACATGACTATGCTAGGCAACATGATAAGGGCCGATCTGGTCCTTGGGAGGAGCACCTGAAAGGCTATAACTCGTGAGGGTCTAATGATCAGGGTGATTGACATACACCTAACGCATGACAATATGCAAGATTGATCTAAGACAATTCACAAACATTCCTGTACATGATACTTGACTTGTGGTTGATAAGATGATCGACCAAACGCATGTTACCTGATTTACTTGCTATCATGACTTGTGCACTGTTGTGCAAATTACTTGTTAACTTGAAATATGGCTAAATCTTTTGTTGTACTTGTTACATATGAAGATATTCTTGTCTTGTGATCTTACTGACACGACTATACCTGATTGTTCTCATACTTGCTCGTTCCTGTTAGTTACCCTGCTCGATAAAAGGTTAAACACTTAAAGCCTGCTTGTTTACACGAGATATTAAGTCCTACTGGGCGTTATTCGCTCATCCTGCGTTTTAATTTAATGTGTTTCAGACGAGTATGTCGATGACCACACTCACGAGGACGGGACTGAGGATGATGCTCAGGAGTGACCCATTTTCCGCAACCAAGGCTTTCTAGTAGTAGTCAGTTAGTATAGTGATGAGTTAGTAAGTCAGATAGTATTTATGTAATAGTTTGATTTTGAATAAAGTACTCTGGGCCTTAGTTTTGGCTCTGATACGTTGATGTAATAGTTAGTTCTTGAAGTTTGATGAGTTATTAGTGAATGTAATGATGACTGGTGGATTATTAATGAAATTAGATTTTATTTGGAATTATCTCAATTGTGCAATGGTTTGCCATTTATTTCTCACTTGGTACTATTTAATAACTATAATCCCGCTCCGATATTCCGCGTCGGGGCGTTACACTATGGATGAAGAAGACAGCACGAGATGATCACTGGATTTGCAGATTTTCGTGGGTGAGAAAGACGAAGAGTGAAGAGTGGGATGATGCAATGGAGGAGGCTCTTCTCAGATTATTTTCGCACAAAAGACGGGAAGGGCAAAATTGGGTTTAAAAATATATCTCACACGATCGTTGTTTCGTGATGGAGGCGGTATCATCATGAGACGCCTCGGGAAGCCGCGGAGCAAGCGGCTATGTGTAAGGGCGGCTGACGTGGGCGGCTTGCAACGTTGACCAATGACCAACGACCCGGTGATTCCAGCGTGGCGAATTCTCCCGTGCGAACATGCACAAAGCATTTCTCATCCTCTATATATAGAGGTGAAAACTCCCATATATATAGAGGTGAAAACTCCCATGGATTTCCAATGTGGGACTAAATGACAACACCCGCACCTGCCTCGTGCCAAACCAACGGGTTTAGGGTGCAACACGGGTAGGGACAAAACGACAACAATAAGCATTCTACAACTGAAAAATTTCATTGACGATAAACTCTATTTTTTGCAGTAAATCAAGCTTTAACATTCATATAGTCATGGATGTGGCCTCTTATTTTCTCATTTTAGTTACACTTATACCATTCATTGCCTTTTGTAAGAATCTCTCTTCCATTCTACAATTTTCTTTTCTCCCCTTTGCAGCCCAAGGGCCACAATCTGTCTATGTTATATTTTTCTCTGATGGAATCACCCCAAGTCCCTAGAGTTTAGTTTTTTGAACCTTCGATGTGCTTCATCAGTCATTTTAGCATTTGGATTCATTTACATTTGCTTTTGGATATTCAAAACTGAATTGATATGCACATTTCAAACTTGTGGAAGATGGGGAATGCTATTTTCTTGCATTGGGTTTCCAAGAGAATGCCAGGAACATGGTTTGCCGGATCGGAATCGGGAGGCGAATCAGGTTCTCCTGATTTGCCCTGATTACCCCCGAATCGACCCGAATCGATCCGAATCAAATTGAATCGATTCGGATGGGTATAATATATATTATATACATAATATATCATATTTATAATGTATAATATATATTACAAATATGATATAATATTATTATATATATGGACCGAATCAGACCAAATCGATGGAATCAAAAATCGGATTTTCCATGATTTGCCCCGATTCAGGCTAATCGGGCCGATCCGGGTGAATCGGGCCAATCCGATTCGCCACTAGGAATGCCTTGTACCCCTCTATGATTCTTTGCATTTGTTCTTTATCATTTTTCTAGGCTTCAGGTTCATTTTATACTTTATTTGATCAGATAGTTGATGAAGCTGGTGGAGCAGTTACACGAATGGATGGGGGGCGTTCACTGCCTTTGATCGATCTGTGTTGGTTCCAATGGTTTAGTTCATGGAAGAGTACGTGCTGCTAACTCTTTTCCTAAAATATATAGAGCATTTTTTTTCCTCTAGTGACCTGCATATCCAGAATTCTCAACTTCCGGAAAAAAAAATTGTTGCTCTTCTGATTCTTATAGAATTCACAGCTATAAGTATGGAATTCACAGCTTCCTAATGATATTTTAGTATGATTCAAGTGTGAAACTGATTAGTTTTCCAAGATTTAAGTCATTAATATAAATTTTAGCAATTTGATATGAACTTATTTTTCCCAAAAAGGGCAGACTGTGTACTATCAATCTCTTTTATAAAAAAGGTAGCACATCCAGGAGAGGTTCCTCAACCTTCAAAATGAATAACCAATCCCTGCAGGAATAACACACACACGATCCACAGTGCTCAAAGAAGTTATAATTTGATGTGAAATTATGCATGCTGCATATCAGTGTGCAATAAATCTTTGGTGATGACAATTGCAATGTTCATGAAACTGGATTCTGATTTTCCTGAAATCTCAAGTCTTTATATATATTCATGGATGAAAAGCATTTGGTCATATAGTTTTGACTTGGAATTGTGTCAGTTATGGATAGAAAACTTTTGAGCATATAGTTTATAGTAGGAATTATGACAGGATTGTATGATTTAAAATTATTATTTAGTCTAAGTTGTTACGTTTGCTGCTAAGAATGTAGGACCAGCGAGTACCTGATCTCTCATTCTAGTTCTTATATGACGGATGAAAAGGTTTTGACTATATGGTTTTAACTTGAAATTATCTCAGTATTGCACGGCGTAAATTCCTTTTTACTCTGAGTCATTTCTTCTGCTTGCTAGTAAGTATATGTAGAAGGCGCTTAACCCACTTAATTTCCCTCCAAGCATATAGTTTTAACGAAGAATCATCAGTAGTGTATTGCTTATGCTATTCATAAAGTAGTTTATTCTGCATGGCAGTAAGGGTAGGACAGGCAAGCAGCTGATCACTTAACCTTGTTCGTGTCTGTTAACACTTGTCGAGACTTGTGTGGGTTCCGCTTGTTAGGTTTCCTGATTAAAAAAAAGATTGTATGCGATAAACTGGTCAACATGTTACTAACCAAGTTTTGAAAATGCAGCTTCTGGAGAGTATGGGTCCAGCTACAGAAAAGCTGACGGGAGATGGCATCGATTTCTCGTTATGGTTCAAGCCAGAAAACTATGCTACAGATTATTGAATTTCTGTTGGATACAGTCCATGTCCCTGCCGTTGAAAGTTTACTTTTGGTTGGTATTCTTTTGGATCTTTTTCATCTAAATGTAGCATATTTTCTGAGGTTTATAAAGATAAGGAAATCATGTCTTCTGGACTGTCCGCTCTTGATGGATTCTCAAGTCAAGTGCATACTTGTACAAATCATGAAACATTGCATCTTTTCTTTCCCAGTGTTGTTGATCTCCCTCAAGGACATATCATGAAATTATGATTCTTGCTCTTAAGTCGCCGTAAACAGGAAGAGTGTGTGCTTGTGAAGATTCTACAGTTAGTGAAGCATGGTCTAACTCAATAGTGTGATGGGTCCTGACTGTAGTTAGCTAATTTGCATATTACATGCTTATAATTCGGTGTATGTATATATGTGCGGAAAAACAAAAAATATCTGGCTGCTGTCCGATTGGCAAAGACATGATTTAATGCCTGTACATTAAGGTCAGAGAGAATTAAAACGCATATAATACAACGTAACATAAACAGAGAAGTTTTATACAGCTAAAGGTGGCCAATTTTGGCCCATTGTTTGTTTTTTTTTATTTATTCTTCTCATCTTTTATTAATTAGAGAAAGTTCATGAATATTTAATGTCTTGATATTAGATTATATATTTGCATATATATGCCATCTGTGTTTAAGTCCGAACCTTTATATTTGGACGTATCAGTAACGTGCTGTACCCTATAATTTTTTTTTTGAAAGTACTTTTAACTGTGTTTTTGATGTGCATGAACTACTCTCAAATTTAAGTTTGCTGTAATTATTTCCCTTGCCGTATTTAACTTCTGGTCTACCTAGCCATCGTGAAATTTCATTTGGCTTTTGAGAGTCAACATGACTACATTTTTTGTCGGAAACATGCCCATTATAATCATCGTCAAACACCAGACACTGGTAAAATTACCGAAGTTCCTAAAGCTGTTCTTGGTCGCTGGATCCTAGTTATGAAGTGATCAGGGTGCAGTGCTTAGCTAAGTGGGACTTGAAAAGACATTGATAAGAGAGAAATGGTTATTGAAAAATTAGTCTTGTAATAAAGTTGGTGTGCATTGCAAGAAAGTATTCTCACTGGTTGAGAGAGGGCATGACAAAACCCCTCTCTCTCTTTTTATCAATCAATAATATTTGTTTCCCTTGCATTTCATCTCAGTTTTATTACAAATGATGGCAATCCACTTAAGCTTTATTATAAGACTAAATTGACAATAAATATTTCTCTTAATATCATTGTCGCAAATGATGACAATCCACCTCAGTTTTATTACAAGATTAAACTTGCAATGGATATTTCTCTTGGTAAAATCGTCCCAAATCATGGCCATTAATTGCAATTCTTCCCTAATATATCGAAGGGAGAGGTAACATGATGATGCGGAGAACTCTCGTCAGATCTTAATAAACCTGACGAGGATTCAGAGATAGATCAGTGACTTAATTCGTCTAGTCTACATTTCTCTTGTTGCGGGATACCCAGCTAATTTAACCTTTTCTAGATAAACCAGAAAGTGAACACCTTGTGCAGGGCCACCAAGATTTGATCAACAGGATATATAGTTGTCTCAACCTGCGATCTTCATGTTTTGAACAGCGAGACTTCTTGGAAGACTACTAATTATAAATAACACTTTCATGACGGGAGAGGAGTTTGAAACCGTAACTGTACTTCTTGCCATGGCGAGTTCCCCCAGTACATGATTCTAGTTCGTGAACTCACCCTGACACAGGCAATACATTAGTTCCGTCAACCCAGGCCGGCTACTTCTTTGGGCGGACACGGATGCTTTTGACAACAAGTCCTTTCTTCCATGCTTTACTATCCCACTCCAACAAGGAAACTTTCACTTCTTTCCTGTTGCTCCCCGCTTCCCTCGTTGTTTTGAACTCGCCCACTTTGAGCTCGATCCATGCGCCTCTCGGTTTGTCCAAGAAACTCACCACTTGCTTCTGCACCTTTCCTTCTCCGTCCTCGAGCGCGAGGCTCACCGGCGCATTCCACCCATATGACTTGTGTTTTATCATCACTATGAAGGCTGCTTCGTATGTTGTTTCCGGCGTGAGGCATGAAATCTCCAATCCCCCACGAATCTCCAGCCAACAGACGTCCAGCAGTGCTGCCACTCGGATCCGGATGTTGCTGAAAGCCATGTTGAACAAAACATATCAATTGCTAATTAATTAATGGTCGGGACCGGGAAAAGAAGTGAAGAAGAAGAGAAAAAGGTGAAAAATTATAGTTTGCCAAGTGGGTCTGGGATCTCATCATGTAAGAGAGACTACATGCATATTTTGATTCACAGGTCCGTGCCATGAACCAAAGAAGTAGCAAAGAAACAGAAGAAATAAAAAAAAAATGACGAGTGAGATCGGAGGGCATCATCACCTTGTTTCTTGCAGAGGGAACCATTTCCAGTACCGTGGGTCTTCGCTCCATGTAATTTTTAGGCTTCTCGCACACAGCATGCAGCACTTGCAACCATTCTCATCTACCCAGTTTATCTATGTGGAGCTGGATAGAATCATTAGAAAGACGTCCGTACGTCGGTACAAAGAAGTAAAAGAATGCAAATTTCTTGATTACTCCTCTCTCTCTCTCTCTCTCTCTCTCTCTCTCTCTTCCCGGATGGGATATCAACTGTCAAAGTCATTACCAAAACCATGTTTCTCCCGTCCAACTGCTTCTCGAATCCCAGGAGAGAAGTTTCATGTCTTGCCCAGTCTTCTCGGCGACATTTTATACACGCTCGATCACTTCTCAACAGCGTAGGCGAATTAAATCGATGTGCATAGGGCAGCAGATTTTCGTTAGGTAGATTCTAAATATCCATTCTGCACACTTGCATTGCCTCAGGGGCTTGCCTTCCTCCCGTAGTACTGTCAAAGAAAACAAAGGTAACCGGAGAAAAGTACATGGTTCATTAGACTTGCCTGGCTGACAAAGTCGCCATCTGGTTCACATATTAGGGAAGACTTCCTCATGATTTCAACCAATTTTCCATTCTCTTCTCTTTTGATCCGTTGCCCTTTGATGACTGAACACCCATGGTTCTTGCTTGTCGTACGTCCTCCTTCGAAACTTGCACTCTTTTCAATCAAATTTTCGATGAGCACCTCACTACACTGTTTATAGAGAAAGCTTAGTGCTCTTTAAGAAGTGTAAAATAGCGACCGGAATTGCTTGACATGCAATCCCATCTTGTTAAGCAATCTATGTCAATTTTTTTGCCCTCTAACTATTTCTCTTGTTCTTATATTTGACCCTGACCTTGAGCTACTGGCGCCATTTTCTACATTAACACTCACATTATGTGGGCATCTTTGACTTAGGAAGGGCGCGCATTGGCTAAAGGTGATATTCCTGCACACCCTTCACAAGTTAATTAAGCCCGAATAATGGAAAGCAGACTCCTTGTCATGCTTGTGGACAGGCTTCGATATGGCAATGTGAAATCAAACTTTTGTTGCAACTACAGAGAATTCTTGAATGCCTTCTTTTCCTGTGGAGAATGTTGATCGAAATATGGCCACAAAGATTTAATCTCTACGATTGTAATAAAATAGTACTTAATAAATAATTAAAAAAAAACACTGAGGGCATCCGTATGTAGGTTAGCAAGGAATATGGGTATCGGAACATTACTTTAATGGATTCGGAATAAAGGTATCGGAACATTACTTTAATGAGTTTTTTTAGCACAAACTTAAAACATTACTTTAATGACTCTTTTATCTTCTGGGCATCTGAAACAACCTTTCTTCCATGTGGGGTCTCGTTAGTACAGTGGCTTTTAATCTGGAGGCAAGTATATATATGTTGAGGGTGGCTTTAAATAGTGGAACCAAATTAACCAACATTGTTCTAAATGCACGTCCAAGTGTGAAGTTAAATTACAAAAGTGCCTATAAACACATCATCACATGATCTATAGCCATGGGAGGAATTTACTAGCTAGCTTTAAAGTAAATTTACTTGAATATTCTAATTTCATGTATCGGATAACGTACCCATTTGGGGCAGGATTTCTTTAGATGGATTTCTAAACGCAAGTCCTCAAATATATACCGCACTCAAGCTTTGCCAGATGCTTCTCCTTTCCCGTTGCAGTTTCACACGCGTGATATATAAGATGATTCCCATCCCCCTTCTCATGCATGTCTCACATCTCCCTCTCCATTTCTCATCTCTGTCGTGATCCCCCATCTTTCTTTTCCATCCTTTCTCCCTCATCTATTTGTTCTGATTCCTCCAACATATATTGGACTGTACTAATGCATCTTATTTACACAATTTCGCGAGGGTTTACATAATTTAAATTATTTTAAAGTATTCTTTTCATAAAATTAACTACATATTTCTGTTCTTTATACTATGTTTCCTCCATACATAACAATTAGTTAATTATTAGACGTGTGTTTTTTAACGAAACGTTCTTAGTTATCCCATTGGGCCAACGGAATTCAAGGGATGATGACAAAAGAGGTGGGCGAATTTATGGCATTCCAACCTTCAAGTGCAATTAGGTTAAGAGCATGGTTACATTAAGAGTTCCAATCCCTTAGTAGTAACAGTCTAAAGAGGTGGAATACAACAAGTGGAATCTACTTTACAATGTGATCCGGAATGTTAAATATCAACTTTCATATCACTTTGACTGGACATTATGCATTCATTGGCCTGGTGAGGCCCGTCCCGTCCTATGGGCTTTTGTAGGCCAACTTCAAGAGGCTTGAGCTTAGAATTTGGGTGCTAGGGAATGAGTGGGGAACAAGTGTCTGCTCTCACCTAGAGACAGACCCGACCTACAAGGAATAGTTAATCCTCTAAAGAATTTTTGGAGTGGTCAAATTAGGCTTACGCAACTTAAGTTCAGTTTTAGGAGGATAAGAATTTAGGAGGAGGAGAGAGAAAGCAGTGAGTAGGATTGGAAAATAGTCACCATATGACCTTTGCCCCTTTACCTGCACCTATTGGTCTTCTTTGAAAGCTACTAGGGATATAAGGGAAGAGGAGTACTCGATGTGGGACTAAATGTCCCATTGGGTCTCTCCCCCTTCTCCTCTTATTCTTTAAGATGGAAGCAATGGGAACACTCTACATCAACATGGACGACCTAACAAGGAGGATTTCGTCTATCTCAATGTCTTTATTTGTGCATACTCTACCTTTTGATCTTATTGTATAGATCCATACTCTTAACATAAGATTTAAAGTGTGTGGGAGGTCATAGAATGTGAGTGTGTTCTTGGGTGCACTACATCCTTGGAGTACTACTCATGTTTTTTGTGTTGTGTGTGTTGTAGATCTTTGGCCAGGATAGTGAAGTTTTCACGAGGTGGAGGGGTGGACGTAGATCTCACGAACCACCTAAAAACACTTAATTGTGCAGTGGTTTGCTCATCTATTTCTTCTATTCCCTCTTATGTGCTCATGTTAGATACTGTTGGAACTCATTTGGCTTATCAATATATTTGGTTTGGTCTTGCTATCTTGTCTCTTAATTTGAATCTGAATCTGTGGTAAGTTGTGGCGCTGTGCGTCCTTTGCTCATCTTAGTATTGTCTTGTGTCATATATTGAATTGAGTGTTGCCCAAATTAATTTTGGACAAACTCAATTCACCCGATTTGCCATATTATCGGGCCTTCAATGATGATACCTCTATCATGATAGTCTCAAAAGAACTAAAACAAGATTGAAGAAGAATCACTACAAGAAAATGCGGCTTTTTCGACGGAAGAATTTGTCGGAAATCCGTCGGAACATGATCCTTCCGACAGATTTCCGTCGAAGCTCGTCAGAAATGGGTCTGTCGGAAATGGTTGGTCAGAAATTACGGACGAAAGAGAATTCCATCGGAAATCGGTCGGAAAACGCCGACGGACAAATCCGTCGGAAAATACAGACATACAGTCAATATTTACCGACAGACAGTCCATCGGTAAATCAGAAACCCGTCGAAAAGGCCGTCAGAACTATAGACGGAATTACTGACTGATGTTTTCCGTCGGTAATTTAGAATTTCCGACGGATATTTATCCGTCAGAAAATCCGTCGGAATGTGTAGTATATATATATTTTTAAAATTGACAAATAAAAAAGATTTTCAAACCTGCTACAATATTCATAAATTTCACAATACTCACGATCAACATAAAATCATAAAACACAATAATATTAAAACCATACAAAATAATAATATATAAAAATCAAGACAAATCTACTGGATCGTCTGCTGTCCCTGCCTCGTCATCGTCAGGTGCCGGAGGTGGATCCTATATAAAAAAAATTAATATGAGAAACATTAATAATAATTAAAAGACATACATATTTTCAAAAATTAAAAAAATATGTGATTATTTCTGTGAGTTTAATTAGATACTATTTTTTTTAGATCCATCGTTTTGGGTGTTTTTTAGATCCGTCCTTTGAATGTCCAACCCAATCCGGAGATCCAAATTAGATTCCGTTAGTTTCTACACGTCACTTTAACCCACCCGATCGTGTTGGAGAAAACGGCACGTCGATCGGATCCCTATTTGGGATTTTAGACCCCGGGTTGTGTGTTTTGACCCTTTATATATACTTGGGGTTTTTTAGATCCGTCATTTCAATGCCCAACCCAATCCGGAGATCCAAATTGGATTCCGTCAGTTCCCACACGTCACTTTAACCCACCCGATCGTGTCGGAGAAAACGGCACGCCGATCCGATCCCTATTTGGGATTTTGGACCCTCGGGTTGTGTGTTTTGACCCTTTATATATATTTGGCTATTTTTTAGATCCGTCATTTCAATGCCCAACCCAATCCGGAGATCCAAATTGGATTCCGTCAGTTCTCACATGTCACTTTAACCCACCCGGTCATGTCGGAGAAAACGGCATGCGATCCGATCCCTATTTGGGATTTTGGACCCCCGGGTTGTGTGTTTTGACCCTTTATATATACTTGGTATTTTAGATCCGTCATTTCAATGCCCAACCCAATCCAGAGATCCAAATGGATTCCGTCAGTTCCCACACGTCACTTTAACCCACCCGGTCGTGTTGGAGAAAACGGCACGCCGATCCGATCCCTATTTGGGATTTTGGACCCCCGGGTTGTAGGTTTTAGCCCTTTATACTTGACTGTTTTTTACATCCGTCATTTCAATGCCCAACCCAATCCGGAGATCCAAATTGGATTCCGTCAGTTCCCACACGTCACTTTAACCCACCCGGTCGTGTCGGAGAAAACGGCACGCCGATCCGATCCCTATTTGGAATTTTGGATCCCCGGGTTGTCTGTTTTGACCCTTTATATATACTTGGGTATTTTTTAGATCCGTCATTTCAATGCCCAACCCAATCCGGAGATCCAAATTGGATTCCGTCAGTTCCCACACGTCACTTAACCCACCCAGTCGTGTCGGAGAAAACGGCACGCCGATCCGATCCCTATTTGGCATTTTGGACCTCGGGCTGTTGTGTGTTTGACCCTTTATATATACTTGGTTGTTTTAGATCCGTCATTTCAATGCCCAACCCAATCCGGAGATCCAAATTGGATTCCGTCAATTCCCACACGTCACTTTAACCCACCCGGTCATGCGGAGAAAATGGCACGCCGATTGATCCTTATTGGGATTTTGGACCCCGGGTTATAGGTTTTAGCCCTTTATATATACTTGACTATTTTTTAGATCCGTCATTTCAATGCCCAACCCAATCCGGAGATCTAAATTGGAGTCCATCAGTTCTCACACGTCACTTTAACCCACCCGGTCGTGTCGGAGAAAACGGCACGCCGATCCGATCCCTATCTGGGATTTTGGACCCCCGGGTTTTGGTTTTGACCCTTTATATACTTGGTTATTTTTAGATCCGTCTTTCAATGCCCAACCAATCTGGACATCCAATTGGATTCCGTCTTCTCACACACCACTTTAAACTCACCCGATCGTGTCGGAGAAAACGGCACGCCGATCCGATCCCTATTTTGGATTTGGACCCCCGGGGTGTGTTTTGACCATTTATATATCTTGGCTGTTTTTTAGATCCGTCATTTCAATGCGCAACCCAATCCGGAGATCCAAATTGGATTCCGTCAGTTCCCACACGTTACTTTAACCCACCCTGTCGTGTCGGAGAAAACGGCACGCCGTTCCGATCCTATTTGAGATTTTGGACCCCCGGTTTGTGTGTTTTGACCCTTTATATATACTTGGCTGTTTTTTAGATTCATCATTTCAATGCCCAACCCAATCCGGAAGATCCAAATTGGATTCCGTCAGTTCCCACACGTCACTTAACCCACCCGGTCGTGTTCGGAGAAAACGGCACGCCGATCCGATCCCTATTTGGGATTTTGGACCCCCGGTTGTGTGTTTTGATCCTTTAGACAGTTTTTTTAAGATCCGTCAATGAAACGCCCTTTACACTTATGTTAGGTTAATTAATTTAGATTTCTTTTTTCCCTGTTGACATTCTTTAGTGGTTTCATCTCATCCAAAGTATATGAAATTAATACTAATACTGACCTGAGGTGCTGGCTGTGTGGGGTGTGTACTCCCTACATGGCTGAGATCAACTGCTGAACCATATCGCCGAACTGCGTCTGTACTCTGCCTGCTGTGTCTGTAGACGTGCCCGTAGCTCTTCCCGAATGAGGTCTCTAATCTCCTCTACACCACTGAAGGGGGCGCAGTAGATGAACTCGCGTATGCCGGAGAAGTGATCGAACTCGCATATGAGGACAACACTGAAGTAGTATCCAGGCAGTCCCCAAGCGTACACTCGACCCTTCCTCGGCCCTCCCGCTGTGTCGACCCAAGCCTCCGGATCCAAGTCTGGCTGGGGAGTGCCCTCTGTATAGCGCTCCGCCATCGTCCTGTCATAGTCTCCTTATAACAAATTAAAATTAAATTATTGTCCATAAATTATTTGAATATCTTATTGAATTCATAATTTATAGCTTGACTTACAGCGATCGTACGGGTACTCTCGCTAACATAGTCATCTGTCCCCTTCCGCTTATGAGTTCGTCAAATAACTCGCGAAATGTAGGGGCATACGCTCGAACTCGTGATGCTTACAATTCAAAAAAATTAGTTATTTCACAATAATAATCAATGTATTAGGCAATTGAAACAATAATATGCTTACCAATTTTGTGACTATGGGTCGCATAAGATACGGACCCCACTAGTATGCACATTCTTCTCCGGATGAGTTGATCGGTTGCGTATTGCCGCCTGTGACTGCTGTTGCCATGGTCCAGCAGCCCAACGCTCAGCAACGGGACTCCGAATAGTCCCTCCTCAGCCAACAGGGCCGTAATCTAGCCAAGCCATAGGATCCCGGTTGCCTGTGGTCTTCATTGCCTTGTCCCGCCTCCCAACTCAACTTTCTTAAATTAGTCTGGGCAGTAGACTCCCAGACGGCGCGAGCTCGAGGGAGATCCTTGGGTCTCGTGAACACGAACCTCCGCTGTAAAGAAAATAAAATTACTCAACTTTCTGCACTAACAGAGATAGTAATTAAAATAATGATTTCAACTCATGTAAACATTAAAAACTGTGAACATGTCAAATAACAAATCCCGAACGGGCACCGGGACTCTCTCCCCATGCATCCATTGGTCCTGGATATGTGCGTGGACCAGCGTCGTAATATAACGGGAAGCAGAACCGGGATCAATCTTCCCCTTGTAATTGCACCTTAATTGTGTACATGAAATGTATAACATAAATAACAAATACAGTACTTTGAAGTGATCACCTTTACCTTGAGATCCAGCATGGCTGCGTCCCGGTAGCTGAGGCCCCTTCTCAGCTACTGGATGCTGGGATGATAGCCCATTATGATATTTGGACCAATGGACAAATCTTGGCCCATGAATAACATCTCTAATAAAAGGATAATAAAAAATCTAATAAGTAAAGTAAGTACATGGTTTTACATTAAACTCACACGTTATTGGGCCAAGAGTAAGAGCCCAAATGATGAAGGTTAGAAATATTGTCATGAATATATTTAATTGAAATAAAAATGAAATTACTTGAATAGTGTGATAAATAGATTTATATAAGGATAAATGGTGAATAATTAAATTAATCAATACCCATTAAGTCAAATTAGTAATGAGTTTTATTAATGGACCTAACATGAATTTTTGGGCCCAAATGGAGAGAGCCCATCATGAGATGTGACGTAATTAGTCTAAATCGTACCTAAAATAGTAATAATAGAAAATGGGTTAAGATAATGATTATTTTAACTCTTACTTATTTTAAAAAAGAGTCCCCATCCCATCCTAACACATAGCCATGAAATTAGATATCTCCCTAAGCCAATTAGTGGATTAATGCCAGAATATGGAGATAAATGTGTAAATTCGGAGTTAATATTTAAATAATTAAAAAGAGATAAGATAATGACTAAACTAGCTTATAATGTCTCTATAAGAGTCCTAGACCTATCCTAAACCATTACCCCTGAAATTAGACCTCTCATCTATCCTATTAGGTGGGATAATGCAAGAAATAAGGGGATAAATAAAGAAATAAAGAGTTGGAAGAAGTAGGAAGAGTTTTAGAGAGGATGGACTCTTGTAGCAACCATACACCCTAATCCAACCCTATCAACTCTCATTTTCGTGCTTAGACTTTGGGAGATGAAGGGAGAGGTTGGAGAACAAAGGAGCAAGGTGGAAGGAGCTTGGAGCAAAGGATTTCACCCCGTCTTTGTCCAAAAACCCTAGCTTTTCAATCTTGCAACGAAAGGTAGGCAATCTCTCAAGAAAAATGTGAAATAATTACCTAGGTAGCCTTCATGTACCTATTCAAAAGCCCATGATTTCATTGTATTCCGCTCATCCATTTGGGCAAATTTAATTCATGAATCCTATTGTTACCATGACTGAAGTCTCATGTTTTCTCTAATCCCCTGCACGTACTTGTTTCCCATGCTATGAGAAAATTCTCATTGATACTACATTACAATATCTTTCAAACGCCCTTAGTTTTGTTTCTATTTAGATCTCCCATGAGGAGAATTAATTCTTTGAAGCTCTGTCAGATACATGCACCCGACCCTTCATGATTGTTGTGACCCCGTTTTATACTTGATTTCAGATCATGATAAAATTATCATAAATAGTACATCTTGTTAGCTTTTAAAACGCCCTTGGTTTGTAATTTTTCATTATGTATACATCTCTAATTAATTCATTGAACCTAACTACGCCTGTTTAGGTCACCAAAAAGTAACCTGATCATACATGTCTAAACCTTGTCTATTTTCAAATTAATCGTACATGTTGATAGATATACATGTCTACTTTCGTTTAAAACTGGTTTCGTGCTTTTTGGATCACCGTACTATTTTATATATAATTTAGAACGTCCATGTATCCATAGGGCTCGCCCTAGAAAAAGGGAAAAAGAGCAAACCCACCTGGTATCGCGACGGCGCGATCCGCCGCGATAACAGTGGGGTCGCGCCGCCATTGATGTTGCGTCAAGAACGCGGCGGCATGAGCCGCCGCGATTCACCCCGGACCGGGCCAGAACGGCCAGGCCCGTGTCGCCCCCGACCGCCGTCGCGACTTGACCCACGACGGGTAAGTCTGCCGCGTTTTCAAGAATCCGACCAGAATGAAAAATTGTACATATATCCTGTTGTTTAAGCTTTATACCCCTCATTAGCCATATTAAACCATGATATAGTTAACCCTACTTGGCAAGTTAATAAATGGCATTATGATATCAAATTATTATTTTAAAAGGGCATTTGCACGATTTTCATATCCTCAAGATTTCTTTACACTTACACACACTGACTTTATTAATTACCATTTGACCCTAATAATTTATGCAATAATGTATCTGGTAACTTAGCAAAATAAATGATTGAATTACCCTATTTTATTAAATACAATTGTTTCCGTTTTTACTCGTGCATTTTAAATACTATTATCGTTTTCCCTCGGCTTCAAGCACTCTAGGCAGGCGACGGACCCGTTTTACACACTTTCCTCTTGACATGGACCACCTCTCCACCGGGAATACTCTCGACTGGCATAGGGACTCCTTGTCAAGCCTCATAGTCTTCTTGGCTTTGGCGCACGTCCATTGCCGACGAGCTAGTTGTACCTTTAAATCCTGTACACTCTTAGGGTTCATTACGATCCAAACGACCTTTAGAGATCTCTCTTATCTTGTGATCACGCGCGCCGACCAACCTGGCCAGTTTCTAAGCACGGCTAGTGGGCGGTGGTGACTTCTTCTACCAGACAGGCCGTACCCGACCTGGTGCTGTGCAATCGTTACTATCATGGTTTATCGTTGTTTTTCGATTATACCCCTATCTCATCTACTATCCTTGTACTCTCATCATTCACGTTCACTCTACTATCTCGTCTATTCATCTCGTACTCTCTTTGACTCTTGAGCTGTTGCGGCTCCCATTGCTTGTACTATACATGACTGTCTAGCGCCATAATATGGTCTGGTGACCCTACTAACTTGAATGCATAGTGTGCAGGGCCGGAGTGTGTCCGAGGGCTCCATCTAGTCTTGGGGGCAGAGAGCCACCCGAAAATACCTGCAGGGGCTATTGACGGTGTTCTGCATTGCACCGGTCTGACTATCTCGACATTGGGCTAGACATCTATTGTTTTACTATTAGTCTGAGGAGTTCAGACTATTGTACCGTTCTGTGCTATTAGTGTGCTAGCACTGACTGTTTATAACAGTCTGAGGATTCAGACGTAATGTACTATCGCTAAACGGCTACTGTCCCAAAGTGACTATTGTCGTACTCGACTAGTGCACCGTGGTGCAACCATACACATTATCTCATTACATGTTTATCTCTTTACACGCTATCTCTTTACATGCAATCTCGTTACACGCTATCTTGATATACAAACTATCTCGTCCACGCCACCTTGATACAAGCTATCCTATTACATGTCATTTTGATACACGCTATCTTGTTATACACTATCTTGTTACACGCTATCTCGTTATGTTGTCATCCTAATTTTGCAATACTCTTAAGAAATGTATTATCGTTCACTTGTTATCTTGTACTATTACTCTCTTGACTATACTTGATCGTTCTCTCTAGTTAACCTGCGTTACAAGACATTAATCACTTAAAGCATGCTTGTTTACACGAGATATTAAGTCCTATTGAGCGTTATCGCTCACCTTTCGTTATTTGTTATTGTGTTTTCAGGTACGTCAAGTGATGACCTACACACAACAACGGATTGGACTGGAGTGATGAGCGTCCTGAAGTCATAGCGATGGAATGTCCTTAGTACCTTAGAGTCTAGTTAGATATTTGTTTTAGATTTCTTATCCTATGTAATAATGTCATTGAGCCCTATGTTTTGGCTCTGAATTAGTGGTTGTAATATATTAGATTAATTATCAATAAAATGATGAGTTTTATTACAATTATTGTTCATTATTGCTCTGATATTTGCGAATGTATGCGCAATTTCATTACCATACTCGTTGTTCATGCCTCCCTGATTTATTCCACTGCTAAATTAGCGGGGCATGACAGTCAATCACACATTACTTTTGAAAAATCACTTACTTTTGACTTCAACATCCCACGCCAGCCTTTCTGCATGGCTGTCATATGCTGTAATTTCTCCTTATCCGTCTGTGGAGTCCGGTCCCATTGATACCACATCTACACATATATTACAAATCCAATTTAAATATCTCACAAATACATAATACCCACATTAAATATTAATCTATTTACCTCAAGATCTCTAAATATTCCATTCTTTGTCTCTTCAAGTAGTTTTGAAAAAATTTTCTGCCATATTTTGTAATACAACCTGATGATAATGCCCATACAACTTATACAGTTTGTCCCTTGCTCACCTACGCCGTATCCACCGACCACTCTTATATTCTACTTATGTCCAGGCTCTATCCTCCTCTCCGTGGCACCTCTCGAGGGACCCCGGCGACCGGTCCGTCGACCCCACGGCGGTGTCTCTATGTAAAGATATATACATCAAGAAAAAGATTATATTTTATGAAACAAAAATAAATATAAATTGCAATGCTACTGAATGAGAAAATATACTTGGTACAGATGTAGCAAAAGATACCCTCTGACCTGGCACATCATCTAAAGTCCGTGATCTCCGAACTCGTGATCCACTGTGCAAACTCAAATCTGAATAGATTGATATTAATAAACAGTGTAAAATTTATAAAAAAAATCGACAACATTTCCCTATATCAGAGCATATCCACACCTGTACAAAAAATAACTTTATAAGGCTGTGCACAACTTGTTAAAAAAAATTGTACACAATCTATAAAAAAAAATCTATACATTCACATCATGTAAAGAAAATATTTACATCTGTACATTCACATTCTGTAAAAAAAAAAATCTAAATCAAGCCATTGACATCTTGCAAAAAAACTAAGTTTCATATATTATCCAACTCTCACATTGATTCCTTCAGTTACATCCACATGAAATACCATTCTAGTTATAGGAATATCAATCAAATTTTCTTGATATGCTTCGACAATGTCATCATCAGGCACTTCATCCTGCATATTATAATAGTCTCAGGGCTACGCTCTAAAAGGAATGATACATATGTAGGGACATAATGCATAGATGATTAGTGAGAAATACCTATGACTGTTCGAAATACCTGATACAAGTGTTAACATATGTGGTTAGGGAGAAATATGTAGCAACTCTGATATTTTTACTTTTGATAAATAGTATTAATAGAAATAAAATGATAAATTAATGATTAAATGTGATAAATAGAATTAAAATTAGAATAAAAGGTAAATAAATTAGAATAAAAGGAATTAAATCAAAACCCATTAAGCTAAATTAGTAGATGGGTTATATTAGTGGTCCAAACATGAATGAATGGGCCCAATTGTAAAGAGCCCAATTTGGATGGGAGATCTTTTGGCCTAATTTCGGAGTTAATTAATTAATAAATTAAATAAGGGGTAAGATAAAGACTAAGTGGGTTGTAATTATCTTAAAAAGGAGACCTCATCCCATCCTAACCCCTTGGCCACGAAATTAGATTTTTCTTCTATCCTATTAGGTAGATAAAGGCAAGAAAATAGGGAGAAAAAGGTAGAAATTCAGAGTTTGAAGGGAGAGAAGAGTTTTACAAGTGTATGACTCTTTAAACACACAAACAGACCTCCAATTCATGTCTGCCTAGCCCTAGTTCGTTTCTGGACCATTGGAGGATGAGGAGAGAAGGCTGTGGACGAGGAGAGCAAGGAGGAAAGGCATGGAGCAAGGAGATTTCGTCATCTACACCCCTCTTCAAAACCTAGGATCTTTACAACGTGAAAAGGTAGGCAATCTCTCAAGCTAAATCTAATTAAACTCGAACCTAGGTAGATCTTGATCCCCTCTATCAAAGCCCCATGTTGCCCCAATTTTTGTTGTGCCATGAAGGAGTATTTCATGCTCCAATCCCTGTGCTATACATGTCCCCGAATTCACTTGTTTGCTTTCAATCCATGAATACACTTGATCTCATACCTTGAAAATTTTATCATAAATACTGCATGATGTTAAGAATCGAATGATCCTAATTCTCCCAATTTCCATCATGCATCCAATGCGAATTAAATCGGATTCTATCACTGTGCATGTTTTAGGTCACCAAAAAGTAACCTAATTAAAGCATATCTATTACATGCCTATTTTCTAATTACTCATGCTTGTTGATACATCTACATGTCTGTTTTCGTTTAAAGCTGGTTTCTTGATTTTTGGACATGTATGCAATTTATATCGAGTTTTGAATGGACCTGTATCAAGCCATGGGAAGAAGGACACCCGTCGCGATCTCAGAAGGTCGCGACAGGCCTGACCGCCGCGTCATGAACGCGACGGCCTAACCCGTCACGGTTTCCGCCGCACTCTGGGGCCCGGCCCGGTTCATGAGAACACGACCGGCCCATCTGTCGCGACCTGAAACATGATGGGTACCCCTGTCGCGATTTCATTATTTCGGCCAGAACCCTTTTTTCTCATAAACCCTGTTAATTAGGCTATTTAATCACTGTTAAGACCTTAATTGGCACTGATATGAACAGTAACAAAATGTATATTAATATTGGGTAATATTGACATGAAATTCATTAATTAAAAGCTATGTGCACGATTAATCTTGCTCTCATGATTATCTTACACTTACACACACTAAACATTAATTGTTTGTCATGAAACCTTGTTAAATTACTCAATAATATATATGGTAATTAAGTGTAAATATTCACTTAGTCTCTATATTATTTTAATCAACTTATTTTCATTTTATTCGCGTGCTTTGTATACCGTTATCACGTCCCTTTGCCTTTGAGCACTTGAGGCAAGACGGACAACGTTTCGTTACACCCTTCTATCTTGGCTTGGACTACCTCTCCGTTGGAAATACTCCTGACAGGACCAGTGACTCCTTGTCATGGCCTCTATAAGTCTCCTTGGCTTTGGCGGATGTCTATTGCCGACGAGCGGGTTGTACCCTTAAAACCCTTTACACCTTAGGGATCAACATGATCCAACGGCCTTAGTGTGTTTTCCGTCTTACCTTGGGATCACGCCAGACCTCTGGTCTGTGTTACGGCACAGCTAGTGGGCGGTTGTGACTTCTACTAGACTGTCGGCATATGACCTAGTGTTGTGCAACTGTTATTGTCGCTTTTTTATCGTTGTTTTTACGAATGTATCCCTATCCAATGTACAATCTCTATACTCTTATCTGTTCACATTCTCTCTACTCTCTCGTCTATTCGTCAATTACTCTCATCTATTCTTGGTACTCTATTTGGCCATACAATTGATTGTCTAAGATAATGGACATAACAAATGCTAGGCAATAGGGCCCGATCTGGTCCTGGGAGGTGCGCCCGAAAAGTGCTATTTGTCCATGGGACTTAAAATGATCAGGATGTCGGCATACATCCAGTGCTATTTATACTATCAAGATTAATCTGTGACAATTAATCAATACAAGTGCTATCGTTACTAGTGCACCGTTGTGCAACTCTACAAGTTATTTCGTTACATGGCCAATTCGTTATCATGCTTATTGTGCTATACTCTTCAGCACTCCTCGGCAGTGTGACCTAGCTTGTCACAGTGCTTGCATCTGGGCTTGTTAGGGGCAGTAGGGGCGAAGAATTTGGGCTTCTGCTCTTGGCTTGGCCCGTCAGTGATGCTTAACGGCCTTTTCTTGCCGTTAGTGGGCTTGCTTAGTGCTCCGATGGTTTGCTCCTTCTTGACCATCCTACCCTTGATGCGCTTGGTGAGATCGATCGCATCCTCCAGTAGTTGTGCTTTCTTGACCATCTCCGAATAAGTCTGAATGTCCAGAGGTGCAAGTTGAGTAATGTATGCGGGCCTGAGCCCATTAAGAAAGCGTTTCGCCTTCATTCTTTCTGTGCCGACAAGATGATTGGCGTATCGTGCCAACCGGGAGAACTAAGCCTCATACTCAGCAACAGTAACGTTCCTCTGTTTCAATGCAGAAAATTCGGATGCCTTCCTCTCTTAGACTCGTTTAGAGAAATACTTGGAGTTGAAATGCTCCTTAAATTCATTCCAGGTAAACTGTGCATCAGCTCTAGTCGCTTCGACGGACTCCCACCACGCACGGGCATCTAGTTCAAGCTGAAAGGTTGCCAGAAGTATCTTGTCTCCATCCGCACACTGCATGACACAGAAAATGCGTTCTATCTCTTTTAGCCAGTTCTCTGCCTCGTCGGGATCAGTGGTCCCACTGAAACGAGGCGGATTCAGATTGCGGAAATTTCTGTGTAAATCTCCGACTCCTCGATTATTATTGGCTCCAGCAGCCTGAAGTAATGCCTGCGTCAGCTGCTAAATAGTGTGTTGCATGTCATGGAGTTGTGCACTCTCCACTGCCATTGCTATTGTTAAGTTCCTTCAAAAGAGAATTTAAATGTAAGATATTGAGTTTGCACTAAGTTTGTGCGTGTGTGAGTTTGTTTTATCTTATTACCCTTGTTTCTACCCATTTCTCACATAGGTATGGAATTAGACTCTAAGTTAAGGCAGGTCAACCTAGATCATCCAATACTTAAGAATAACTTAGGCTCTGATACCATAAAACTGTAACGCCCTAACGCGGAATATCAGAGCGAAATTACAGTTATTTAAATAGTATCGAGCGATAAAAGAACATCAAACCATTGCATAATCTGAATAATATGAAATAAACTCCAACTTCATTAATAATTCATCAAACTCCATTACATTCACTAATCAGAGCCAAAACTAGGGCCCAGAGTACTTGATTCAAATATAAACTGTTACATAATGACTAATTGATGACTAACTAATTAACTACTAAGCATGGGTTGACGAACGGGTCACTCTTGAGCATCATCCTCATTTCCCTCCTCGTGAGTGTGGTAATCTCTATTAGACCCACCTGAAACACATGAAATAATAACGCAGGATGAGCGAATAACGCTCAGTAGGACTAATATCTCATATGAACAAGCATGCTTTAAATGATTAATGTCTTTAATGGCAGGATAACTAGAGAGCATAGTCATGTAGAGAAAGGTAATGATAGCACTAGTACATGGAAAATAGCACAACAAGTACGATAAATGATTGACCATATAACGATATAGCACGTAAAGTTGCACAACGGTACACTAGTAACGATAGCACTTGTATAGATAGCACTTGTATAGATTGCACTGATTGATTGTCATATATTTAAATCTTGATAGTATAATGGCATTGGATGTATGCCAACATCCTGATCATTTTAACTCCCATGGGCAAATAGCACTTTTCGGACGCTCCTCCCAGGACCAGATCAGACCCTATTGCACTGGCATAAGTCATTTTCTTTCTCTTAGACAATCATATAGATGGCCAAGAGAGTACCAAGAATAGATGAGAGTAATAGACGAATAGATGAGAGAGTACAAAGAACGTGAACAAATGAGAGTAGAAGATTAGTAGATGAGATAGGGGTATATTCGAAAAATAATGTTAAAAACCGATGATAGCCACAGTTGCACATCACACCATCGTGTACCGACAGTCTGGTAGAAGTCACCACCGCCCACTAGCCGTGCTAATACACAGACTAGATGGTTCGGCGTGATCACAAGGTAAGAAGGAAACACACTGAGGCCGTTGGATCGTACTGATCCCTAAGAGTGTAATGGGATTTAAGGGTACAGCCAGCTCGTCGGGCTAAGGACGTGCGCCAAAGCCAAGGAGACTTATGGAGGCCTTGACAAGGAGTCCCTGGTCTAGTCAGGAGTATTCCTAACGAAGAGGTGGTCCATGCTAAGAAAAGTGTGTAAAGAAACGTTGTCCATCTTGCCTCGAGTGGTTGAAGGCAGAGGGACGCGATAACGGTGTACGAAGCACGCGAATAAAATGAAGACAAGCGTCATTTAAATAATAGAGAAATTTAAGTGAAATAATTACCAGATATATTATTGAGTAATTTAATAAGGTTTAATGGCAAACATTTGTGTTAAGTATGTGCACATGTAAATAATCATGAGAGCATGAAAGATTGTGCACTTGGCTTTTAATTAATTAGATTTATATAATTATTGGGCACAAGCACAATTTACTGTTTTAGCCAAATCTTGAAATCACGGCGAGTACACCCGTCGCGATTCAAGTCGCGATGGGCGGCTCGGGCGCAACCCGCTGACACGGCCGGCCTGGCGCGGGCCGGGAGAAAATCGCGACGGCGCGGGCCGTCGCATTTATAACGTGATGGACCTGCCAGTCGCGACTCCTCTGATATTGCGACGGGTCGGCCGTCATGATTTCAGAGGAGCGGCCCGACCTAGAAAAGGGGATTTTCCCTTTTTGGGTTTGGTCCTTCCCTCCCATGCATGATACAGACCACTTCAAAAATTGATATAAAATCACACGATGATCAAAAAATTATGAAACTAGTTTTAAATGAAAGTAACTCATAGATCTATCAACAACCATGAGTAATTAGGAAACGAACAAGGGTTGTGCATGCTTTAACAATGTTACATTTCGGTGACCTAAACATGTACAGTTCATAGAAAATGAATTAATTCGCAAAGGATACATAATAAAATTTAGGGAAACTAGGGGCATTTGAAAGCTAACAGGATGTAGTATTTATGAGAATATTTGCATGGCATGAGATCAAGTACATGTGTGGATTGAAAGCAATCATGAATATTTGGGTGCATGGTATGGATAGAACTTAGAACATTTAATACTCCTTCATGGAAGAACGAAAAATTGTGAAAGCATAGGGCTTTCAAAGAGGGATGCGTGGGCTACCTAAGGTTAAAATTTCACGATTTGTGCTTGAAATATTGTCTACCTTTTGTTGCTATTCAGAAATCCTAGATTTTTGATGAAGAACGAGATGAACCCCTCTTGTTCCAAGCTTCCTTCTCATTGCTCCTTCGTTCTTCAGCCTTTCCCTTCGTCTCCCAGTGCTCCAGCCACGATCTATGGTGTGATAGGGCTGAATTGGGGGGGTGTATAGCTTGCTACAAGTGTCCTACCTTTCTAAAATTCCTTCCTTATATTAAATTCTGAATTTTCTTATTTATCTCCTTCTCTCCTAGCATTTATCTCCTAATTAGGATTGGGAAGAGAGCCAATTTCGTGGGAAAAGGGTTAGAGTAAGTATAGGACTCTATTTTAGGATATATATGGCTTATTTAATATTTATCTTACCCTTTTTTAATTATAATTATTGTTAATATGAATTTCACTTAATTAGCAATCATCTCATGATGGGCTCTTCCCGTTTGGGCCCAACAATCCATGTTAGGATCATTAGTAAAATCCATTACTAATTTAGCTTAATGGGTATTAATTCCTTTTATTCCATTTATTCTCCATTTATTCTAATTAACTTCCATTTTACATTTATTAATAAATTTTTATTTATTTAGGATTTTAAAAATCAAGGTTGCTACAAAGGAACAACAAGCTAATGACCCATTCTTGGACCGAGTCAAAGAAACCTTAGCAGACTCCATCACAAAGGACAGGAGGTTGTTATTTCAAGGAAGGACATGCGTGCCTGATAATGAAGAGTTAAAAAGGAAGCTGATGGATGAAGCCCATAAGATAAAGTATACAATTCACCCAGGTGGAACCAAGATGTACCAAGACATGAAAAGGTCATTTTGGTGGCCCAACATGAAGCGTGAGGTGGCTGAGCATGTCGCGCACTGCCTCACATATCAACAAGTGAAAGTGGAACCGACGTCTTGCGGGTGTACTCAGACCCCTGGACATACTAGAATGGAAGTGGGAGAGCATCGAAATGGATTTCATGATGGGTTTACCCCGAACTCGTAGTGGACTCGATGCTATTTGGGTCATAGTGGACCAATTGACTAAGTCCGCACACTTCTTAGCAATTAAGAGTGCCTGGAGTGTTGATGTACTAGCAGCCTTATATGTAAAAGAGATCGTAAGATTACACAGAGTCCCTGTGTCCACAGTCTCAGATCGTGACCCCAGATTCACCTCTAGATTCTGGAAGGGACTTCAGACAGCACTAGGCACCAAACTCAACTTTAGCACAACACTCTACCCATAGACAAATGGGTAGACGGAAAGAACAAATCAGATTGTGCAGAATATGCTACGTGCATGCACTATAGATTTTGAAGGGTACTGGAATGAACAACTATCCTTAATAAAATTCGCCTACAAAAACAGCTACCAGGCCAGCATCAAGATGGCACCGTTTGAAGCCCTGTATGGTAGAAGCTGTGGATCGCCTGTCTGTTGGAACGAAGTGGGTGAACAACAATGATTGGGACCAAGCATGGTACAAAACACTAGCAGGGATATACGGATCATCAGAGACAGGATTAAAATAGCTCAGTCTAGACAAAAGAGCTCTGCAGACAAGAGAAGAAGGGACTTAGAATTTCAAATTGGAGATCATGTGCTGCTTAAAGTATACCCGACCAGAGGATTCAAAGGTTTGGGATGAAAGGCAAGTTGAGGCCAAGATTCATAGGTCCATTTGAAGTACTGGAAAGAGTTGGCGAAGTGGCGTATCGTCTGGCATTACCTCCTAAGTTTTCCACCGTACACAATATCTTTTATGTATCAATGCTAAGGAAGTATGTGTACGACCCATCACATGTAATAAGCTATGATGATATCGTCCTGCATAAAGATGTAACCTATGAAGAGAAGCCCGTTAGAATATTGGACAAAAAGATACAACAGCTTCGGAATCGACCTATATCTATGGTAAAGATGTTTTGGAGAAATCACAAAGTCGAAGAAGCCACATGGGAACCCAAAGCAACCATGCGACGGAACTACCTTGAGATATTCGGTAAGTCACTCTTCCTCTTACGATTATATGAATTTGGGGACCAAATTCTTTTTAAGAGGGGGAGGATGTAGCAACTCTGATATTTTTATTTTTGATAAATAGTATTAATTGAAATAAAATGAGAAATTAATGAATAAATGTGATAAATAGAACTAAAATTAGAATAAAGGGTAAATAAATTAGAATAAAAGGAATTAAATCAAAACCCATTAAGCTAAATTAGTAGATGGGTTATACTAGTGGTCCAAACATGAATGAATGGGCCCAATTGTAAAGAGCCCAATTTGGATGGGAGATCTTGTGGCCTAATTTCGGAGTTAATTAATAAATAAATTAAATAAGGGTAAGATAAAGACTAAGTGGGTTGTAATTATCCTAAAAAGGAGACCTCATCCCATCCTAACCCCTTGGCTATGAAATTAGACTTCTCCTCTATCCTATTAGGTAGATAAATGCAAGAAAATAGGGAGACAAAGGTAGAAATTCGGAGTTTGAAGGGAGAGGAGTTTTACAAGTGTAGGACTCTTTAAACACACAAATAGACCTCCAATTCGTGTCTACCCAGCCCTAGTTCATTTCTGGAGCATTGGAGAACGAGGAGAGAAGGCTGTAGACGAGGAGAGCAAGGAGGAAAGGCATGGAGCAAGGAGATTAAATCATCTACACCCCTCTTCAAACCCTAGGATATTTACAGCATGAAAAGGTTGGCAATCTCTCAAGCTAAATCTAATTAAACTCGACCCTAGGTAGATCTTGATCCCCTCTATCAAAGCCCTATGTTTGCCCCAATTTTCGTTGTGCCATGAAGGAGTATTTCATGCTCCAATCCCTATGGTATACATGTCCCCGAACTCACTTGTTTGCTATCAATCCATGAATACACTTGATCTCATGCCTTGTAAATTTTATCATAAATACTACATGATGTTAGGAATCGAATGATTCCAATTCCTCAATTTCCATCATGCATCCAATGCGAATTAAATCAGATTCTATCACTATGCATGTTTTAGGTCACTGAAAAGTAACCTAATTAAAGCATTCCCATTACTTGTCTATTTTGTAATTACTCATGCTTGTTGATACATCTACATGTCTATTTTTGTTTAAAACTAGTTTCGTGATTTTTGGACATGTATGCGATTTTATATCGAGTTTTGAATGGCCCTGTATGAAGCCATAGAAGGAAGGACCGAGACCTAAAATGGAGTTGTTTCCCCTTTTGTGCTTCGGCCCTCCTTCTGAAATTGCGACGGCCCGACCCATCACAATCTCAGAAGGTCATGCAAGGCCTGACCGCCGCGTCATGAACGCAACGACCCGATCCGTCGCGATTTACGCCACACTCAAGGGCTCGACTCGGTTCATGAGAACGCGACCGGCCCATATGTCGTGACTTGAAACGCGATGGGTACCCCCGTCGCGATTTCATTATTTTGGCCAGAACCATCTATGGAATTTGAATTACCTAACACAACACCACTGGGAGAAAAGGCTCAATTGAATAAATATTTTCCATTAGCTGATGTAAGGATTGGTGAACTCAATCTTAGAGCAGACCTGATCTGTATGCCCATGGAGGGCTATGATGTTATTCTGAGAGCCAATTGGCTATCCACGTATGGGGCTATCATGGATTGTAGAAGAGGGAAAATTTCCTTTAGTGAATTACCTAAATTGACTTTCACGGAACGTAGACACAGTGGCACTTGTCTCTCGTCTCTGCTATTAAGGCACAGAACATGATAAGGAAGGGTTGTGTGGCATTTCTTGCCGCAATTGTGATTGAAAAGAAAGTAACTAAGATATCAGACTTACATATAGCGCAAGAATACCCCGATGAGCTGCCAGACATTCCACCTGAAAGAGATGTAAATTTCTCAATTGATCTCATACTTGGAGCTGCACCGATATCATGCCAACCCTACAGGATGTCCCCTGCGGAATTAAAAGAGTTGAAGGAACAATTGATACTTCTCCTTGGGGAGCACCAGTGTTGTTCGTCAAGAAGAAGGACGGATCCATGAGATTATGCATCGACTACAGGCAGTTGAATAATCTCATTATCAAGAACAAGTACCCTCTGCCTCGTATTGATGAGTTATTTGATCAGATATCAGGAGCCAAGTACTTTTCTAAGATTGACCTTAGATCGGGATATCATCAGATAAGAATTAAAGATGCGGACATCTACAAGACAGCTTTCAGGAGCAGGTACGGTCATTATGAATTTGTAGTTATGCCTTTTGGACTAACCAATATGCTCCTGCAACTTTTATGCAATTGATGAAAAATATATATCGGCCATACCTCGACAAGTTCGTCGTGGTGTTTATTGATGATATTCTCATATATTCCAAGACCAAGGAAGAGCATGAGGAGCATCTGAGAATCGCTCTGTAGATTTTATGGGACAACAAGCTCTACGCTAAATTGAGCAAGTGTGAATTCTGGTTCAAGGAGGTGTCATTCCTAGGCCACGTTATATCCAAGGATGGTATCGTTGTCGATCCTTCCAAGGTAGAAGCCGTACTCAACTGGAAAAGACCGACCAATGTCACTAAGATCAGAAGTTTTCTCGGACTGGCTGGTTACTACAGACGGTTCATAAAAGACTTCTCCAAGATAGCTGTACCTCTTACGCGCCTTACGCGGAAAGAGAACCCCCATGTCTGGAGCAAGGAGTGCGAGAAGAGCTTTTAGACACTTAAGCAATTGTTGACTTCTACACCTATCCTCGCATTACCAGTCAAGGGCGAAGGATTCTCAGTCTACACTGATGCATCTGGAATCGGTCTAAGCTGTGTGTTAATGCAGAATGAGAAGGTGATAGCGTATTCTTCAAGGCAGTTGAAGCCACATGAAGTCAACTATCCTGTCCATGACTTAGAGCTAGCCGCTGTGGTATTTGCACTCAAGATATGGAGGCATTATCTGTATGAGGAACAATTTATTGTTTACTCCGACCACAAGAGTCTGAAGTACTTGTTTTCTCAGAAAGAGCTTAATATGACACAAAGGAAATGGCTGGAGTACTTGAACGATTTTGATTTCAATATTCAATACCACCCAGGCAAAGGTAATGCAGTAGCTGATGCACTTAGTAGAAAGCCAGTAGCGTCATTATCATGTTTAGTCATGGGCGAGATGTAATTGTTAGAACGGGTTCTCCAGTCTGGATCTAAATATTGAGCAAAGAAGTTATAAGATGATAGTTGCCAACCTTAGGGCTCAACCTGACATCCTTGTCGAGATTAGAGAGCAGCAGGCTAATGATCCATTCCTAGTCAGAGTCAGGGAGACCATAGCTGAGAAGCCGGATTTCTCCATCGCTGAGGATGGAAGAATATTATTCCAAGCCAGGACATGTGTGCCTGACAATGAGGAGCTGAAGAGAAAGCTAATGGATGAAGCCCACAAGACCAAGTACACAATTCACCTAGGCGCAACCAAGATGTACCAAGACATGAAAATGTCATTTTGGTGGCCTAACATGAAACGTGAGGTGGCTGAGCATGCCGCACACTGCCTCACATGTCAATAGGTAAAAGCCGAACATCGTCGTCCTGCGGGTGTACTTAGACCCCTGGACATACCTGAATGGAAGTGGGAAAGTATTGGCATGGATTTCATCATGGGTTTACCCCGAACTCATGGTGGACTCGATGCTATCTGGGTTATTGTGGACCGATTGACTAAGTCTGCACATTTTCTTGCAATTAAGAGTACATGGAGTGTGGATGTGTTAGTAGCCTTATATGTGAAAGAAATAGTAAGACTGCATGGAGTCCCCGTGTCCATCGTCTCAGACTGTGATCCCAAATTCACTTCTAGATTCTGGAAAGGACTTCAGACCGCATTGGACAAGAAACTCAATTTCAGCACAGCATTCCACCCACAGACGGATGGGCAGACGGAAAGAACAAATTAGATAGTGGAAGATATGCTGCGAGCTTGCACCATAGACTTTGAAGGGTATTGGAATGAGCAGCTATCCCTGATTGAATTTGCCAACAACAACAGCTATCGGGCCAGAATTAAGATGGCACCATTTGAAGCACTGTACGACAGAAGTTGCAGATCGCCAGTGTGCTGGAATGAAGTAGGTGAACAGCAATGGCTGGAACCAGATATGGTGCAAAACACAAGCAGGGATATACAGATTATCCGAGACAGGATAAAGATAGCTCAATCCAGGCAGAAAAGCTATGCAGACAAGAGAAGAAAAGATTTAAAATTTCAAACTGGAGATCATGTAATGCTCAAAGTATCCCCGACCCGAGGATTTCAAAGGTTTGGGATGAAAGGTAAGCTAAGACCAAGATTCATAGGTCCATTTGAGGTATTGGATAGAGTTGGCGAGGTGGCGTATCGTCTGACACTACCTCCTTAGTTTTCTACAGTACACAATGTTTTCCATGTGTCAATACTGAGGAAGTACGTGTATGATCTGTCACACGTAATCAACTATGATGACATTATTTTGAACAAAGACATGACCTATGAAGAGAGACCAGTGAAGATCTTGGACAAGAAGATGCAACAATTTCGAAATCGAGCTATATCCATGGTCAAGATACTCTAGAGAAATCATGAAGTCGAAGAAGCCACATAGGAGCCTGAAGCATTAATGCGGCGGAATACCCAGAGTTATTTAGTAAGTCACTCTTCCTCTCACGTTTATATGAATTTGGGGACTAAATTCTTTTCAAGAGGGGGAGGATGTAGCAACCTTGATTTTTTAAAATCTCAAATAAAATAAAATTTTTATTAATAAATGAGATAAATAGATTTAATTAGAATAAATGAGGAATAAGTGAAATAAAATGGAATTAAATCAAGCCCATTAAGTTAAATCAATAATGGGTTGTGTAAATGGTTCAAATACCAAATAATGAGCCTAATTGTGAGGAGCCCATCATGGGATGAGAAATAATTAATCTAATTTTGTATGTAATTAATTAATAATTAGAAGAGGTTTAAGATAAATGCTAAATAAGTCATATATATCCTAAAAAGAAGTCTTATACTTACCCTAACCCTTGCCCACGAAATTTGATCTCTTCCCAACCCTAATTAGGAGATAAGGGAGGGAAAGTGGGAGATAAATAAGGGAAATTTGGAATTTTATAGAAGGACGGACTCTTAGAAGGGTTAGGACTCTATTAGCCAACAAAACACCCAAATTTCATCCCCACCAAACCCTAGACCGCAGTGGGAACTCTGGAGGACGGAGAGGAGGCGATCTGGACGAAGGAGCTTGGAGGAGAAGGCTGGAGCAAGTAGCTTTCATCTTCCTTTTTCGTCATCAAACCCTAGTCTTCTTGTCAACGCAAAAAGATAGGCAATATCTCAAGCTTAATTCATGTAAAAATTACCCTCGGTAGTCTTCATGATCCCCTTTGAAAGCCCTCTGATTTCGCTCCATTTCGTTCATCCCTGAGAGCAAATTTAATGTTTCAATCTTTGTCATGTTCATGCTCTCGAAACCACTTGTTTACTTTAGGTCCTTACATATACTCAATCTCATGCCCTGAATTTAATCTCATAAATACTACTTGTTATTACCTTTCAAACGCCCCTATTTTCCCTAATTTTCAGATTGTGTCCATGACGAATTAATTCATTGATCTTTGACTATGCATGTTTAGGTTAACGAAAGTAACCTAGTCAAACCATGCTCTATACATGGATGTTTTCTAATTAATCATGATCAGTGATAGATCTCCATGTCCTCTTTCGTTTAAAGCTTGTTTCATGATTTTTGAGGCTTCCTGCGATTTGTTAAGCATTTTAGAGTAGCCCTGTATCGAGTTGGAAGGGATGGAACCCACCCAAAAAGGGGAAAATCTCCTTTTTTGGGCTCGGGCCGCCTTCTGATGTCGCGACAGCCCGATCCGCCGTGATCTCAGAGGGGGTCGCGACTCCAGGGTTCATTGCGTTCTGAACATAACGGGTCGACTGGTCGCGACCTGACCCCCGGGCCCAACGACCGGTTCTGCTTGTCGCGGCCTATCCGTGCATCGTGACCATAACACACCGGACTAAGCCGTCGCTACCTGACCGCCATCGCGTCGACCGCTCTTGTTGTGACCTGAATGCGCCATCCAAAGGCGTTGCGATAACCTTAACGCGACACCCCTGTGCGTCGCGACGTGATTGTTGCGACCAGAACCCTGATTTTACCATTATAACCCTACTATTTTGCTAGATAAACCCTTTTTACCCTTAATTAAGTTTTGTCATGAGTAATTCGACTTATTAATTAATAATGGGCAATATTACATGAAAGTAATTAATTCGAAAACTATATGCACAACCTTACATGCTCTCTTGATTTCTTACACTTGCACACACTTAACAATCATGTTTGCCATTAAACCCTATTAAATTATGCAATAATGTATCTGGTAATTTAGAGAAATAAATTACTAAATTCCCTATTTTAAAATAATTACACTTGTCTTCATTTTACTCGTGCGTTTTATACACCGTTACCGTTTCCCTCGACCTTCGAGCACTCGAGGCACGATGGACCCTAGTTTTCTACACACTCTTGGCATGGACCACCTCTCCACCGGAAAGACTCCTGACTAGACCAGGGAATCCTTGTCAAGGCCTCCGTAAGTCTTCTTGGTTTTGGCACACGTCCTTAGCCGATGAGCTGGTTGTGCCCTAAAACCCGTTACAGCCTTAGGGATCAGCATGATCCAAACGGCCTTAGTGTGTTCTCTCTTACCTTATGATCACGCCAGACCACCTAGCCGTGTCCATAGTATGGCTAGTGGGCGGTTGTGACCTCTACTAGATTACCGGTACCTGACTTGGTGTTGTGCAACTGTTACTATCGTGATTTGACGTTATTTTACGATTATACCCCTATCTCATCTACTATCTCGTTACTCTCGTCTGTTCACTTTCACTCTATACTTTCATCTAGTTCGTCTATTACTCTTATCTCTTCTTGGTACTCTATTTGGCCATACAATTGATTGTCAAGAATAACAAACAAGTGTTATATGCCAGTGCAATAGGGCCCGGTCTGGTCCTTGGGGGAGCTCCCGAAGAGTGCTATTTCCTTGCAAGGGTTACATGATCAGGATGTGTACGGCATGCATCTAGTGCCATTTAATACTATAACATTTAATCGTTGACAATCAAAGTGCTATCTATTCGAGTGCTATACAAGTGCTATTATCGTTACATGGCCATTCTATTATCATTATCGTTGTGCTATTTTCACTATACCAGTGCTATTGCTCTCTTGCTATCGTTACTTGCTCTACATGACTATACTCTTTCGTTACCATGCCATTTAAGATATTAATTATTTAAAGCATGCTTGTTCTCATGAGATATTTAGTCCTACTAGGCGTTATTCGTTCATCCTGCGTATTTATGTGTTCAGGTGAGTTGGATGGTGACCACACTCACGATGATGGGTACGTGGATGATGTCCAAGAGTGACCAGTTTCTGTGACCCGTGCTTTAGTAGTTAGTTAGTAGTTATGAGTCATTTAGTCAGTATGTATTAGTTTGGATTTCAATAAAGTACTCTGGGCCCTAGTTATGACTCTGATGGATGGATGTAATAGATATTGGATGGATTATTAATGAAATTAGAGTTATTTGATGTTATTCTCATTTGTGCAATGGTTTGTTATTTCTTTCCTCGCTCTGTGCTATTTAATAGCTGTAATTTCACTCTGATATTCCACGTCGGGACGTTACATAATTTCATGCATCTTTCCAATATTGGCAACTCACTGGGCACGTACTCTTGTTACTTTCATAGGCTGCCGATGACCTTGAATGCTACACATACATCAGAAGACATCAAAAGACTGGTAGTTGCGCTATCTCAATGCATCCCTTCCACTACAAGAAAATGCGGATATAGAGACCGAATTTGAGACCAATTTTATCGGTCGCAAATTCCGTCTCTGGAAGCGACCGAATAGAGACGGATACTATCGGTCGCATTTCAGAGACCGATTTTGAGACGGAACCTATTTCGGTCGCAAAATCGGTCTCTGATGCCCTATTTTCACCCGCGACCAATCTTTCCCTTCCACCTTTCCCTCCCGTCGACCCGACCCAATCTTTCCCTCCGGTCGCCGAGGAGCTCGCCGCCGCTGCTACCGCTGCCGCTGTTGACTCCGGCCGCCACCGTCGACGTCGCCGCCTCCGAGGAGATCCCCGCCGCCCGCCGCCTGCAGCCACTCCCGCCTCTCCATCACCGGTAAGTCCCACTCCCCCCCCCTCCCAAGGTCACTCCTGCCCCCGCCCCCTGCCCCCTTCCTGCTCCCTCCCTGCCCTCTCCCCCCACCTAACGTCCCCTTCTCCCCCTCCGGCCCTCCCTCTGTCTCTCTCTCTGGACCTCTCTATCTCTCTCCCTGCAGTGCGTGCGTGCCGGAGGAGTCTCCGGCTCCCATCCCCCCACCTTGCTGGCGGCGGCGGGAGGTTGTGTTAAAATGTGCGGAGGTGGCGAGGGTCGGATAAGAAGGGTTGTGCCGGCGGCCAGTTCAGAGCGCAGTGGGTAGGGGAGGGGCGGTGGCGGTGCGTGGCGTGCTGGCGTCCGTGGAAGGAGGCATAGGAATGGAGAGGAAGAAGCTTCTGCTGCTGCTGCCGCCGCCGCTGTTGCCGTCCGTCCGTCCATTTATTTTATCCGTGGTCCCTCCTCGGTAGCTTCCGCAGTGCCAGTGCAGCGCATTGTGTGTGTGTGGAGGCATGGATCTCCTTTAAAACTTAAAAGTGGGTCGAATCCAATCAAACCATTGGGAATTGAAGAATGCGAGTCCCATGCCAGTCTAAAATTTTTAGAAAAGATTTGTTTTCTTCTCAAATCTCAACTATTTTATATAGGATAAATTAATTATAGATCTTCCCATGGGAATCTTAACTACAAATCTTCAGAAATATCTATATAAAAGTTTTAAATTCTATTACTATTGCCTTCCATGCAGAAACCCGAAAGTTCACTTTGGTTAACAGGCACTCTTGACCATTTTAGATATTGTGCAATCCAGCTCTACCAAAGTTGCAGCTTTCATGAGAGATGTCTCTACTCTAATTAGTGTAAAGCCATAAGTTTTCCTTTCCCAAAGTATAGGATATTAACAATAACTTCAAATCTTAATTCTGAAAAAAGAAGTGAGTGCCATTCTTTTTGCCAACCTCTCAAAGAAATAGTGGTGTGGATGACATTATACAGAGGCAAAATCCCAAGGAGGAATCCTCAAAAGGGCTGTGAGCTCTTGGATGACTCGACATTCACTTTCTCACTCTGATACAAACTTCTTATCCTAACCTCATAACCAGTACTGATAAAACATTGTAATTACTTGACACATTCATATTTTGGGCATATCAGATTCTTCCTATTGGATCTGTGGAACCAAATTTTAACTTATTCCAATGAATAAGAGATACTATAGAATTTTATCCATTTATCAAAGAGACCAATGAATAGTGCGTGATGTCTTTCATTTTTTCTCTTATAAATGTGCTGGATGTTTTGTAAATTTGATTTCTAGTTTTGTAAATTTACTTTCTAGCTTTCTAGTTGAATATGCTTTCTAGCTTTCTTATTGAATGGTCATCAGCACAAAGTCAATCTTACTTGTTTTATGTGCTTCTTAATATTTTTTCTATGTATAGAGTTTTTAGAATACTTATTTTTGTGTTTTTAGAATGTGTTATTATCTTGTCAATAATTAATTAGTTGGGTGTTGTATGTGAGCTGAGATGCGTGGGTGCAACCTAACATTGCACGCATCTTAGGAGAGCGTGTTAAGCCCGTGTCAATCAACCTACCCGTTCAAGACTTTGGGATTGATGTGCACGTTCTCATTTTGAATGATGAGAACGTGTATATCTGACTCAAAGTCTTGAATTGTCCCGTTTGGACAGTCTGTGAATGTTTGATCGCACTTAGGTGGTTAATTACTATATGTGTTTGTGTTGTTTGTTAAAAATTTTGGTTGCGTCTTCTCACTCCTCTCTGATATACCTTTATTGATTTTGATTATTTTCTTAACCACTTATTAGTAAGTGTTTAAGAAAATTTCTTAATCAATAAATATTTTGTGGTATATCGGAGAGGTGTGGGGAGATGCTGCCGAAATTTTTAGCAAATAACACAACACATATAGTAATTAATCGTGCGATCAAACCTTCACAGATGGGTTAAAAAGTGAAAATCTAAATGATATTTCATTCCTATTTAAAATGGCAGAGATGGACGATGTGAGGAAAGGGTTGGACTTTTTATTTTGTTAGACATGTTAAAGTTTTGTGTGTTTACATTTCATTCGCACAGGGAAAATGTCGGAAGATCGTTCATGGATGTACCGTAGAGTAGTTGATCAGGTGGTGTCTACGGAATTTAAAAATGGAGTTGAGAGATTCATTCAGTTTGCTTTGAGAAATCCTATTGAAGCTGTAGATTGTGAGGGTCGTATCCGATGTCCTTGTGCAGTCTGTAAGAATTTGAAGTGGCTGACAACATGGGATGTACAACGTCATTTATACAGAAAGGGGTTTGTTAAAGATTATGCAAACTGGATATGTCATGGTGAAACATTGTGGTCCTTCCAGCCTGCCGAGCCTGCCAATGTTGGAAGTTCATATGTTGATATGGTCATAGATGCTGCTGGTCCAGGATTCAATGTTCATGAGGAGCATGTACACGATGAAGAACCGCCAAACAAGACAGCTGAAAGATTTTATCAGCTACTCAAAGATGCTGATGAGCCATTGTGGAATGGATGTCAAAATCACTCTCGACTGTCTGCGGTGTCACAATTATTGAACTTGAAATCTGAATTTCACATCAGTGAGATTTGTTTTGATCGTTTGTTACTGATTATCAAAAGTATGTTGCCACAAGATGAGAAGTTACCTGAAAATTTTTATCGTGCAAAGAAGATGGTCACTGACTTAGGGCTTGGATATGAGAAAATAGATGCATGTCCTAATCATTGCATGCTATATTATAATGAGGATAAAAGTAAGGTATCATGTTCCATATGTGGTCATGATAGATTCAAGCCTAAGAAAGGGGACAATTCAAAGCAAAAAGATATACCATATATGTCATTGCGGTATTTTCCTATTGCACCGAGATTGCAGAGAATGTATATGTCATCAAAGATAGCTCAACATATGAGATGGCATGCGGAAAGAGTACGTCGACAACATAATGTAATCACTCATCCTGCAGATGCCGAAGCTTGGAGTCACTTTAACTGTGCTCACCCTACTTTCTCAAAAGAGTCGCGTAATGTAAGACTGGGTTTATGTACTGATGGATTCAATCCATTTGGAGGTTCAGTGACTTCCTACTCTTGCTGGCCAGTTTTTGTGACACCATACAATCTTCCGCCAAATATGTGCATGAAACGAGAGCATTTATTTCTATCATTATTGATCCCTGGTCCAAAAAATCCTGGAAAAAAACTAGACATATATCTCAGGCCGTTGATTGATGAGTTGAAATTGTTATGGACCGATGGGGTTACTACTTATGATGCATCCAGAAAGCAAAATTTCACTATGAAGGCTGCATTGATGCCACCACGTAATGATGATGGAGGAGACTCCTTTCACTCTGATCGGCTCTCTATATTTAAGTATCCTGGACGTGCGTATGGACGTTCTTCGTGTCGGATGCTAAATGATAGAGAATTGCACTGTGCAGAAATTTACATCCTTTTAAATTGTATGGAGGTTGAATCTTATGTTGCGTAAGTTCTCTGCTTACATTATGTTTATGTCCATAACTTGTTAATTTTCATTCCATCTATAATGCTCTAATGTTCATAATACAGACAATTTGACTCAGAATTAATCCAAAGATGTCCATATCTCTCTGACATGGAGGTTGAAAAAGAACGAGAAAAATCATTGGCTTCTTGGCTGAAATATCGTGTAAGTATTATTACTAATCTTTCTCCTTGTTAGGCCAATTTATGACTAATTCTGACTAGTGTGCTCTCCATATGTAGGTTGAAAATGGTTTTATTACTGATCAAAGAATTCGAGAGATCAGTTATGGCCCATCGAAAGTTGCACGTACATATCCAGCATTTATTGTGAATGGGTATAGATTTCACACTAGACAATATGGGCAGAATAAATCAACAATGAACAGCGGGGTATGTGTGAAAGGAAGTACATATAATGAAAATGAATGTGATTATTATGGTATTATTGAGGAGATCTTAGAATTGCAATATCTCGGAGATGACAACCATATATTTCTGTTCAAGTGTCATTGGTTTGATCCAAATTCTGTTCGAAATGACACAACATATGGGATTGTCGATATCAGACATAAGTCCAAATTGAATACTTATGATCCATTCATTTTGGCCGCACAAGCCCAGCAGGTCTATTATACAAAGTATCCATCGTCTAGAAATAAAGAAAGAAATGATTGGTGGGCAGTTTGCAAGGTTAAGACAAGGCTTTTCCCGGATTATGAGTTGGATTTAACTGAAACAGTAGAATTGGATGTGAATTCCGAATTCTTTCAATCAGATTTGGGTGATGATGTAGACTTGCCTGCTTCTAGTGATGAATCTGTGGAGGCACTGTCTTTATCTAAAGAGAATGAAGTGGAAGAAGTCGAACCAGAACAACTTGAAATACAGTTGGGGGACTCCGATGAGGAGGAATATATTAGTGATCAAAATGAATCTGATAATGAAGATGTGAATGCTGAATTTGATATATCTCCAACATCTGAAGATGAAATGGAGAATGTTTGATTAATGGTATACAATTTTACCTAAAATGAAGGGTACTCTGTAATTTTAATACTCCCGTGTCTGCCCATTTTTTTCCCACTATTTGATGAATATGCATGTATTTTATTACCAGTTGAAGATATGGTTCGAGGACGGCGTGGGACTTCTTCAGGTGGGAGGGGTGAGACTTCAGGTGGGAGGAGATTTACTTCCTTTTCTACACCGCTACCACCGACCTCTGTACCGCTACCACCGGCAGTAGGTATGTATACTTTGATTTGTATGCATTGCAGTATTTATTTAAATTAATTCTTTATGTCATTGTGGTAACTTATTCTTATTTTCACAGGACCCATGACCTCTGTACCGGTACCATCGACCTCTGCACCGATACCACCGACCTCTGCACCGCTACCACCGGTAGTAGGTATGTATACTTTCATGTATAATGCATTGTAGTATTTGTTTAAAATAATTCTTTATGTTTTTGTGGTATATTATTCTTATCCTTTCAGGATCCACGACCTCTGCACCGTTACTACCTGTAGCAGGTAAATATGTCATGTATAATGCACTGTATGTTTTGTTTAAAATAATTCTTTATATTTTTGTGGTATCTTATTCTTATCTTTACAGGACCCACGACCTCTGCACTTTTACCATCGGCAGCAGGTAGATTGACAGCCTCTGCATCTCCATCACACATGGCGAGTAGATCTACATCAGGTATGTTCATTTACATTTCTATTTTTTTTATAGTTTGTTTTATTTATACTATTTAATTCGTATAGTACATGCTGATGACGAGACGAGTCATCACGAGGGGGAGGGCAGTTATAATGAGACGATGCGGGCAGTGTGGATAAATGAAGGGTATGTAATGCATTATTTTTGTTATCTATTCGTCATTGTGGTATTAATATTCTCAATTTCAGGAATAAAATAGAGCCAGCCCAAGCATCACAATTTATTACAAAGACAATTCAAGCACATATTCCAGGCCCCATCCATCGCTTTTCTGATTTTCCGATGGATGTTCAGGATTTATTGTTCTCTATGTTCTTGGTATGTATCTTATTTTATCATATTAAGTCATTTTCAATTCTTATTTGAACACACTTATTGTTATGTAACATATAATTTTTTTTTTGTTAATATGTAGAAGAATCATCGATTCACAGAGCATTCACATGAGTTACGTGCTAGATCTGCATGGACAAGTACTGCAAGAGCAAATTTCAAACATCTTATGTACAATGTCCGAAAAACTGCAGAAAGAGCATGTGCAAGTACAGATAAGAACGAATGGAAGGAGCATGGGCCTGTGTGGATGAGAAAGGAGTATTGGACGGAGCTGTGCGACATTTGGGGAGCGGAGAAATGGAGTGAAAATTCAAGCAAAGCAAAGCAAAACAGAGCAGCGCATCCTGAAGCGAATGTACACACGAGTGGCTCTGTCTCCTTTGCAACGCATAAAGCGAGATTGGTAAGTATACTTCTATATTTGTGATTTTTTTTTAATCTAATAATAAACTGTGATTTATTTGAATAACAGGAAGTACAGCTCAAGCGGCCATCTCAATTTCAAGAGCTTTTTGATGAAACTCATAAGAAGAAAGGGACAAATGATTACATTAGTGAGAAAGCTCGGGAGGTAGCGGTAAGTGTATACACTAATAGTTTTCATTTATTGTGGTTAAACTGTATAATAATTTTGTTTTATTTGTTTTATTTTTTGCAGGAGTCATATAGTAGAGGAATGGATGAGAGGTACGGGGATGACAGTCAGCGTCCAGAGTTGGATCCTGACATTTGGGTTGCAGCATCTGGGACACCCAAGAAAGGCCATGTCTATGGTTTTGGACATAGCTTGGGCACGACCAAAGTGATATCATCATGCTCGAGTTCGGTCTCACATGCGACCTCTCCATTTACCACACCAGCAGCCCCAGGTGTTTCTTCCAGTGCCGGCCCGACCATGACTCCGGATATGTTTAGGGCGATCGTCAACGAGACCGTCTCTCAGAATATCTCAACCATCGTCTCTCAGACCGTCTCTCAGAATATCTCAACCATCGTCTCTCAGACCGTCGCCCAGATGCTCGTAGAATTGGGAATTCCTGGTAATAGAGCACCTCCTGCACCTCCTGCACAGCAGCCTCCGGTAAGTATTTTATTTTATTGATTTTCTATTTGTTAACTCTAAATATCATCTTACAAAATATAAGAATTTAGATTGAGGAGGGAAAAATATCACTTTCTTAACTCTATGAACTTGGGTTTGAGGGTCCAAAATTGAAAAGAAAAGTCTAATCAATCCATCGATTGTTCCAACACGACATGGAGGTGAAAGTAACCCGTAGAAACTGACAGAGTTCAAATTGGACTCCAAATTTGAACTTCATGCTCAAATTTACATTTCTTAAGAAGAACTAATTTAATCGGGTTTAATAGGGTCAAAAATAAAAAAATAGATCCGATTAATTTGTCAATGACTCCAACACGATCGGGAAGGTGAGAGTGACTTGTAGAAACTGACGGAGTTCAAATTGGACTCCCGATATGGCTTGGGCAAACAATTTTGTATTTTCTTAACTACTTTAGTTTCAAATCTATGAACTTGGGTTTGAGGGTCCGAAATTGAAAATAGAGGTCAAATCAATCTATCGATTGTTCCAACACGACATGGGAGGTGAAAGTAACCCGTAGAAATTGACAGAGTTCAAATTGGACTCCAAATTTGAACTTCATACACAAATTTACATTTCTTAAGAAGAACTAATTTAATCGGGTTTAAGGGGGTCAGAAATATAAAAATAGGTCCGATTAATTTGTCAATGACTCCAACACGACCGGAAAGGTGAGAATGACTTGTAGAAACTGACGGAGTCCAAATTGGACTCCCGATATGGCATGGACAAACAATTTTGCATTTTCTTAACTACTTTAGTTTCAAATCTATGAACTTGGGTTTGAGAGTCCGAAATTGAAAAGAAATGTCCAATCAATCTATCGATTGTTTAAACACGATATGGGGGTGAAAGTAACACGTAAAAACTGACGGAGTTCAAATTGGACTACTGATTTGAGCAAAACGTTTAAAACTATCATTCGTCAATTTCAGTTAAATGAAAAATATCTTGCTTTTAATTTTCAAGAATAATTGATTTCTTTATTAAGTATTTAATTTTAATTTTTTTAAATAATATGCAGGATTATCCGTCGCGAGATGTTGGACGAGACGACGACCAGGATGAGGATGACACATATGCGGAGGATTTGTGATTTCATTTTAGTTATGTGCATGTTGTCATTTTATTATGGATGTATGATGTTTGTGTGTTTGTATTTTATGTGATGAATTTGAGGTTTGTTATGGATGTATGATTAGTTTGTGTGTTTGTATTTTATGTGATGAATTTGAACTTTGTGGAGATTGTGATTTGTGTAGTTGATTTATTGTGGTTTTGTGGTATTATTATTTATCAGGTGATATTGTTATTTATCAGGTGATTTATTGTTGTTTATGTAAATTTCTAAAAAAAAATATTGTCAAATTAGCGACCGAATAGCGACCGATAGAATTCCGACGCTGATCGGTCGCTAAAATTGGTCGCTTCATCGATAGCGACGGACAATATTTGGTCGCTAATTCGGTCTCTAACTTAGCGACCGCCTTAGCGACCATAAATATCGGTCGCTGTTAGCGACCGTAACAGCGACCAACTATCGGTCGCTGTGGGCGACCAATCTGCGACCGAAAAGGGCGGTCTCTATTTGCGACGAACTTTGCGACCGATATATTTCGGTCGCTATCAGAGACAGATTTTGCGACCGATATCAATCGGTCGCTGTATAGCGACCGGTATATAACGACCGATTTGATCGGTCTCACTTCGGTGTTAGTCGGTCGCCGATCGGTACAGCGACCGAACAAAGACCGAATAGCGACCGAACCTGTCGGTCGCTATTTCCGCTTTTTCTTGTAGTGTTCCTTAAGGATGCCACTGGCCATGTCGCTGCAAAACTTTGAGATGTTCATGCTAAAGTGGAGCAACAATATTCCGAACGATCGATCCAAAGTTGTCTATTTCTTTTTCTCATTTTTTGATTTGTCTTGTGTCTACAATAACAAAGAATCACAAAAAAACTCTCTGTGACGTATTATCTCAATTATATGGTTGTTCACGTCGATATTAAGCTCCAAATAAATGGAATTAACATGTGATCCATTTTCACATATAAGATCAACAAATGACAACGTGTTGACAAAGAGTTATTATCTCTGATAGATATGGGAAATATTGTTGAACGTAATACATGTTGCATGTATATAGTAGAGATATAGATTATCACTAGCTTAAGTGGATATCCAAAAAAAAAAAAACATGAAGCATTTTATTCCACGTACGGAGAATGCAAGAAGTTAGGGAAAATGTTCTACTACGTACGTACACACCAAGGAAGAATCAAGTTTGAGAACGGGGACAAGTAGGTGATAATTTTAAAATAGGAAGGTGATGGTCAAAGCAAATATAAGAAAGTAAAAATTGAATGAAGAGAAGCTGCTCCTCCCTCCATCCCTCAAGATCTGCAATACTTGTTGAACTTGAGACTGCAACTCTCTTCTCTGCGTCTGAAGATCTTGCATTTGTGCAACGACGATTGCTTTAAGTTTTTCAACCTCGGCAGTTAGATAGACATGCTCACTTTGGAGCTCCTGGAAATATTGGATATGGTGGTTCTCACTGTTATGTTGTTCCTCTCGCAATATCTGTTGCATTTGAGATTGGAGCTCTTGAATCTGTGACTCAACACGTTGTGCCTGCTGATCGACCACAGTCTTCAATTGCTCGACCTTCGAGATCAATTGGACATGATCGGTATGAAGTTGTTTGTAATTGTCTTTGGGATTTGGACAAGGGGATATTGGATCAGGAAGAGGGAAGGGGTCGGGAAGAGGGAAAGGTAGCGGATTAGGCAAAGGAAACATCCACCCCCTTCCCTCCTTGGCCAGATGTACGGTGCTCCAAATTTCGTCGTGCCCTCCTGTGCCATAAAAACAAAAAATATATGCAAGTATTGATTACACAGAAAGTTAAAAGAATGTTTTCTATATATATATATAATATGACATCTAAAATGCCTTTGCCGTTAAGGTCAATTTGAGATATTGAAATATTACATTTTCATCCATAATTTTTTTTCTACAAAATGTTTTTTTAAGCAAGTTCTTTAATACTAACATATTGCACCAGAGAGAGAGAGAGAGGGAGAGGGGAAGAGCGATGTAGTGATGGAAAGATGAAGAGAGGGAAATAGTTTTTGAGACTGATAAGTATTTTAGACCCTTTCCACATCTGGTTAATGACTAATTATGTTAATATATAAGAGATTTTAATCAATAAAGCACTGACGATGATAACGACATATGGGGCTTTTAAACGATGTGGATGAGGTTGTAGTTTCTTAATAAGAGGGGAAATTTCACAGGTAAACTTGCAAAGTGAGTTTCCTTGTAAAAATCTCTCAAAATTGAATAAACGAGGTAAAGCAGGAAAAAAAAAAGATGCAAAATCGGTTATACCTATATATCACAAGTCTAGGAGTATTGTGAATGATTAATATGAAAAGTTTTTTATATGTAGTACTGGTGTTGGCTCTAATTAATAGTTAGGAATCTAACATTGATGTTGGCCCCTTGGAGATGGCTGTGGACAGCTTCCCTAGAAGTTGCTTCGAGTCCAGCTCTTGAGAACCTTGGACAATATTAATGCCTCCAAGGGGAGATCATTGTGCTCATCTGGAACGCCACTGCTCGTAGTCTGTTGAGCCATCGAAGCCTGCAAACTTATCATGTATATGGTGATCAATTTGAGAGGAACACATATGTGCATGCATAGAGTTTTATTCGGTTGCTCCTGAGATAGGTTAAATTGAAAGTGGGTGGCAAAAACAAGTTTTAAGGTTTACTGTAATGCTACTACCACATCCTCCTCAACATATATATATATATATATATATATATAGATATATAATATATGAAAGGACATAACAAAACCAGAAGGAACTAATCATAACGAAATAAAGAGCTCTGAAAACTAGAAGAAAAAAATCGAATGCAACTCACCGAAGTAGGCAATTGATCGAAGGAGATCCTTTATTGCAAAAATGAGCTTTCCTCTCGTCTTGCCTTATCAATGTATCTATCTTATCTCTCCTCTTGCTGCCCTTAAAATCTTTGCCCTCTGCCTCTTTTATAACATGTACAAGCATAGCTGGATGGGAAGGAAAACTGTGGAATGCCGTGGTCGGTGGCCAAGGGTTGGTCATTCTCTATTCACAACAGCGAAGCATTCTTAATTCCTCTGGAAGATGCGTCGCATGGTCCTCTCTTTCTTCTTAATAACTTGTTAACAGTCTTTTTTATGGCTTTGCTTTGTCCTTTCGGACATGACTGGAGAAATGTTTGACTAGAAGTTGCCTTTGTTCATTTTAGATCGTCTTATTTTTTCGGCCTCTGAAGCGTAACCCTCCAGTCCAGTTACTTATTTATAAACATCCAGACCTACACTTGTAAATAGCCAAAAATATTAGTAATTCGCCCTACAAGTCGTTTCAAATGTTTCAATATAAGGGAGATATATACACTTTTTGAAATATATAAAAATATTATATATACCCTTGAAATCTTCACCTCATCAAATATATCTCATATTTGAATCTATTACATCACAAATACTCTTGTTTAGTTATCGGGTCAAAGAGTACCATAGCTTATCCTCGATTTAAAATCTTCTCCTCGATCGCCCCCACACCATCAGCTCTGACTTTCTCTCTTTCACACAATTCTTTTGGTAAAGGTACTTTGGTCTTTTAAAACTCATTTAACACTTCTGTCCATATTTCATCATTAGATTGTGATAATTACTTGTTAATCCAATAGATATAACTAATGTATTTTTATCGAATATGAGATATGTGACGATGTCAAGATTCTAGAGTCATATTGCAATTTTCAAAGATTTATATATATATTTTTTGATATCGCGACGTCATCTTGATGACTGACTGAGCCGGTAGATCTGCTTAATGTGCTTATATAGCAGAAACAAGGAAGAGATTCTTCACTTATATCTTAGGAATGAAATATGCACTCTATAGATCGAAAAAAAAAATATCAGAAATGAAATTACTTTACGATGGAACAATATTGAAATTTCTAATTTCTATATATCCCATATATATATTCTTTTGTATTTAGGAATTAGCTTATCTGCTTCTATTATATATTGATAAACCTCTACGTACGGTTACACGTTTACTTGTAAGCACAGCAGAGTACCAGGAATAGGCCCTTCAAATCTCCTCAAAGTTTTAAGAGAAAGGTCATCTGCGGAGTAAATTTGTAACCATAGGTGTTTATATATCTACATCTAGGTTGGAATTAGGGCTAATATCAAAATATGATGGGCCATAAGACCTTCAACATGAATTTTCTATTATTATTCTAGAAAGGACAAATAGTTTTTTGAAACGTATATATTTTAATTTTCCAATATTTATTTAATGTTTAAATGTTATATCTCATTCCCAGCTATCAGTACAATATGTGACTGCTAGATGCCCTTATTGGATCTAGATGATGTGTGATTGGATAAGTATTTCGAAGGAAAAAATACAAATTGCTTATCCGACCCATTAATCTGTCTGTGCCTATCCAAAATGATATTAAAATCACCATGTTTCTCTGACTGATCCAAAATGATATTAAAATCACCTGCAATTATTAAGAGGCAAATAGACAAATATCTTATTATATCTTTCCAAATTTGATTTCGTCTAGTAGCAATCGTGGGTGCATAAATGCGAATCGCTCTCTAGGCTTGGTTACCACCTCTTTTATCAACGATCATTGCAATCCAATTATGAGACGAATGATCAATGGTAACATCCACATCCTTGTTCCACCGAATACACATCTCACCAGCTCTGCCTTGGGCTTCCCGAAGATGATAGTTGCTCTGGTTTCAACTTGAGAAATTGTCTAGTAATACACTTGGGCAACGTTTGGGAATTGAGTTGGGGGAGATTTTGAGGTGCAAAATCTCTAACAAAACTCCAATCGTTCACAAATATCTTCAGCCGATCTGGACTTGCATGTGTGGGTGTTTTGAGGAGAGAAGAGAGATAGATGGAGAAAATTTTCTCTCTCTAATTTCACAAAGCGACATAGAGATTGTTTTCTCGCAAAAGAGGTGCGGACGACGAGGCGTAAATGGGAAACACTGCTTTAGTCTCAAACAAAAAGCACATGTCATGCTTCAAAGTACGGGAAACCTTGTCTATAAAAAGCCACATAGAGACCCCATTCAAACATGATCTACAATTCCATGAAATAAGCCTCATGGATAAGGTTGGGCCCAGTCAAGGCCAACTGCCTCCGCCTTACTTGGACTAATGGAGAGGCAAGATTTGTTGGATCCCTTAGAGTTTTGATGATTATAAATACTCATTGTGCTGGCTAATAAGTTCTTGAGTTGTGTGCAACAAGCAGGACTTTTTCCAAGAGCAATTGGACCTCCAAATGGGCTTTGTATAGTTCTTGACCTTAGGAGTCACCTCAACTTTATAAAGGAGTCGACCCCATCTTATTGCTGGCAAACAAAGTCGACCTCAAAATTACAAAGGAGTCGACCACTTAAGAAAGAAGCTGAACTGGATGAAGAGGAGTTGACCCCACTTCTGCTCCAAGAAATAGAGTCAACCTCAACTTTATAAAAGAGTCGACCTCATTCAAATGTTTTGCAAATCCTACAGAAGCTAAGTTGACCTCAACTTTTTAAGAGAATATCTAAAAAATATAAAAAAATACCTGAAACATTTTATTCCACGCACGGGAAAGCAAGAATGCATGGCAAGAAGGGCAACACTTTCGAATCGGAAAAAAAGGGAACCACTGTAGATCTCTCTAAATACCGTGTCAGTAGTTTGTTATCACTACAAAAGAACGAACATTTGTCAGCGGTTGGAAGCCGCTGACAAATACTAAGGAATCACTAACATATGGTTATGTCCGCGGCTATCCAGCGCTGCCAAAGCCGCTGCCAAAAGTCTGTGGACATACCTTATGTCAGCGGTTTACTGTCGCCGCTGACATATATATATCATTGTCCGCGACCATTGAAGCCGCAGACATAAAGTATAATTGGTAGCGGTCAGAACAACCGCCGCAGTAGACTTTACAGCAATGGCTATCAACCGCGGCCATTAGAATATTATGGCCGCGGCTTGTAGCCGCGGACATATGTGGCTTTTATCAGCGGCTGAAGCCACTGCCTAAATATTTATTGTCAGCAGTCATAAGCGCCGCGGCCATATGTTTTCTTTTAGTCAGCATGTACTAGCCGCGGACATATTCATTTGGCAGCGCTTTCTAGCCGCTGACATGTTGTTAGAATTTTTTTATTATTATTTAATACCACACTCTATTCATATATGAACCACCTGGATCATTCAAACACATATATTGTCATTGAGCCACCACCCAGGCTCGCTGGATCATTCAATCACACACTATTGAGCCACCACCCAGGCTCGCTGGATCATTCAATCACACACATAGAATATAATGCATAAATTATTATACAAATATCCAGAAAAGTAGAAATGTACGTGAAAGTGTAATAAAATAAGAGAGAAATCAAGAGACATGATCATCATGATCAGAATATCATCTGTTGCCTCATCTGTCTCGCTATCGCTCCCGCTCTAAACTGCAGGAGGTACATGCTGGGTACGTGCCTGTGATGCCTGTATCTGGGAGAGGAGTATGCTCATCTCGTCCACCTTCGTCGCTACATTCTCCAATCGAGAAATCTTTTCTCGCATTTGAGTCATCTCCTCTTCCTGTGCTTTCAACTTTTCTTCTTGAGCTTTTAATTGTTCTTGCATTATCCTTTCTCGCTCTGAACTGGCAGACGTTCCTGTAGATCTATACCATGTGCCCAACGTCTCTCCACTACCCGCACAACGAACACGGCCAGGTCGATCTTTTCCCATGACCGAAATGAAGGCGTCCTCGGGAGTCGCTGGGGTGTGGCTCTCGGCATCAATGTCTGAGGAAGGAGCAATCATCTGAGTCATAGCCTCCTACAACAAAAGGTAGAGAAAAAAATATTAATGATACAACTATTGTAATGAAAACATATTCACATAAAAGAAATAGAAATAAAGTTGCTTACATATCGTCTCCTGCTCTCCTCATCTACCCAGCTCTCACTACCATCAGGTAAGTCTTTGCATCGACCCATCTTGAAACCTCAAGTCGATGCGGAGTACGTCCATGCATATGAGACTGTTTAAATTGAGACAAAATAAGAAAGACATATAAGTAACTAAATGAAAGGGATAACATAATTCATAAAACATAACTCACAAAATCATTCATCAACTGATAATGACTAGTCCTGCCCCGTCTATATGGCATTGACTGAGTGGCACGGTTTTGCTTATTTCGGTCAGCAACCCTCTAAAAAGACAAGAATAGACAGTTATTGTTTCAATTATAGAAACAAATAATCATAAAAATTATATTCTAAGCATTTTAAATATTACCCGCTCATCCCCAGTAGTCCACATCTCGCACATTGTTTGCCAATCTGAGGCAACCTGCTGGGACGGAGGCAATCGCATCATCTAAAGACTTGCCATTAAAATGCTGACATGAATAACAAAATTTTTGTCAATATATAAACAAGTTTAAAAAATAAAGTACATATGAAAATGAATAGTATATTAACTTACTCTTTTTTTTTGCTTGCTACGCCAGCTGCGATGCATGGCGCTCATGTGAGCAAGCATCTCCCTATCTGTTTTTTCTCTTCGCTCCCACTGGTACGTCAACTGCAAAACAAAGTCACTCAATTAATGAAAAATAGACACATATATACTATTCAATTTAAACAATAATTACCTGAAGATCTCTGAATATCAACTCCTTAGTCGCAACAGGCAGCTTCGCAAAATCTTTTTGCCAAATCTTACAATACATTTTTGATACAACGCCCATGCGACTCGTAAAGTGATCTGCAGTAGGGCCCACGCCATATCCTCGGACGAGGGAGACATTCCATTGTTGTCCATCAGGTAGCCTCCTCTCTGTAACTCCCCTAGTCGGCCCTCGACGGCCAGTGCCCCTCCCCCAAGATGGTGCAGATGGACCTGTTGAAATATAAACATTAAACATCATCAGAGAATATCTATTAAACAATGAATATAAAAGTTACACCAAATTAAAATATGAACCTGCTACAGAAGATGTAGATGATTGAGGGCTAGAAGAGGGAGCTATATGCTGAAGAGTGGGAGGGAGAGGAAGCGCCTGCGAGGTGGGAGCGGGAGGGAGCCCTAAGATGTGGGAGGGGGACAGATCGCCTGAGAGGTGGGAGGAAGAGGGACTGACAGAGTCCGATGCCTCCGTTGGCGTGAGCCAACACGAGAAGAGCGCTCACTAGCAGAAGCCATCTGTTAAAAAAAAATGTTAGTAAATATGTAAACATAACAAGTTAAAAATTTTCAATCTTGAACATCTATGTAAATTTATGTTAAAAATGAAATATAAATACTAACGTAAATAAATCACCTAAATATCAATATAATCGCCCACTCTTACGCTACTTTCTTGACATAGATCCACATCTTGAATTTCTACTCTAATCGGAACATCAATCAGATTGTCCTGAACGCTTCGTCACTTGGTTCTATATCATTCTCAGGAGCATTATCTTGCAAGTCGTAGTAATCACGCGGACGTGCTTTGACAGGATGATCCATCCTTGTGTTGTGTTATCATTGACATAGAACACCTGTTCCACTTGACTTGCCAGGGCAAATGGTTCATCTGTATTGAGTCTTTGACGAGTGTTCAGACTGATAGTTCCATATTTATCTATTTTAAATCCTCTATCTTTTCTATAAACATCCCACCAGTCACACTCAAATAAAACAACATGTCTTTATATTTCCAATACATCATTTAGACGTCCATAATATCCATCACATCCGGATTCAAGTTCTGCATTGACAATAACTCCAGACAACTGAGTGACCTTTGTTGCATCAATAGATGATGTACGAAACCTGAATCCATTGACAATATAGCCCGAGTGTGAACGTGCAAACCTTGAAGGTGTTCGTGCCAGACAGTATATATCAGGAGTACACCGAGGATCATTTGCATCGTACAAATCTTTCACATAAATTTGGAACCACTTCAAGAAATTCCTTTCTGTATGGCTTGAACTCTCAACACATCTCTTGTGTTCAAAAAAATATTCATCGATATCTTCAATCTGTTTAAGAATGTACAGATGTGCCTTCTCAACTTCTTCTTCAGACAATATACGACTATTACCTGCTCCTGCTAAGAAACGTCCTGAAGACTTGAATATCGAACAACCTCCTTCATTATTGTCTTCAGAGGGGCCCTCATAGTTTCTTTCCCTTCGATTAAAGCGAGTGTCAATACCTTCCATATACATAGAACAAAATGAGATTGTTTCCTCCATAAGATAGCCTTCAACAATTGAACCTTCTGGATGTGCCCTATTTAAAACATAGTCTTTCAATTTCTTCAAAAATCTCTCTATAGGATACATCCATCGGTATTGAACTGGTCCGGCAATTCTCGCTTCATATGCAAGATGTACAATCAAATGAACCATGACATCAAAAAAAGACGGTGGAAAAATTTGTTCCAACTTACATAATGTTACTGCAATATCACCTTCCAATGTAAGCAAACGATCAGATTGAAGAACTTTGGAACAAACATCTCTAAAATATATACTTAACTCTGTAATTGGGTCTGTCACATCTTGATTGACAATACCACGAATTGCCAAAGGCAATAATACTTGCATGTATATATGGCAATCATGATTCTTCAGCCCTACCAATTTTGACTTGCAATATCTACACATTTCATCAAATTGGAGGAATATCCATCTGGAACTTTTATATTACGTAGAAAGTTGCACACAGCCGTTGTCTGCAATCTGTTCAATGTATATTCTGCCGCTGGTAACCTGGTCTTATTTTGACTGTCTGTCTGTGGATGGAATTCTGGTCTTATTCCCCACTGTTCCATATCTAACCGTGCATTCAGACTGTCTTTGCTCTTTTCCCCACCAAGAAGATTCAAAGTTCCCAACAAATTGTCACATACATTCTTCTCAATGTGCATTACATCCAGGTTGTGCCAAATGATTAGATTTGACCAATACGACAGCTCTCTAAAAAAAACTTTGTTTCTTCCATCCTTCTAAATTCTTGATATCCTTCTTAAATTCTTTCCAAATGATATGAGGAAGTTGAAGTTGTTGATTCCACACTGCAGCACCCGTTAACACTTCTGGACGCTTACGACGTTCAGTCACGCCATCAAATTTGTGTTGATACTCACACCTTCTCCATCTATGACTGATTGGCAAAAATCGTCGGTGCCCTAGATAACAGAATTTTGACAATTGTGCAGCCATTTTGAATTTGTATCATAATGACAGGATGGACATGCATGTTTTCCTTTGGTACTCCATCCTGATAATTGGCATATGTAGGAAAATCATTGATCGTCCACAGAAGGGCAGCTCTCATTTGAAAATTCTGTTTCTTTGAAGCATCATATGTTTCAACACCGTTGTCCCACAATTTTTCAATTCTTCTATCAACGGTTGTAAATAGACATCGATATCATTTCCAGGACTTTTAGGACCTGGAATAAGTAATGACATCATCATAAATGTCTGCTTCATGCACATCCATGGCGACAAATTATAAACTACTATCATCACAGGCCATACACTGTATCTGCTACTCATCATCCCAAATGGATTGAACCCATCAGTCACTAAGCCGAGTCTCATTTGCAAACCTCTGCAGCAAAATCTGGATATTGGTCATCGAAATGTCGCCATGCTTCAGAGTCGGCAAGATGTCGCATAGTTCCATTTTCCGAGAGACTTCGGCCATCTTTGTGCCATGTCATCCACTTGGCTATCTTAGAAACATGGACATTCTTTACAATCAATCTTTAACTGGAAAATAACGTAATATTTTGTAAGGCACCTGTTTGCGACCTCTCTTCTTCAGGCTACCTTGTTGTGTATTTTCTTTGTACCTGGGAGCATTACATGCTGGACATCGATCCCTATATTCATGTTCATTTCGAAACAAGACACAGTCATTCTGACAAGCATCTATCTTCTCATGACCTAACCCAAATCTTTCATAGTCTTCTTCACTTCATACCATGTTCGAGGTACATTAGCTCCTTCTGGTAATACTTCTCTAAGCAACTCAAGAAACATTCCCATACAAGAAGCTGTCACTTGTTCATGTTCTTAATGTGCAATAGTTTCAACAGAAATGTCAATTTTGAAATTTGACACAACTAGGATATAATGGTGCTTCAGCATCTTCTAATAATTGATAAAATATCTAGCTCTCTGATTTGGTTCATGTTCTTCTTCTGTCCTTTCTGTTTCAGCCTCTTGTAACTCATATAACATTTCAATTGTCGTATCAATCTGCTCTTCTATTTGTGCTTCATTAGCAGACGTGCTAACTTGCTGAACATCAACTAATGGTGCCTCTCCATGACATACCCAATTGGTATACCGTGTCCAAAATCCATCTACTTTAAGATGAATTTAAACATCCATCCGGGACAACTTTAATCTGTTAACACAGTTACGACACGAACATTGTATGAACTCATGATTCCGTCCATGTCTAAAAGATTGTCTTTGTTCATCAAAAGCAAAATCCAAAAACTCATCTACTCCTTTCTCATATCTAGGATCCAAACAATCTCTAAGTTGTATCCAACTCTTATCGAGTCTCGTCATTTTAGGATGTAATAGTTCTACATTGACAATAACCCATCAGCCTAAGTTGTACCCAAACGATCTCTAAGTTGTATCGAATATATATGAATTAACTGACAATTCAAAAAAATTTCGACAACACCTCCCCTATACCAGAAGCATTTTCACATTTACATTCCACACACCTACAAAAAAAGGGGGTGCCTACAAAAATCGTACCCATCTATCGATATTTGATTCATCTGTTCTTCTTAATTTATTGTAAGTGTATTTGATTGTCTTCAAAATTTCGGCATCATCTCCCCACACTTCTCCAATATACCTCAATATTTACTATTTTAACTATGCTCAGAATGTCACTTGTATGAAATACAAGTGACAAGAAGAGCAATTAAAATTAGTTGGTATAATCGGAGAAGAGCGAAGAGATGTTACTAAATTTTAAGACATCACAATACACATATAATAAATTAAGAATGTATAGATGAATCAAATATCCATAGATTGTCCAACTTGGACAATTCAAAACTTTATGCTCGATATATGACATTACTATCAAAGATAGTAAAATCATATATCTTAACACAAGTCTTGAACAGGTAAAAGAAAAAAAGGTCCACTCATCTCACTCATTCATATTCATGCTTTCTCCGTCTTCTCATTCATACATCCTGTAAAGCAGAAAGTATACATCTATGACATTCACACATACAATCACATCCTGTAAAGAATATGAGCCACCACCCAGGCTCGCTGGATTAGTTTAAACATGAGCCACCACCCAGGCTTGCTGATTAAATAAATATGAGTCACCACCCAGGCTCACTGGTTCAACAAATATATAAGAGGGGATGGAAGGATTACCTGAGTAGAAAAGAGATGAAACCTAAACAAGTTGTACCAATGAATACCTACATTGAACAAGAAAAATAATATGAGTGTTTGTGCCTTTCTCAAAAGTAATACGAGTGTATATGCAAGTTAAAAAAAATAATGGTTCCACACACTGCCCAAGGAAAGATCCAGCAAGATTAACCCTTTGACTTTTAAATTTCAAAGCAACAAAATAGTCTATAAAACAGATAGACAAAAATTAGATAAAAATCATAACATCTAGTTCTATACAAAAAATTAGATAAGAATGAAGATTGTGACATGTGGAGGACATGTGGAGGGAGAGCAATGGATGAGGGACAAAATGGACCACATTGGACCGATGGGTCTAATGTGCAGAAAACTGCCTCCTAGGGTTCCTTGTTGATTTCTAAATATGCTCAGTTAAGGTACATCGTTGTTCTATTCCGAAAACCTAAATTTCTTGCACTTCCCATTTAAATATTTGGACACCCATTATTGTAATTGTAGGAGAGATTGAACTAGTTAGTTGGCTAAAGCATCACAAACTGCATTGTGCTCCTTAACAAAGAGTGCTTGCATCCTCCACTCACTTACTTCTCTCTCTAGATTCCTAGAGAGAGAAGCTTGGTTCCTGCATCGTTTTGTGGTCTCCTGTGTGGCCTCCACCGCCCTTGGCGGTGGGTGGCTGGTTTCTCTCTGCTGCTGTTATGGATTCTGAGTAGACTGCTGGCGCCCCTCCTCAGCGGCCTTTATCTTTTGCGCAAGCCTTATCTGGATCCCTTCGCCCTCAGAAGGTTCTTCTCCCAATTAAGGCCCCAACGTTCACTGATGCTGGAGATCCAGCTGTTTACTTTTCTCAAGAAGAGATCTCTAAGTCGGAAGAGGTTCTCCAAAGGGCTATCATTGTCAATGTTCGTATGGTAGACCTTCTATCCCAGAGGTGAAGTCTTTCTTAACTACTAGGCTAGGGCTACAATCTGATTTCATTGCTAGTGTTCTCAACCACCGACATCTCCTCCTTCGCTTTGTTTCTCATGAGGATTTCCTTCTCGTTCTTTTGCGGAAAAATTTGTACATCAAAGGTTATCTGTTTAGATTCTTCAGATGGTCAGCTAACTTTGATTATGACAAAGACCCATCGATGATGCCTTATGGGTAGGCTTTCCAGGCCTACCAGTAAGCTTGTATAATGAGGATTATTTAAGATCAGTGGCGAATAACCTGGGTCAAGTCTTGCGTATTCATGAGACTATTTAGCTTGGACTCAAACTGCTGAGGCTCTTGTATGCATTGATGTTGATATTGCTGCTCCTCTACAACAAAAAATATGGATTGGTTATGGTGATCAGGGGTTCTGGCAGAAAGTGAATTATCACAAAGTTCCTCCTTTATGCAAATTTTGCTGCCGTGTTGGCCACAGTGAAGACTCCTATTTTAAAAAGAATAAGAAGCCTAAGCCTTCTCAATCTACTAAAGATGCTGGTCCCTTAGATGCGGGGGTTCAACCTGCTCAGGAGTGGAGGCCTGTTTGTGGGCAGAAGAAAAAGGTTGTTGTTGTTGCCTCAGAGATTCCTGTCAGTAATGCCTTTGATCGGTTGAGAGATGATGTGGGAGAGCCTGAAACTATGGTCGAAGAGCATGAAGATGGTGATCATCGTGATGAGGTTATCCATGATGACAACCAAAATGATAAGCGTCATGAGAGTGACAGTGTTATCCCGGAAAATTTTGTTTCTGTTTCATCCATTAATACTCATTCCATGGAGGCTGTTCATAACCACCTGGAGCAACCTGTTCAACGGACCATGCATGCCCATGCAGACTCACGTGTACATGGCCTTGCGGTCGCCCTTGAAAGCTTAGAGGCCACAGGTACGTCGCCGCCGTCGCTCATGGTTCCGAATGGAGGATCCGCCGGAGATGAAGACGGTGGAAAACAACTTTTAGTAGTATTGCCTTTGTGTGGCAGGCCATCTGCCAATTTGCCTACGCACGGATCCTCACAGGTCTCACCTAAGTGCAGAAAACCTTCTAATGCCTCCGGTTAAAACTACTGAAGAGAGAGGGGAAGTTTTTAGGAAGGAAATCCACACAAGATGACAAGATCAAAGGCAAAATCTGCCGCGGCACATAAAGGGTATGTCTCATCATGATTAGTAATCTCATGTTCTGGAATATTAGGGGGCTTTTTAATAAAGTTTCCAAGCGCACTCTCAAACACTTGGTGAGGGAAAAGAAAATTCATTTTTTAGCTATTCTTGAGCCGAAATAGAATATTTGTAAGATTGCTAGTATGTGCAACTATCTCCAGATGGATGGCTATGTTGAGGAACTTCAAAGTGATTCCAAAATTTAGATTTTCTTCAATAAACCTTTTTCTTCCATCTAATTGCTTATACATCGCAACATGTCACGGGCATGCTTCTTAAGATGGGTCTCCTTTGATGGTCATTTCTGGTGTGTACGCTAGTTGTCAGCTGAGTGACAGAAGGCTGTTATTTGATGATTACTTGCACTGGTGGATACTATAAATATTCCTTGGATTGTTGAGGTGATTTTAATTGTATTACCAAACACTCTGAGAAAAAGGGCGGCCGACTTCACAATACGATGTCTATGGTTGAGTTTAATGCTTTCATCTCTGCATGTGGTCTGCTTGACTCTGGTTTCAAAGGCTACTCTTACACTTGGACTAATAACAAATTGGCTCTCATTCAATTAAAGCCAGGCTGGACAGGTTTCTCATGATATATGATGTGCGGGGGTTTTCCCTAGGTGTAGCGTTCAGCACCTGGCTCGTGGTCCCTCTGATCACGCCCCATTGCTTATCAATATGCATGGATTGCAATCTCGACCTAGCAGGTTTATTTTCCAAATATTTGGATGACGCATGATTCTTTTATGGATTGTGTCAAACAAGCTTGGATTTCAGCGAACAGATGGCATCCCAATCCATTGTATAGGCTTCAAGATAAACTTCGGACTGTCAAATTTGCTTTGAGACACTGGAATAAAACTGTCTTCGGTCACATTGAGGATAACATTAGAAAAGTGGAGGATCATTGTGCCAATTGTCAAACTCTTTTTGATGAATCTCCTACTACTTCAAATCGTTCCAAATTGAATGAAGCTAATGCTCATCTCAGACAGTCCCTTCTTTGTCAAGATCTTTTCTGGTGCCAAAAGTCCAGAATCCAATGGTTGGAGGAGGTGATTGGAACACTGCTTTTTACCATGCGGCTGTGAGAAGTAGACGGAATAAAAACTACATTCATCGGCTTAAAATTGATGGTCAATGGTGTGATGATCAGGATGCTTTAAAGTCTACTGCTGTGAGATTTTTTTCTCCCCCCCTTTCCACAGAACAACATGCGATTCACAGCCATGTTCTTAACTCTATCCCTTACATCATTTCTGAAGAGGATAACTTCTTGCTGACTGCTATCCCAAAGGATGAGGAAATTAAACTTGCTGTTTGGAACATGAAAGGGGACAGTTCCCCGGGTCCGGATGGTTTCACTGGAAAGTTTTTCACTTCTTGTTGGAGTATTATAGCCAAGGATGTGTGTGAGGCTGTTGCTGGTTTTTTGCTGGTTTCCCCATCCCCAGGGGTGTTTCCTCTACTATTATTGCTTTGATCCCGAAAGGTGATAACCCAACCACCTTCAGCCAACACCGACCTATAAGTCTTTGCAATTTCTGTTATAAGATTGTGTCTGTTATCATCTCTAAAAGACTCTCTTCTCTATTGCCATCAATCATCTCTGAGGAGCAGGGAGCCTTCGTTAAAGGTAGAAATATTATGGATAATGTGTTTCTTGCTAGACAATTGGCGGCAGATCTGAGTAGAAAAGTGCGGGGGCATAATGTCATATTTAAACTTGATATGATGAAAGCTTATGACAGGGTGGAATGGGATTTTTTGCTGGCTGTCCTTGGTAAGTTTGGTTTCTCTTCCAGGTTCACTTCTCTTGTGGCTATGTTGATTTCGAACTGTTGGTTTTCGGTCCTTTTCAATGGTGATCTAGCTGGTTATTTCAAATCTTCTAGAGGTCTCCGTCAGGGTGATCCTTTGGCGCCTTCTTTATTCATTATTATGTAGGAAACTTTGAGTAGGGGTCTTCGCATGCTTCTGGATAATAGGGAGATCATCCCTTATTCGGGGCCTAAAGGGTGCAGGGGTATGTCTCATCTCCTTTATGGCGATGATGCCCTTCTTCCCCTAAATGGGCAGACTCGCAACGTCAAGAAAATTATGCAGCTTGTTAAAAGTTATGAAGACTCCTCGTAGCAGAAGATTAATCATGCTAAGAGCTCTTTTCTTATGGCTAAAGCGGCCCCACTCAGCTTGCTTCTAAAATTAATCGCATTACTGGATTCCATCGCAAAGAGGTATTATGAGTTATCTTGGTGTGCCTCTGAAGCAGGGCAGAATAGCTATTGTGGATTACAAGCCCTTGATGGACAGAATTCATGCTAGAATCGAATCTTGGAAATCTAGATTCTTGTCCAAGGCCGGTAGGCTTACTTTGATTAATTCGGTGCTTTCTTCTATGCCGGTTTACCTTGCAACAGCTTCAGCTATCACGAAGACAGTCCTTTGTATATTGAGCGTCTTTGTGCTGGTTTCTTTTGGGCTGGGACAAGTGGTGATAGGCGTCGTCACTGGGTGACTTGAACTATAATTCAAAAACCAGTTTCTGAAGGGGGTCTTGGCGTTAGAAGTCTTTATCATGTTCAATTTCTATGGTCTTTAAACTTCTTTGGAGTATTTTCCATGGTTCCTCTTTGTGGGCGATCTATGCTAGACAAAGGTACTTAAAGAATGGTTATCTCATTTCTCATCCTCGTGGTATATCTAAGAAGCTTTTCTTCAGTGCTTATGATATTTTTAAACAGCATACTAGATGGGTGCTGGGTGATGGCAGTAAAATCAGATTCTTGGATGATATTTGGTATGGGGATCGTCCGCTTAGAGAACTTTTACCCATTTCGTCCCAGGAGGTGGTCTCTCCTACTGTCCGAGACATTTTCCTTGATCAACATCATCCCTTATGTGGCTATATTCCAGAGGACTTCAGGGAGGTTACCCTTGAACCTTTTGAGGACTTCCCGGTTTGGGATGCAACGTCCTCTGGTAAGTTCAGTATTAAAAGTGCCTATGATTTGATCAGACCGTATGGTATCAGAAGGCCTCCACTTCTTCGCATATGGCACCAACGATTTAGTAGGCGTGCATCCTTGTTTGTTTGGTTGCTTCTTCACAAAGCGGTTCCTATTGATCATCGCATTGCTGAATGTGGTATTCCTCTCCCTTCCAAATGCTGTTGTTGTAGGTCTCCCCAGCTCGAGGACCTCAATCACTTATTCTTACAGAGTGACATTGCCAAAGATTTATGGTCTTGGATTGCTCCACTCCTGTAGAACAGTGTAGGTATTCATGCAAATATTTCTGTTCGTCTGTGGGATATCATCAGAATCACGGATACTAATAACCCTTTTGGTTTCATCTCTATTTACTGTTCCATTCTTTTTATCTGGGAGATTTGGAAGATTAGATGTAAAATGAAGTTTGAACAGGCCACATATTCTTCTAACATCCTCAAACATAATATCCATGCAATGGTTTCTATAGCTATTGATAAGAATATATTCAAACAAGCAGCTACTCCTGATCAATTGGCGGTGCTCCACTACTTTGGTTTTATGGTTCAATCTTCTGTCAATAGGTGCAAAATGGTTACTTGGATCCCTCCGTCAGATGGCTACCTACTGAATGTGGACAGTGCTTCTAAAGGTAATCTGGGTCCTTGTGGGGGAGGGGGAGTTGTTAGAAATGTTGCTGGTTCGGTCGTCCTGACTTTCTCTCATTTTTATGGTGATGGCAATAGTCTGATTGCTGAGGTTCGAGCGATGGCGGATGGACTTCCTTTGGTTAAGGAAAAGGGCTTGCATTTAAATCAGATTCACTCAGACTCCAAAGTTTTGATTGACTCCCTTTACACTGGGTTAGCACCCTCTTGGTCATGCTATAGGTGGTGGAAAGTAGTTTTTGATTTTGTTCAGCAGTATAGTGTTAAAGTGAGTCATATCTTTAGAGAGGCTAATCAGGTGGCTGATGCCTTAACCTCCTTTGCTTGCTCTACTTGCTGTAACAGTATTTTTGCAACGTCATCACAGCTTCCTTCGTCTTCTTTCCCTGCTCTGATTGGAGACCGATTGGGTCTGCCAAGCTTGAGACTTTCTTAATCTTTTGTATCTATCAGGGGTATGCCCCAGTGTCTTTGTATACTTTTCTTTAGCAATAAAATTTGTGATGTTGGTGTCGCCTGGGGGAGTGATAACATACTTTCTCCCTGAGAAGGTATGCATTCGACCGGTGCTGACCCTGACCCACTTTTGCGGGGAAAAAAAAAAGAACTAGTTTTGCTAGTTTACTTTATATATTATGAAGAGTAAAGGAAAAAAATAGGGCTGTAAATGGTTATCATTATCATTAAATGTATGATATTCAACGTAGTAAGAATGTTTAAAAAAAAGATGGGATGGGATGGGATGCGAGAGATACATTAACCAATAAAATTTTAAAAAATGATAGAGAATTAAAACATCTTTTTAATGAACTAAGTTTCATATGATTTGGATTTTTGATACGTGTTATTTATGTAAATTAATCAATAAATTTTAATGGGCTTATGTTCAACTAAATAGGCTTATCTGTTGGACTCATTCGTTATAATCCGATGTGTATTTTGGCATTCTAAAAGTGCATAATCTCTAAATTCAATGACATATATAGTTAGGTGCTCTCGATCGAACTGAAAACCCCACTTGGTTTTGCTAGGCTCTATAAATTTTATGGCACATTCGAAAGTCATGATGCACTGCAAGATATGAAGCGATCAGTTTAAATATCAGCAAGACATTCCATGCTATTAACTTTATGTTGAACTCGGCATGTGCTACTCAAATTTTCTTTTTTTTTTAATGGCTGCTCCAGTTGACGACCGGCTCAAAATTCTACATAAAACAGTGCACATTTTCAAATGTCGATGGTGCTTGAAAGGGCAACCCCACCCGGTTCTTGTGGAGGTGGTGGTCGGTGTACGTATTAGAGACAGTACTAGTCGCGAGGTTGTCTTCCCCCGGGCATTTGCATACTTGTGGATTTTTTTTTGATAACGAGGGAATTCCGCCCCGTGTGATTTTTGTGGGCTCAGGGATTGGTGTTCGTGAACTCTAAGGTCAGAACTTTGCAGCTCCTACTTCCGTGTACCCGTATTGCCCTTATCCCACTTGACCGGAAAAATTCCAGATTTACACACCTCGAGGATTGTATGTAAATCAGGTAAACCCCCCCTCCTCCTCAGGAATCAAACTCGGAACCTCTTGATTTTAAGCAAAAGTTCTAACCGATCGACCCAACCGAGGTCCTCTATACTTGTGAAATCTGGTTTCTAGATCAGTTTGCTTTATTTTTCTTTTCCTTGGCACTTTATCTTCTGGTCATTTTGATGTAACCATTAGTTTCATATATCAATAAAATTTTCTCGTCTAGGTTTGGTGGAATCAATACTTGGGAGAAGGAAACACAAAACAAAAGTAATATTTATTATACATCTCGTATGTAATAGATACTGACACCTACATGATGAGACTGACAAATTTTAAGATAAAATATGTAAACGTCTTTGTTAAATATTGACAAGTGTTTGTCTGCCATATGTTCTGTACTTTCCTACAATCCGTCTTAATTACTATAGTAAAAAGCATTTCTCTATAAGATTGACAAGTGCCTTTTAACTAGAGTAGAGTTAAACTGATAGTCTAAGGTTATGCAACACTTAACGTAGATGAGGGGCTTAGTCCACCCTTGAATGATATTTGTGTGTTGGGGTGATTGGTGGTGTATAGGGAGGCTGTGCAGTTTTTTATGCCTTGTGTAGAGCCTATACTTGTAAATTCTTTCTACTTTTTTAATTAATACAACAGTGATACCATCCACCTAAAAAAAAATGCCAGAAGCTTGTGATGAAGAAATCTCTGGCCCATGACGGGCTTGCCCGTGGACTACATGAAGGTGCCAAGGTAATTGAGCTCTCATATAGCACAAAAGAAAAAATAACTGAAATGAGTTGTAAGCACTTGACCGGCTGTGAGTAAACTTTTGCAAAAAAGGAAATTCCAAGAAATTGACTAAGCCCCATTTCCATTCAAAGGCTAAAACAATTCCAACACATAAATGACTAAAATTAAAACACACAAGTGTAGAAGGAAGATATTATCAAGTAATACTAGTCCAAATTTAGCTTCGTAAGTCAACATCAAATTCAACAATGTAAAATCCATGAAACATGGTCAACATGAAAAACCATCGAACAAGTATTCTCTCCATTACCTGCTCTTCATGTGCCTATCCAAATTAAGATCTCAAAACATTGACCCTCGGGCCACTAACCTCTTAAATCTGTAATGCATAGTTAAAGATTAAGTACTCAAATTCTTCATAAAGAAGGGAACGGATGTGAGTACTTAATCTTGGATAATCTTGCTCTAAGGATTTTATTGCACTGCCCTGGGGGGAGGGGGAAGGGAAGCAGGGGAGGGTGGGCACTACCCAGGGGGGAGGGGGGGAGGGGTGTGCTGCGCGCGGGTGTGGGGGGGGGGGGGGGGTGAGGGAAGGAGAAGGAGGGGGAGGTGCTGCGCGCGGGTGTGGGGGGGGAGAGAAGTAGAGGGAGGGGAGGAGCACTGCCCGGGGGGAGGGGGAAGGGAAGTAGGGGGGGGGGCGGTACTGCCCAGGGGGGGAGGGGGCGTGCGCGGGTGTGGTGGGGGATGGGTGGGTGGGGGTCGCCGAGGGAGGGAGGGGATGGGGGGTGGGGGCCGCCGGAGGGTGGGGGGGACGCCGCGGAGGGAGGGATGAAGGCTGCCGGAGGGAAGGGTGCCGGGCAGCTAGGGGTGGGGGCCGCCGGAGGGGAGGGGTCCGGGGAGGGAGGGTTTGAGCATCGCCGGAGGGGAGGGGGCCGGGGAGGGAGGGTTTGGGCATTGGAGGTACTCACCGTGAGGGTTGGGGGCTGCCGTCGGAGCTCAGGGCGTCGCCGGAGGGTCGCCTGCCATCCGTGGTCGAGGCGTCGCCGGTGGGAGAGGAAGCCGTCGGTGGTGGGGGCGTCTCCGGCCTTCGGGAAGAGAGAGAGAGCGAGAGAGTGAGAGAGCGCGCAGGGAATGGGGTTTTATGGTGGACAGGGCGAACATATGGCAGCAGCTACATAGCCGCTGCCATATCATTATTTAGCAGCGGCTAATAAAAGCCGCTACCATATAATTGTATGGCGGCGGCTAATAGCCGCTGCCATATGTATAAATTTTAACACAAAAACTTTAAAAATATATATATTTACTACTTGTATTAATATATTTAATTTTTTATAATTATAAATATGATAAATTAATTAGGAATCCTTATCAGATATTTTACTTCTACTATAGAATATCTTTGGATCTTAATTACTCTTACATTTATTTTGATCAACACACACACACACACACACACACACACACACACACACCACACACACACACACACACACACACACATATATATATATATATATATGATCGTTGAATCAGAGACTACATCTCATCAAGATCTCTGTTATTATAAGTACATTAGAATTACTCTATTAAATTTGATTTATCTTTAAAATCAGTCGGTTGAATTTGATTCATATTTAAAATCTGACCATGTGGACTCATCATTTTAACCAGTATGGATGAAGACACAGGGCAACCTACTTGAGGACACAGGTCGATCTACTTGAAAACCTAGGTCGACCTACTTGAAAACCTAGGTCTACCTGCTTGAGGACAGGTCGACCAGCTTGAGGACACAAATCGACCTAGTTGAGGATAGGTCGACCTACTTGAAGACCTACGTCGAGCTGCTTGAGGACAGGTCAACTTACTTAAAGACCCAGGTCGACCTGCTTGAGGACATGTCGACCTACTTGAGGACACATGTCTACCTACTAGAGGATAGGTCGACCTATACTTGAAGACCTAGGTCGACCTACTTGAAGACCCAGGTCGATTTGCTTGGGATAGGTACATCGACCTACTTGAAGACCTAGACCGACCTAGTTGAAGACGTGGGTCGACTTAATTACTTGAAAATTCAGGCCCGATACTCATTTTTATTTAATGAAGTCAAATGGTGAGCAAACAAACTTAAAGTCCTTTGACTCTCGGAGGTAGAAGATATTGTCACTCATGAGACTAGCATGTTTGCGCTATGCGATTGCCGATTCATCTATCGTCACCACCACTCGAATAGCACTTGGCAGCACTTGAATTTGCAATATACATGCATATACATGAGAACATGATAAAAATCTAAAGAACGATACGATTTTTGTGATGGATCACAAATACATTTTCACAAACTATTTCATGATCTCTCTCTCTCACACACACACCATATATATATATATATATATATATATATATATATAGATAGATTAGTTGATCAGTTCGCTTCATGGGTATATTTTTTCAAAGATATAAATTTACTATGTTCTCAAATTCTAATTGTTAGATGTAAGTCAAATTCTAATTGAAGATAGATGCTTGTCAGAATGACTGTGTCTTGTTTTGAAATGAACATGAACATAGGGATCGATGTCCAGCATGTCACTACAAGAAATCCTAGCTCTGCCTACAAAAGTTGCTTACGGTTCAGTAGATTCGTAAGCTATTTGTATGGATAGACATATCTATACTTTCGGACTGTACATGTCGTAAGTATATCAGACAAACTTTGTTCTTAAACTTTTAGATATGCCTACCCCTATGCCGTAATGTCGTAAGCACATAACTATTTCATTTACCTACGGAGTTTTAATTGGGCGCCCCATTCAACTTTGGCCTCCCGCGCCCCGATTGAAGGGAAAAAAACCCCTTTCAACCCCTTTCCTTCACTCTCCTCCTTCGACCCCTCCACTCTCCTCCTTCGACCCCTTGCCTCCACTCTCCTCCTAGCGAAAAAGGGCAGCAGCGGCGATAGGCTAGGGCAACAGCGGCGAAAGGGCAAGCAGTGGCCTCTCCTGCCGAACTTGCGAAGGCGGTAGCAGGTAGGCAGCGCGGCAGAACTTGCGGAGAAGGCGGTAGCAGGCAGCGCCGTCAGCGGTTTAGGGCAAGCAACGGCCCGTGCCTCACATTTATAGCGGAAGCAGGCGGCGAACTTGTGGCGACAGTAGGGGAAGGACACTCCGGCCACCCGTTCCTCCTTCCCCTATTCCTCCGCGTGTCGTCTACGCCGCCGGGCGTCTCTTGCCGACCCCATCGCCTTCTTCCTCCTCCGCTTCGTAGCGGGCGATTGGCCTCTCCCACTGCTCGTCCCCCGCCGCCCATTTTCTCAGGAAGGTTGTGCTGCTGTGGTCTGTTTTTTGCAAAGTTGTGGGCCGACTGATCGCCAAAGGTGAGTCCGTCGCGGCGAAGGTGAGTACTCTTTTCCGTTTTCTTTGCTTCTTTGTCTCCCTCATGGTTGGGTTAAGGTTGAATGTGTGTATACTGATGACGACCGTCTTGATGGGAACCCCATTTTTTAGAATCCAATTTAGCCCATCTGTGTGTGCCTGCTCAGCTTCTATGGTCTTTTGGCAGTGTGCTTAGCTTTTATTTCCTGGTGTTGATCAATTTTGGTGCCACAGAGTGATGGATAATCATTAGAGAACATCTTTGCATGGCACCTTAGCATCCTTTAGTTGTGTGTGTTATCACACGTCGTGTGCACGACACCTTAGCATCCTTTAGTTGGCCTCAAGAACTCATCTTGCACAGGGCTGGGTGGCCATCCAAGGTATTAAGTATGTTTTTTATTGGCCCAAAAAGGAATATTATAGACTGTGTAAGCCCTCACCTCCTAGAAACTTGTCTTTGATAAATTTCAATGGCCCTCCTTTAATGATGATCTTGGGAGATAGAGGCTCTTGTCTACCTGTAAACAGAATTATGTAACTAGGATTAAGGAGTATCTTAGAGGAGTGTCTCAAAGCAGACACCAAAGCATCACAATTTTTTTGTGGTTGAACTAGGGACAACATCTGGGGATGGTGTGATCTCCCAGGATTTAATTAACAGGGGGCAGGCAAAGCCATGTCCTGCAACCTTATCTCTGAGGCTCTGTGATTGTGATGGCTGGCTGGTCAACTATTCATAGGCACTGGTTGTCCCAGTGGGATTAATCAGATGCAGCTGCTCAATCTCTCACCAACTCTTATTGATGGTTGAAATGGCATTTGCACTCAAAACTATGAGCTGTATAATATTCTGAAGGATGGGATAAAAGTTTTGTGCATTTCAAAATTCTCATTGTTTGTTTTGTGCTTTAGCACTCCTTTTTTATTGTCCTATTAATGTTAGTATTATGTGCTAATTATATCAAAACTATAACGGTGATATATCATACCGTAGTTGAGTCATGCCTTGGGACACTCTATTTTCAGCTTTTTGGCATGTTCTTTCCCATGTACTCTACCTTGTCCTATCGTTAGACAATTCATTGGACATCTGGTAACATTTATAGTATGAAGAATATAATGTAAATGATTTTTTTTTGTAGTTAGACGTTATGGATTGGAGTTGGATGGATAAATTGAAGAATACAAGGGAATATATGGATGGAGTTGACACATACATTCAATTTGCTTCTGCTCATTTTGCTCCATCAACAAAGATTAAGTGTCCTTGTTTGGAGTGTGTATGCCTCTTGAAACATGAAAAGGAAATAGTAACACAACATTTATTTCAATATGGAGTCATTAAAGACAAACAATTTTGGAAGTTCCACGGGAGTAGTTGTTCTTCCAGGCACATGCTTACGGATTTTACACGTACAACACTTCCGAAGGATGTTGGTCTGCATTCGATGTTGGAGGATGTTATTGGTGAGGAAACTTCGAAACATGCAAAAGTGAAGTCAATGGATGATAATAAAGGAGAATATGGTGAATTTCAACAGTTGTTGGCAGATGTTGAACGACCTTTGTACCCTGGTTGCAAGACATTCAACAAGCTTTCATTTATGGTCAGATTGTTCAACATAAAATGCAGAGGCAAAATGAGCAACAAATCTTTTGACATGCTTTTGAAGCTGTTGAAAGAGGCTCTTCCAGAAGGTGATGTGTTGCCAGCTACTTACTATGAATTGAAAAAAATCATTGGTAAAGTGGGATATGACTATCACAAAATTGATGCATGTCCTAATGATTGTATTTTGTACCGGAAAGAGTATGAGTCTTATGATCATTGTCCGAAATGTGGAGAATGTAGATGGACGAAAGGAACTGAAAGAAGTGGTCATAATAAGAAGATTAAGGTTGCAAAGAAAGTTCTTCGGCATTTTCCATTGATTCCAAGACTGCAAAGATTATACACTTGCAGTAAATCATCTACAACCATGTGTTGGCATAGTGATGAACGCCAAGAAGATGGCATTCTAAGGCACCCAATTGATTCCCCTTGTTGGAAAGCATTAGATGCGATTGATGGTTTTGGTTTAGAACCTCGTAATGTGCGCCTAGGCTTGGCAAGTGATGGTTTCAACCCCTTTGGGATAATGAGTACGAGTCATAGTACATGGCCTGTGTTGTTGACACCATACAACTTACCTCCATGGTTGTGTATGAAGCCACAAAGTATTTTTTTGTCGTTACTCATTCCGGGTCCTAAAGGTCCGGGAAATGATATTGATGTCTACCTTCAGCCACTTATTGAAGAATTATAGATTCTTTGGCACGGAGTTGAAACATTCGATGCTTATAAGGGTGAAATATTTTCTTTGCGTGCTGCACTACTTTGGACAATTAACGATTTTCCTGCATATGGTTATCTGTCTGGTTGGAGCACTAAAGGCCGATTAGCTTTCCCTACATGTAATGAAGATACATCATCATTATGGTTAAAAGGTAGTAAAAAATTCTGTTACACTAATCATCGTCGATGGTTAGGTGTGGGTCATAAGTTTCGTTCTATGAAACGAAGATTTGATGGAAAATAAGAAATGAGAGGTAGACCAAGTGTGTTATCTGGGGTTGATATACTTAAGCAGTTGCATCCATGTAAATTTACTTTTGGGAAAGTTCCCAAATTTAAAGTGGGGGTGAGAAGAAAACGAAAGGAAGTTGCAACTTCATCATCCACTTTTGAGTGTCATACCAATTGGAAGAAGAAAAACATTTTTTTTGACTTACCATATTGGAAGTCTTTACTATTAAGACATAATCTCGATGTCATGCATATCGAGAAGAATGTTTGTGATAGTATTATTGGAACTTTGTTAGATGTTGATGCTAAAACAAAAGATGGTTTGAAAGCTTGACATGATCTCCAACATTTGGGTATAAGGGCCACTCTTCAACCTCAAACTCTGGATTCTAACAGATTGCTATTGCCACCTACCATGTTCACTTTGAGCAAGATGGAGAAGGATACGATTTGCAATGTTCTGAAAAGTGTGAAAGTTCCCGATGGCTATGCATCAAACATATCAAGGCATGTAAATCTCAATGATCCTAAGAAAATTTGGGGTTTAAAAAGTCATGATTGTCATGTCCTCATGCAACAATTGCTTCCAGTAGCAATGAGGGGAGTGACACAAAAGGAGTTGAGATCTGCAATTAATGATGTATGCAATTTTTTTTGTCTAATATGTTCGAAGACTTCATCGTCAAGTGATTTCTATAAGCTTAGACAAGAAATTGCAAACATATTGTGTCGATTGGAGATGATCTTCCTGCCAAAGGGGAGTGTTTGAATTTGGAGTGTTTAAATTTTAAATTTTGAGTGTTTGAATTGTATATGTAAACGGAATAAATGTTTCATTAATATCTTTCATGTTGTAAGTGCCCCAACAAAAGGGGAGCACATAATGTGGATTTATGGTTCTTTATTTCATATTCCGTTTCATACTCGCTGCTCCTACATCCTTTGGCAGAAATGACTACCCATCTTTTGTAAGTTGAATAATGTTAATAGTTATTTTGTCACACTATATGTACTTCTGTTCATTGGTTGAATTTCTTCAATGTTTTTCTTTTTGATTTGTTTGCAGCTCACAGCTGATTGGTTCTCAAGAGAAGAGTATGAAAAATTTATAGAGGACCTGCAAGGGAAAATAATTCACATAGATGCTCAGTCTGCCTCCACATCTAAGAAGGTTAAGAGAGGCCCAACATTGTTAAGATCTGTACATGGATTGCAAACTAATGAACACATACCAGTGAATGTTAATCAGTTGGGGCAGCCACTTGGAGAGGGGGGGCAGCTACTGAAACAATTTTGGGCACTGTGGCAAGGATGGGGGATAAACTGCCGATCGATTGCATTTCTTGGAGGATAATGCCATTGACTAACAAGGACGATGTATGGGATTTTATCCAGGCGATGTAATACATGTGTTTGTTTAATACATTTGTTTTATCCAAGATAATGCCATCGACTAACCCTTTATTTTAAAAATACAGAGAAAATTTGATGTTCCCATCAGCTTGCGTGATTTTGTAATGAAGGATCTAGATCAGAAATGGAGGTCTTGGAAGTATGACTTGAGAACGAAGTTCTTCACGCCATATCAAAAAGCGCAACAACACTTTGCATGTTCAGACACAAGAGTGGTTGAAGATAAATGGAAAAATCTTGTTAAGATATGGTCTTCGGAGGAATTCAAGGTAATTGGAATTGGATTACAATTAGTCTAATATAGTGATACTCCATAATTATTCTAATAGTTATCATTTTGATTTGTAGAAACGCAGTGAAACAAACAAGCAAAATAAGTCCAAACACACATTTTTTCACTGCGCTGGTAGTAAAAGTTTTGCTGACATATACCACGAGGAGGTAACATATATACTGTCTTATCTGCATCTCAGTTCATCTATTCAAAATAATTTTGTTTATTTCTAAGTTATCTTCTGTACAATGTTGTAGTTTCTAAAAACTGGGGCCACTCTTGATCGTGGGGACTTATTCATAAGGACCCGTATGAAGAAAGCTGGCGGTCCAGTTAATGATGAGAGTGATACTATGATTGTATAATTAATTAGCTTTGTTAATTGTCTAATGTTTCACATTATTCTCATTATGAATGGAAGCTCTTTGTTGACATAATTCTATTTACAATAGTGCTGGAAATTCATGTTTTTCATTCAAATTGTAGGATAAAATTCGAGACATTAAGCTGACGCAGCAATCAAGTACATCAAGCTCAATTGCAAGCGTGGGGGACGCTTATGAGCAAGTTATGGGATGGGACAGAACTGGAAGAATCCGTGGCATAGGCACGGGCCCTACCCCAAAGAGCTTGTGGGGTTCAAGAAGTACACAAAAGCTGCGACAGGACAATGAAAGCCTGAAAGAAAAACTTGAAGCTCTCGAAGAAAGAATGAAAAAAATTGAGTCTCGTGGCAATAATGAGGTAATGATTTTCTGTTGACATACTTCATTACTAACATTGCTTAATGTTGACAATCTACATTTACTTGTGCAGAGTTCTGCAAGTGTTTGTCATGCTCAAAAGAAAAAGGTAAACAAAATCTAACCGTCTTAATATGTTGGAATGCATGTATATCTGACATCTATATCCAAAATTTTTAACAGGATTCATTGGCGGGGAGGAGGGTGAGGATCCTAAATTTCTCTGGAGAAGTAGTTGCCAGCGGCATTCTTATGTCTGATGATAATGATAATGTGGTCATGGGGAAGAAGTTAGGTGGTGAGTACTGAGAGGTTTCTATACTCATAGCCCATGACCCGACTGCATGTTTGTTTATCAAAGATGCAGATAGAAAAAATATGAACGATGCTGCTGGGAGTCACATAATATGGTTCAGAGAATATGTAAGTTTATTTACATTTATCTCATTCTTATTTATGAACGATGTTGTTGCTAATTGTAAACTCTGATGTTATTTACATTTTTACATGTAACAGGTTGAGCTTGAGGAAGATTGATCTTCACCTCCACCCTTTTCGTAAGTAACATAATATGGTCCAAATTTTATAACATCTGAGTTGCAGAAAATCTCAGTTGCACTGGATCTGAGTCTTAACTGAAATGAATGGTAGTTGTAGTTTTTTTTGTTGGTGAATGCCAAGGTAGTTCCCATGTTTGTGTTTTCTGTTGCCATGTTCTCCATTTTACAAATGTGTTATTAACCTGTCCGAGAATGTGTGTCTCCTTCCCTTTCTCGCCTCACCTGCTAACCAGTCAGCCGCCTGCAGATTGGTAGCTCTCTTGGCATGTGAAGCCCTCACATTTCTCCCTTCTGCCATGTGTGGATAGAAGGCTGCGGATGTGTATGCATGATTCAGAGAAAGGGATCCCATGTGCCACTGTTGATATGGGACTAAACCACTGGTTTCTGATATCCTTCACATATGTCAACTTCACCTTATATCCTTCACATATGTAAAACTGGAATTCCCACTGGTTTCTGATAATTGTTGGGTGCTCCTCATGAAAGAGATTAAAAAAGGAGCTGCAAAGTATGGCTGACTTGAAGGGTACATTAAAAGTCCAGTTTATGAACATGATTTAACAGTATACACCTTTTATAAGGCATATTTAAAAGAATTTTAGAGAGAGAAAGCCGATGTTTTTGTCAGCCAATGACCAAAATATTTGAAAAGCACATTGTCAACTAGTTTCTAGCAGTGACACATGATTAGCCCCCAGAAAAGATGGATAATGTTGTTTATCTGGTGATGGTAATTACAAATTTTATAAGACATGTTTGATACTCCTCCACATTCCAGTCATGAACTGTATGGCATTTTATTTGGTGAAGACCATCGCCAAGGTTTCATTGATATTATATATAGTCTGCCTTTGTAAGTTGAATTCCTGTTCAGCGAGTGCATTGTGTGCTCTTGTTTCTTCAAAGTCCTCTACAGGCTCACTGGCATCACCAAGGTTCCAAACCCCTATATACTTTGAGAATTGGTTTCATGAATGAAAATTTCTGAGCAGCTACATGCCATTTGTTTTTAAAAAATTCCTTCTTCATCCAAGGCCGCCTATGTTTTCTATTTCAGTCAAATATCTACTAAGATTCAGGTTCATTTACCTACTTCTCAAAACTGTCATTAGTTTGCTTGGTTTTGTGTTGATTAATTACAATGATGTGAGGCATAGTTTGGCTGGGACTGTCTGAATTGATTCACTCCCCAACCTGGCAAGTCAGAAAACTGTGCTGGGTAGTGGGCTGGGCTTGTTTACAAAATTATAATTTTATGACTTACACAATTCTACAAAAGACAGGGGAAATGCTTCTTCTTTTCCTTGAGTTATTTGATACTAGTGTAATGGTTTGATGACATATTTCCTGCATTACTGTTTATTAAGCATATTGTTTCTTTTGTTATAAATATCCTCACACAGTACTTATTGACCACCTATTGTTACTTTTGCAGGAAATATGTCTGCTGAAACCTGTCTTCGTCCAAGGACAAAGCAAACTCTTCACAAATCTCCTCTCACCACATGTGAACAATTTCATTCACTAACAATTAACTTGCTCTTCTGAACACTCTTTAGCACTAGTATGTGAATATGTAGAATGATGTTTGATGTCATCTTTTATTAACATTATTGTTTGTTAACTTTAATGTGTTTTATATTATTAATGTGTTGTGCATTGTGAATCAGTGGGTGTGAATGTGTGGATGTAAATGTGGAATATGGATCTAAATGTGGATGTGTATGTGTGGAACTAAATGTGGATATATGTGTTGATCGATCCAAATGTGAATGTGTGGATTAATTGTGGATGTGTACATGTTGATCCAATTGTTTTTGAACCTAGACATAAATGTAGGTGAATGTGGATCCATTGAAATATATTACTATTTTTTTTTTGCTGAAACAAACTACTTATGGTGTATGTGGCTGTAGGAAAACATACTTTGTTATGGTGTACATGGCCGTAGGTAAACATATTCACTTATGGTCTTTTTAGCCGTAGGGAAACATACCTGCTTATGGTGTAAGTGGCCGTAGAGAGACATACTTACAGTTTAAATTGTCGTAGGGATATTCGGCGTTACTGAGTCTATCCTTACAAAAAATATCACTACGGTTAACATTGTCGTAGCCACAAACAAATATCCTTATGGTGTTACTTACGGCTACCAACACCGTCACTATAGATATATACTTACGGACTTTAAAACACCGTAGCCTTAGGCCTTTGCCGTCGGACTTTAGCCGACGAAACCCAACCGTAGGGTAAGACCATAAGCAAAGGCTATGCTTACGATTTTTTGGTTCTATACCTACGGTGTTTGGACGTAAGCAAAACCTGATTTTCCTGTAGTGTGAAATGCTCCCAGGTACAAAGAAAATACGCAACAAGGTAGCCTGAAAAAGAGACGTCGCAAACAGGTGCCATACAAAATATTGCGTTATTTTGCAGTGAAAGATAGATTGCAAAGAATGTTCATGTCTTCTAAGATAACTAAGTGGATGACATGGCACAAAGATGGCCGAAGTCTCTCGGAAAATGGAACTATGCGACATCCTGCTGAATCTGAAGCATGGCGACATTTTCGATGATCAATATCCAGATTTGCTACAGAGGTTCGCGAAGTGAGACTCGGCTTAGCGACTGATGGGTTCAATCCATTTGAGATGATGAGTAGCAGATACAATGTATGGCCTGTCATGATAGTAGTTTATAATTTGCCGCCATGGATGTGCATGAAGCAGACGTTTATAATGATGTCATTACTTATTCCAGGTCCTAAAAGTCCTGGAAATGATATCGATGTCTATTTACAACCGTTGATAGAAGAATTGAAAGATTTGTGGGACAACGGTGTTGAAACATATGATGCTTCAAAGAAACAGAATTTTCAAATGAGAGCTACCCTTCTGTGGACGATCAATGATTTTCCTGCATATGCCAATTTATCAGGATGGAGTACCAAAGGAAAACATGCATGTCCACCCTGTCATTATGATACAAATTCAAAATGGATGCACAATTTTCGAAAATTCTGTTATCTAGGGCACCGATGATGTTTGCCTGTGACGACCCAACCAGCAAACTGACCCAACAACCGTACTAATTGGTAGACTTCCCAGGAAGGTCACCCATCCTGGGACTACTCCCAATTGAGCACGCTTAACTTCAGAGTTATTTTCCTACTCGAGCTCTGAAAATGACTAATCTGGGTTGTTGGTAGTCAACTGATTTAGTCCATTTAACATATTCTTGTATGGGGTGTTACAATCTACCCCTCTTATATAAGCGACGTCCTCGTCGCTGCTCACATATAGCACACAATCAAACCCCAGGCAGGCAGAATTCTAGAGGTGGCCCCCACAGGCTCAAGAGGTGGCTCCCACTATGTAGCACTTTGCGCCATTATGGCCTCAAGAGGTGGCTGCCATAGCGTAGCACTTTGCCCTTTGTGGCACTTAGTTCCTGCACTTCCGGCTGGGCAAGGCTCTGATACCATTTGTGACGACCCAACCAGCAAACTGGCCCAACAACCGTGCCAGTTGGTAGACTTCCCAGGAAGGTCACCCATCCTGGGACTACTCCCAACTGAGCACGCTTAACTTCAGAGTTCTTTTCCTACTCGAGCTCTGAAAATGACTAGTCCGAGTTGTTGGTAGTCTACTGATTTAGTCTATTTAACATATTCTTATATGGGGTGTTACAATCTACCCCTCTTATGTAAGCGACGTCCTCGTCGCTGCTCACATATAGCACACAATCAAACCCCAGGCAGGCAGGATTCTAGAGGTGGCCCCCACAGGCTCTAGAGGTGGCTCCCACTATGTAGCACTTTGCGCCATTATGGCCTCAAGAGGTGGTTCCCATAGCGTAGCACTTTGCCCTGTGTGGCACTTAGTTCCTGCACTTCCGGCTGGGCAAGGCTCTGATACCAATCTCTGTGACAGCCCTCGTTACACCGGTACGGTCATACCGACCCACGTCGGTATAGCGAGAGTCCTCACAGTGGGACATTTACCCAAACGATAGATACAGCTGAGATACACACAAATATACAACAGAGTAGCGGAAGTAAAAGACATCTGTCTTCAATCATTCATCATCCACATTAAACATACATGCAGTTCACGTTTAACATAAAAGAACTAAAAATCCACATGATTTAAATTGCTGAAATTAAATACAAATGTCCACACTTAAACATCCTTTTCATGATACTTCTAGTACAATGTTCCAAATTTACATACTGTGAAATACACAAACTCAAAGAACTCCAACCACTAGCTAGTCTCCACGCTCGGAGTCCGTCTCTGCTGCCTCCTCCAAAGGTACTATGTCACCAACTATACCTGTACGCCGAAGCAAGGAGTGAGTCCAAGGACTCAGCAAGCAACACTACTCATGATATACACTTACAAGTCCTAGTGGTTTCTACATGCACATTACAATTAGCCACACATAGCATGTTAGTCATTTCAAGTTGTCAACCTATCATGAAAGTTCTACAATGTTATACATAACTCATGCTTTCAGATTTCTAAAATAACTTCACCTATCACATGGTCTCTATTCAATTTACTCATGAAACTTTAATCTTTAAAGAATCAAAACATGAGAGCTATCAACCTGAACTTTTACATACATGGAAGGGAAACACCACTAGCATGGATTTTACACTTTTTTTTTTAAAACATACATGAACCTTTTCACATGCTTTAGGTTACTGATTTCATATGATTTCATGGCTGAAAACCTATGCATGAGAGCTACAACAATGCATAAAACATATCACATCAACAACCATTCATGCAGTCTTGTGCCCGTGTTCACTAATTATCCCTAACATGGATTCTAAGCATCTTTGCACATTAAACATAATGATAATAACATGAATTTACTGAATTCACATGGTTTCAGATTTGTATCACATAGGTTTCAATAACACATTTCCACATCCTTAGTTTCACATTTTATTTGCACAAGTTTTCTCTTTCACATGGTTCACTTTACACATACACATTCACATGTCACTTACACATTTACACATGGTCACATACACATTTCACATTACACTTTACACATTTTTAGCTGCCGTGACACATAGTCCAAACCACCAAAGAAGGACATATACACATCACATTACACATAGACGCCATCTAGGCATTCCAATGGCGACTCTTGGACTGCGCAGACCGGGAGAACAAGTCTCCACCCTAACCAGTGGTACTTGTCCACCTCCAGGATTTCCCCCTAATGCCCTTAGGGTCACTTAACACAATGAACTTTCTCAGGGGGACTTTTCCCTGATACAGCTCCACTGCCCTCTACGGAAGCAGTGTCACATTGGCACGGTTACACATTGACACATTTACCGTTTTACACTTAGTTTTACACATAACACTTGATCTCATTCACTTTCTCACTCACATGAATACCTCTGTTTTTCCTAACATGGAACTACAGAATTTCAAGGTTTAACACACAGTAAACACACTAATCATGCTGGGTTTAAACAAAATCTAATCACATTACGATCATATGCACGAATTATCACATTTCACATGAAAAACACATAACTTATTATTTACTGATCCAAAAGACCTGAAATTTTAACCACATGCTGTTGTCGGGTTCAAGGTCACACCCTCAAATTTTCAGATTTTTCTGAGCTAAATAGGATTTACAAAAAATAAAACGCCTAATTAGCATGCTATTAACAACTTAAGTTAACATGGGTCTAACACATTTTGCAAATTAGCCACTTGCTGTTTAAACATAAGCTATTCACATATGCGTGAACTGAGAATACAAAATTTCCCTAATTCATACATCTATGGATTGAACACTACAAATCATTCTTGCATGCTTTTATTTTACCGAACCAAATTTATTTGCAAATTACACAAGCATGGATAAATTACCAAAATTTTCTAACACATATGCTGACCCACTGATCTTCATGATTAGACTAAAACCAAGGCATTCATACTAATTCAAATCATGAACAAGAATTTGCAAGATTATCTACAAGTCATGCTCACAAGTTTAGAAGATACCATTACCCCACATTCACCCACACACCACAATGCACAATATACATAAAGTATAAGGTTTACCATATATCCTCATCACGTAAAACATACCGAAATTAATGTATAAGAGGGATAGAACAGCTCACTGTTCTGTCCAGAAGAACTCGGCGGCGGTCTCTGGCCGCTGACTCAGGGTCAGCGGCATAGTCAATGGACGCCAAGCATGATCTGGACGTCCAGGGACCTTGCCGTCTAACCAGGTCTGTGCAGAAATACAGACCCGAGCTCTGAATCTTGGGTGAATTGGAGGGTCTAGGACTCGAGGAAAAATTCATAAAAATCACAAAACCAACCTAGACTCATAAGGGAACATCAGGGATAGGTCACTTGCCTTTCTAAAATTCCTCCAAGGGATTTATGGCTCGGTGAAGACCTCCTTGGGCAGTCCCAAGAAGTTGCAGAACTCCCTCCAAAGATCACTTCCTCCAGGTTCTTGGTTGAGCTCCACAGCAAGGGGTCGATGGGGAAGCCTTCTCCTTTGCTCCAGCTTCCTCCTTGTCGTGGAAGATCTTCAGATCAAGCTCCAAGAGGGTCAGATTTGAGGGTGGTAAGATGGGTTTTCTCACAGCTTTTCTCTCTAGGGTTTTCCTCTCTTTTCTCCTCTTGCAAGGTGAAGTGAGGAGTGGGAGGGACCAAATTCGGGTTCAGACCTAAGGAGAGCCCCTCACCCACTCACCATACCGATTTGACAACCTGAGAGCCGTTGGGGGACATCCCCCAATGGTGGCCATACCTTGCTCCCGGATTTTCTGGCTCTGCAACGCATGCAGGTCAGAGAAGTTGGCGTCCATATCGCTGGACGCCGAGATGAGTATTGGCGTCCAGGTCTGGACGCTGACACCAGCTAAACGGCCTAGGGTTGACGCCAAGGTGACCTTCGGCCAGAACCCTAAGTTATGCAGAAAACCATGCATACCGGACATATATACATGCAATATGTATACGGTATTGTATCCATACTATCATCGTGCAATACATACATTATTTATGTTTAATATAAACACATGTACACGTAATTATACTAATTAATGCGTACGTAAATATGTACATACATACACAAATACAAACATACACACATAAATGCAAATAATGCGACGGAAATTAGAGGGCCTTACACCCTCTCCCCCTTAAAGAAACTTCGTCCTCGAAGTTAGAACGACACTACTCAAACAAAAGGGGATACTTCTTCTTCATCGCATCCTCAAGCTCCCACGTAGCCTCCTCACGTGAGAAGTTCCGCCATAGAACTTTCACCGACGTGATACTCTTGTTCCGGAGATGCTGAACCTTCCGGTCAAGAATGGCTACTGGTTGCTCGACATATGAAAGATCTGGCTGGATCTCCACTGGCTCATGACTAATCACATGAGACGGATCTCGGACATACTTCCTGAGCATAGATACGTGGAATACAGGGTGAACGCTAGCCAAAGCTGGGGGTAAAGCTAGCTCGTACGCCACGCTGCCCAAACGTCTGAGAATCTCATATGGGCCAATGAACCTAGGGCTTAGCTTGCTATGCCTGCCAAATCTGACAACACCTCGAGTAGGCGATATCTTCAAGAAGACATGATCGCCAACCTCGAACTCCAAATCCTTTCTCCTGTTGTCGGCATAACTCTTCTGCCTATCCTGTGCCGCAACAAGCCTTTTCCTGATAAGCTGAATCTTATCCGAAGTTTCTTGAACTAACTCCGGTCCGATCAACTGCCTATCACCAGTCTCCTCCCAACATAAAGGAGATCTGCAGGGCCTACCATACAACGCCTCGAATGGAGCCATACCAATACTAGCATGAAAGCTGTTGTTGTATGCGAACTCCACAAGAGGTAGATGACGCTCCCAATCATCCTTCCAATCCAGAACACACGCTCTCAACATATCCTCGAGCGTCTGGATAGTCCTCTCGGACTGTCCATCGGTCTGGGGATGAAACGCCGAACTGAGCTTAAGCTCCGAACCTAACGCATCCTGAAGACCTTTCCACAATCTCGAAGTAAATCTCGGATCTCGATCCTAAATGATCGACTTCGGCACACCATGCAATCTAATGATACCGCTAACATACAGTCTAGCTAAACTCTCTACTGACTGCTTCTTCTTCATAGGCAAGAAATGAGCAGTCTTCGAGAATCTATCTACAACTACCCAAATCGAGTCATTGCCCCTTCTAGATCGAGGCAAACCCGAAACGAAGTCCATAGTGACAGCTTCCCACTTCCATACGGGGATATCCATCCTCTGCATAAGGCCGGATGGTCGCTGTCGCTCGGCTTTCACTTGCTGACATACTAGACATCTAAACACATAATCCGCAACATCCTTCTTCATACCGGACCACCAAAATGATCTCTTCAGGTCTTGATACATCTTAGTGTTACCCGGATGAATAGAGAATCGCGATCTATGAGTCTAGGTTGTTTCTATGATTTTTATGGAATTTTCCTCAAGTCCTAGACCCTCCAATTCACCCAAGATTTAGAGCTCGGGTCTGTGTTTCTGCACAGACCTGATTCGACGGCAAGGTCCCTGGACGCCTGTGATGATCTTGGCGTCCATCGGCCATGCCGCTGACCCTGAGTCAGCGGCCAGAGACCGCCGCCTAGTTCCTCTGGACAGAACAGTGAGCTGTTCTGTCCTTCTTATGCATTAATTTCGGCATGTTTTATGTGATGAGGATATATGGTAAATCTTATACTCTATGTATATTGTGCATTGTGGTGTGTGGATGAATGTGGTGTGTGTTGGTGAATGTGGGATAATGGTATCTTCTAAACTTGTGAGCATGACTTGTAGATAATCTTGCAAATTCTTGTTCATGATTTGAATTAGTATGAATGCCTTAGTTTTAGTCTAATCATGAAGATCAGTGGGTTAGCATATGTGTTAGCAAATTTTGGTAATTTATCCATGCTTGTGTAATTTGCAAATAAATTTGGTTCGGTAAAATAAAAGCATGCAAGAATGATTTGTAGTGTTCAATCCATAGATGTATGAATTAGGGAAATTTTGTATTCTCAGTTCACGCATATGTGAATAGCTTATGTTTAAACAGCAAGTGGCTAATTTGCAAAATGTGTTAGACCCATGTTAACTTAAGTTGTTAATAGCATGCTAACTAGGCGTTTTATTTTCTGTAAATCCTATTTAGCTCAGAAAAATCTGAAAATTTGAGGGTATGACCTTGAACCCGAAAACAGCATGTGGTTAAAATTTCAGGTCTTGTGGATTAGTAAATAAAAAGTTATGTGTTTTTCATGTGAAATGTGATAATTCGTGCATATGATCGTAATGTGATTAGATTTTGTTTAAACCTAGCATGATTAGTGTGTTTACTGTCTGTTAAACCTTGAAATTTTGTAGTACCATGTTAGGAAAAACAGAGGTATTCATGTGAGTGAGAAAGTGAATGAGATCAAGTGTTATGTGTAAAACTAAGTGTAAAACGGTAAATGTGTCAATGTGTAACCATGCCAATGTGACACTGCTTCCGTAGAGGGCAGTGGAGCTGTATCAGGGAAAAGTCCCCCTGAGAAAGTTCATTGTGTTAAGTGACCCTAAGGGCATTAGGGGGAAATCCTGGAGGTGGACAAGTACCACTGGTTAGGGTGGAGACTTGTTCTCCTGGTTTGCGCAGTCCAAGAGTCGCCATTGGAATGCCTAGATGGCGTCTATGTGTAATGTGATGTGTATATGTCCTTCTTTGGTGGTTTGGACTATGTGTCACGGCACCTAAAAATGTATTTGCGTGTATCTCAATTGTATGTATCGTTTGGGTAAATGTCCCACTGTGGCAGCACTCGCTATATCGACGTGGGTCGGTGGGAAGTCTACCAACTAGCATGGTTGTTGGGCCAGTTTACTGATTGGGTCATCACAAATGGTATCAGAGACTTGCCCAGCCGGAAGTGCAGGAACTAAGTGCCACACAGGGAAAAGTGCTACGCTATGGGAGCCACCTCTTGAGGCCATAATGGCGCGAAGTGCTACATAGTGGGAGCCACCTCTTGAGCCTGTGGGGGCCACCTCTAGAATCCTGCCTGCCTGGGGTTTGATTGTGTGCTATATGTGAGCAGCGATGAGGACGTCGCTTATATAAGAGGGGTAGATTATAACACCCCATGTTAGAATATGTTAAATGGACTAAATCAGTAGACTACCAACAACCCGGACTAGTCATTTTCAGAGCTCGAGCAGGAAAAGAACTCTGAAGTTAAGCGTGCTCAGTTGGGAGTAGTCCCAGGATGGGTGACCTTCCTGGGAAGTCTACCAACTGGCACGGTTGTTGGGCCAGTTTTCTAACCACTGCTGCGAGCTCTAAATCATGAGTCGGATAGTTCCTCTCATGCTCCTTCAACTGACGAGAAGCATAAACCACTACCCTCTCTTACTGCATGAGCACACAGCCTAAACCAATCTGAGATGCATCCGTATAAATGGCAAAGCCCTCTAGACCACTGGGCAATACCAATACCGGAGCAGAAGTAAGCTTAGCCTTCAATAGCTGAAAGCTACGCTCACATGCCTCAGACCATACGAACTTCTCACCCTTTCTGGTCAGCTTTGTCTAAGGTGCGGCGATGGATGAGAAACCCTCAATGAATCGTCGATAATAACCAGCTAACCCAAGGAAACTACGAATCTCCGAAGGGGCCCTGGGAATCTCCCAATCCATAACTGCCTGGACTTTTGCTGGATCAACAGCTACACCAGCGCCGGAGATAACATGCCCGAGAAAATGAACCTCGCGCAACTAGAACTCGCACTTGCTGAACTTCGCATACAGCTTGTGCTCACGGAGAACCTCTAAGACTAACCTCAAATGCTGACGATGTGTGGCCTCATCCGGAGAATAGACCAACACGTCATCAATAAACACAACAACAAAGCTATCTAGATACGGACTAAACACCCGGTTCATGAGATCCATGAACGCTGCAGGGGCGTTGGTCAATCCGAAAGGAAGAACCAAAAACTCATAATGTCCATAACGGGTTCTAAATGCCGTCTTGGACACATCCTCACTCCTAATCCTCAACTGATGATAACCAGATCGCAAGTCAATCTTGGAAAAGACTGATGCATCCTGCAACTGGTCAAACAGATCATCAATCCGAGGTAAGGGATACCTGTTCTTCACAGTCACTTGGTTTAGCTTCCTATAATCAATGCACAACCGAAGTGACCCGTCTTTCTTCTTGACGAATAATACAGGTGCGCCCCAAGGGGAAACGCTAGGGCGAATGAATCCCTTATCGAGCAATTCTTGCAATTGCTTCCTCAACTCGGCTAATTCTGCAGGGGCCATCCGATATGGGGCCTTCGAGATAGGAGAGGTGCCTGGAAGCAACTCTATAGTGAACTCTATCTCCCTATCCGGTGGCAATCCAGACAAGTCGTCGGGAAAGACATCTGGAAAGTCCTGCACCACATCGATCTCTGCAAGAGTCAGTGACAAACTAGCATCGGGTACTAGCATAACGCTGGTAAGAAATGCGTCACAACCCTTGTTCACCATGCGCATCGCCTTCATGGAAGAGATAACTAACTTTCCCGCTAAGTTCTTTGGCAAGTGATGAGAGAACTCATCCTCACCAGGAATGCGGAAAACAATCTTCTTCCTACAACAATCCACTAACGCATAGTGCTCCTCTAGCCAATCCAGACCAAGGATACAATCATAGTCCTTCATCTTTAGCAAGAAGAAACACCCATCTAGGAATCTATCCTCAATGCACACAGGTAACGACGGAATGCACTTCCTAGTCGATACCTTACCCGCAGGGGTGTGCACAGACAAAGGAACCTCTAACTCCTCAGACTCTATGCCTGACTCTAGGGCTAACTGCCTAGCGAACCGCTCGGAAATGAACGAGTGAGTAGCACCCGTATCAAACAAAACCCGAGCGTGCACACCGAAAAGTAAAACTGTACCTTCGGTGACATGCTCCGCCTGCTCGGCGTCCTCACGAGCTAACGCAAACACTCGAGCTGGGGCTCGAGGCCTTCCTGGTCGTCCTGTAGCTGGCGCGGCTGCCGCTACTGCTGGTACTGGCGCTCCACGCTGAGCTCCCTGCTGAAGTCTAGGGCAATCCTTGATCTTGTGGTCGCTGCTCCCACACTTTAAGCATCTACCCGCTACTAACCAGCACTCGGAACCTCCATGGGTCTTCCCACAATGAGGACACTCTTTCTTCGCACCGGGGGAACGTACAGAAGGTACCTGAGAGTTGCTGACTGCCACTGATTTCTGCGGTGTCTGGTACACCGTTTTCTTCTTATCCTGCCGCTGGAATGTCGCTGCCGGCCTTTTCTGCGAAGCCTTCTTCTCCTCGAGATACTGCTCCATTTCTCCCTCCTGTCTGCAGGCTGCGCTGAGGGCCTCGTCTAGCGTGCGGTGGTCGAACGCCACGAGCCTCGTCCTTAGTGATGGTTTGAGACCCATCACGAACTTCTTGGTCTTCCTGCGCTCATCCTCCACTATATGCGGTGCATATTTAGAAAGTTCAGAAAACCTTGCCTCGTATTCCAGGACGGTCATTGATCCTTGCGTCAGGGAAAGGAATTCTTGCTCCATCTTGTCCTGGATATGCTCTGGGACGAACTTGGCTCGGAAGAGCCTCACGAACGCGTCCCATGCCACATCAACTGCTCCGTCCTCGAAGCGCGTACGCAGTAGGGAGGACCACCATACATCAGCTCTCTCCTGTAGCATGTAGGTGGCTAAGGTCACCTTGTCCTCATCAGGACACCTGATAGCTCGGAAGATTTTCTCCGTCTCCCTCATCCAACTTTCTGCCATTAGCGGATCACTCTCCCCCTTAAAAGAGGGTGGGGCCATCCTCTTGAATCGCTCCATGATGGAAGGTCCACCATGGTCCTGAGCTGGGGCCTGAGCCTGCTACATTAAACAATAACAATATACAATAAACACAATATTATGCAATTTAAATAGCAAACTACTAGGTTGTTTTATTATTCTACCTGGGTCTCCAACTGGGCCTGGAGTGCTGCCTGGGTGTGGGCCTGCGTCTGCATGGCTTGCACCAGACCTTGCATGAATACTCCATAGTCCACTGGCGGTGGTGGGGGAAGCACAGGACCCTGTGGGGCCGGGGCCTGCTGCTCCACCTGCTCCTCACGCCTCTGCTCGTCGTCGCGAGTTGGCACACCTCCACGTCGTCCACGGGAAGCCATGGCTGTAATAAAATTTCAGCCACCATTAGGGTTAGGTTACTAAGTTTTTCTAACCATTTTCTTATCTATTTTTCACTTCTTATTAGTGTTTTCTACACATGTGGACATACTTAGCATGCAATGGGGATGATGACTTAGGTACACCCATCCTGAGACTACTCCCAACTGAGCACGCTTAACTTCAGAGTTCTTTTCCTACTCGAGCTCTGAAAATGACTAGTCCGGGTTGTTGGTAGTCTGCTGATTTAGTCCATTTAACATATTCTTATATGGGGTGTTACAATCTACCCCTCTTATATAAGCGACGTCCTCGTCGCTGCTCACATATAGCACACAATCAAACCCCAAGCAGGCAGGATTCTAGAGGTGGCCCCCACAGGCTCAAGAGGTGGCTCCCACTATGTAGCACTTTGCGCCATTATGGCCTCAAGAGAGGTGGCTCCCATAGCGTAGCACTTTGCCCTGTGTGGCACTTAGTTTCTGCACTTCCGGCTGGGCAAGGCTCTGATACCATTTGTGACGACCCAACCAGCAAACTGGCCCAACAACCGTGCCAGTTGGTAGACTTCCCAGGAAGGTCACCCATCCTGGGACTACTCCCAACTGAGCACGCTTAACTTCAGAGTTCTTTTCCTACTCGAGCTCTAAAAATGACTAGTCCGGGTTGTTGGTAGTCTACTGATTTAGTCTATTTAACATATTCTTATATGGGATGTTACAATCTACCCCTCTTATATAAGCGACGTCCTCGTCGCTGCTCACATATAGCACACAATCAAACCCCAGGCAGGCAGGATTCTAGAGGTGGCCCCCACAGGCTCAAGAGGTGGCTCCCACTATGTAGCACTTTGCGCCATTGTGGCCTCAAGAGGTGGTTCCCATAGCGTAGCACTTTGCCCTGTGTGGCACTTAGTTCCTGCACTTCCGGCGGGGCAAGGCTCTGATACCATTTGTGACGACCCAACCAGCAAACTGGCCCAACAATCGTGCTAGTTGGTAGACTTCCCAGGAAGGTCACCCATCCTGGGACTACTCCCAACTGAGCACGCTTAACTTCAGAGTTCTTTTCCTACTCGAGCTCTGAAAATGACTAGAGAGGGTGTAAGGCCCTCTAATTTCCGTCGCATTATTTGTATTTATGTGTGTATGTTTATATTTGTGTATGTATGTACATATTTACGTACGTATTAATTAGTATAATTATGTATACATGTGTTTATATTAAACATAAATAATATATGTATTGCACGATGATAGTATGGATACAATACCGTATACATATTGCATGTATGTTTAATGTGGATGATGAATGATTGAAGATAGATGTCTTTTACTTCCGCTACTCTGTTGTATATTTGCGTGTATCTCAACTGTATGTATCGTTTGGGTAAATGTCCCACTGTGAGGACTCTCGCTATACCGACGTGGGTCGGTATGATCGTACCGGTGTAACGAGGGCCGCTCTGATACCATTTGTGACGACCCAACCAGCAAACTGGCCCAACAATCGTGTCAGTTGGTAGACTTCCCAGGAAGGTCACCCATCCTGGGACTACTCCCAACTGAGCACGCTTAACTTTAGAGTTCTTTTCCTGCTCGAGCTCTGAAAATGACTAGTCCGGGTTGTTGGTAGTCTACTGATTTAGTCCATTTAACATATTCTTATATGGGGTGTTACAATCTACCCCTCTTATATAAGAGACGTCCTCGTCGCTGCTCACATATAGCACACAATCAAACCCCAGGCAGGCAGGATTCTAGAGGTGGCCCCCACAGGCTCAAGAGGTGGCTCCCACTATGTAGCACTTTGCGCCATTATGGCCTCAAGAGGTGGCTCCCATAGCGTAGCACTTTGCCCTGTGTGGCACTTAGTTCCTGCACTTCCGGCTGGGCAAGGCTCTGATACCATTTGTGACGACCCAACCAGCAAGCTGACCCAACAACCGTACTAATTGGTAGACTTCCCAGGAAGGTCACCCATCCTGGGACTACTCCCAACTGAGCACGCTTAACTTCAGAGTTCTTTTCCTACTCGAGCTCTGAAAATGACTAGTCCGGGTTGTTGGTAGTCAACTGATTTAGTCCATTTAACATATTCTTATATGGGGTGTTACATTGCCAATCAGTCATAGATTAAGAAGGCGTGAGTATCAACACAAATTTGATGGCGTGACTGAACGTCGTAAGCGTCTAGAAGTGTTAACGGGTGCTGCAGTGTGGAATCAATAGCTTCAACTTCCTCATATCAGATTTGGAAAGAAATTTAAGAAGGATATCAAGAATTTAGAAGGATGGAAGAAACAACGTATTTTTTTTAGAGAGCTGCCGTATTGGTCAAATCTACTCATTTGGCACAACCTAGATGTAATGCACATTAAGAAGAATGTATGTGACAATTTGTTGGGAACTTTGAATCTTCTTGGTGGGGAAAAGAGCAAAGACAGTCTGAATGCACAGTTAGATATGGAACAGTGGGGAATAAGACCAGAATTCCATCCACAGACAGACAGTCAAATTAAGACCAGGTTACCAGCGGCAGAATATACATTGAACAGATTGCAGACAACGGCTATGTGCAACTTTCTGCATAATATAAAAGTTCCACATGGATATTCCTCCAATTTGATGAAATGTGTAGATATTGCAAGTCGAAAATTGGAAGGGCTGAAGAGTCATGATTGCCATATATACATGCAAGTGTTATTTCCTTTGACAATTCGTGGTATTGTCAATCAATATGTGACAGACCCAATTATAGAGTTAATTAAGTATATATTTTAGAGATGTCTGTACCAAAGTTCTTCAATCTCGTGATGGCTCACGCCTACGGAGGCATCGGACTCTGTCGGTCCCTCTCCCTCCCACCTCTCAGGCGATCTGTCCCACATCTCAGAGGCTCCCTCCCGCTCCCACCTCGCAGGCGCTTCCTCTCCCTCCCACTCTTCCGCAGATAGCTCCCTCTTCCATCCCTCAGGCATCTACATCTTCTGTAGCAGGTTCATGTTTTAATTTGGTGTAACTTTTATATTCATTGTTTAATAGATATTCTCTGATGATGTTTAATGTTTATATTTGAACAGGTCCATCTGCACTATCTTGGGGGAGGGGCACTGGTCGTCGAGGGCCGACTAGGGGAGTTACAGAGAGGAGGCTACCTGATGGACAACAATAGAATGTCTCCCTCGTCCGAGGATATGGCGTGGGCCCTACTGCAAATCACTTTACGGGTCGCATGGACGTTGTATCAAAAATAATTTGTAAGATTTGGCAAAAAGATTTTGCGAAGCTGCCTGTTGCGACTAAGGAGTTGATATTCAGAGATCTTCAGGTAATTATTGATTAAATTGAATAGTATATATGTGTCTATTTTTCTTATAATTGAGTGACTTTGTTTTGCAGTTGACATACCAGTGGGAGCGAACAGAAAAAACAGATAGGGAGATGCTTGCTCACATGAGCGCCATGCATCGCAGCTGGTGTAGCAAGCAAAAAAAAAAGAGTAAGTTAATATACTATTTCATTTTCATATGTACTTTATATTTTAAACTTGTTTATATATTGACAAAAATTTTGTATTCCATGTCAGCATTTTAATGGCAAGTCTTTAGATGATGCGATTGCCTCCATCCCAGCAGGTGTTGACTCCTCAAATTGGCAAACAATGTGTGAGATGTGGACTAATGCGGATGAGCAGGTAATATTTAAAATGCTTAGAATATAATTGTTTATGATTATTTTGTTTCTATAAATGGAACAATAACTGTCTATTCTTGTCTTTTTAGAGGGTTGCTGACCGAAATAAGCAAAATCGTGCCACTCAGTCAATGCCATATAGACGGGTCAGGACTAGTCATTATTAGTTGATGAATGATTTTGTGAGTTATGTTTTATGAATTATGTTATCCCTTTCATTTATTTACTTATATGTCTTTCTTATTTTGTCTCAATTTAAACAGTCTCATATACATGGACGTACTCCTCATCGACTTGAGGTTTTCAAGATGGGTTGATGCAAAGAGTTACCTGATGGCAGTGAGAGCTGGGTAGATGAGGAGAGTAGGAGACGATATGTAAGCAACTTTATTTCTATTTCTTTTATGTGAATATATTTTCATGACAATAGTTGTATCGTTAATATTTTTTTCTCTACCTTTTGTTGTAGGAGGCTATGACTCAGATGATTGCTCCTTCCTCAGACATTGATGCCGAGAGCCACACCCCAGCGACTTCCGAGGACGCCTTCATTTCGGTCATGGGAAAAGATCGACCTGGCCGTGTTCGTTGTGCAGGTAGTGGAGAGACGTTGGGCACATGGTATAGATCTACATGAATGTCTGTCAGTTCAAAGCGAGAAAGGATAATGCAAGAACAATTAAAAGTACAAGAAGAAAAGTTGAAAGCACATGTAGAGAAGATGAATCAAATGGAAGAAAAGATTTCTCAATTGGAGAATGTAGCTTCGAAGGTGGACGAGATGAGCATACTCCTCTCCCAGATACAGGCGTCATAGGCACATACCTATATAGTATGTACCTCCTGCAGTTCAGAGTAGGATCGATAGCGAGACAGATGAGGCAGCAAATGATTATTCTGATCATGATGATCATGTCTCTTGATTTCTCTCTTATTTTATTACACTTTCACGTACATTTGGCAACGGCTTTGGCAGCGCTTGGTTAGCCGCGGACATAACCATATGCCAGCGATTCCTTAGTATTTGTCAGCGGCTTCCAACCGCTAACAAATGTTCGTTCTTTTGTAGTGGTTATAACATCAAAATTGCCATTAATTAGTCTATCTGCTAGCTAGTTTAAAATCAAATTAACAGCCGCTATCGATCAATACTGGATGCTTATGGATTAGAATCCCATGCCATGTATATATGTCTAGTCATTACTGGCATATATGCATGCATGGTTACCAACAAATTGTCAATCACAAAGGTGCAAGTGATTATATATATATACGTACGTACGTGCAATGGCTAACGAAATTATTGCATGACACTAAAAACGGACACACAATATAATTATTAGCCGTCTACACCAAGCCCCCAAAGCCTCTGAACTGTGGCGGCCCTTTTCTTAGTCAGCACAATTGGTCCATGGAAGTTTAACTACCCTGCCACCTAGGTAGTTAGTAAGCATTTCTTGCGATTAAAAATTAGCTAATGAGTTAATATGTCTACATGGGAACTGATAAAGGCACCTGGATTGGCCCAAGGAATGCTCTATTGGGCTCGGCCCAGATCGGCGAATACCACTCAAGAATGCAGAAGAGGCATGAGTTTCGTAATGGGGAACAAAATCCCATATCAAAACCCATGTATTCGAGATGCCTTCGAAAGGGCACCAGTGGCCCCAAGTAAGGATAGGTGTCAGCACCCGCACTACTGCACTGCAACTCAACTCTCTTGTCGGATTGAGTGCCATTAACTTGATTATCGGATGGTCGCCTCCAAAGAATCTAACCCTGGAATCGACTATCTTGTATGTTCAAGAAGCAGCCAAGAGTGGCCCAGACATGTTCCCTCCCTTCGTCCCTGCTGCGAGACGTCCTGTCTTAGGCCTTTAGTGGTCAATCTGAGAGCCTGATCTAGCTGACCATATCAGGAACGGACACATTTGGTATTAAAGTTTTAGTCACATTTAATCTCCAGCTCATTTCTAGGCCAATCTCTTCAATTGACAACGACAGAATTTGTAAAATCCCTTCAGCTAAGGTATCCATAATACCCTTCTCCCATTGCCCTGATGGAATCACCTCTACATGCCTCCACCATTGGGATATTGCTGGTTCCCAAGTCATCCAACTACTTTCCTCTTTTTTTCTCAATTGCAGCTCTCCCCCCCAGAGTCAAGCACACACTCATCACTCTTATCCCTAAAATGAGCAATACAAGCAATGCTAATGATTTCAGACCCATAAGCCTTTGCAATGTCCTCTATAAGATTTTTGCCAAGATCCTAACCAACAGAATCAAGCCTTGCTTGGGAGAACTTGTCTCTCATAACTTGGGAGCATTTGTTTCTGGCTGAGCGGTTATGAAGAGGTGTTAAGATACAAGTCGACTTTTATCAGTTGACAAGTCGACTTGTCAACACAAGTGAGCATATATAGACAATAAGTTTAGCAATTAATGTGTCATCATGAAAATACATTATGTCATCATTAAAATACATTATGGCATCATCGAAACACACATTGTGCCATCATCAAACACATATATTGTGTCATTATCAAAACACACAACTCAACATTAACTCCCTGTTTTGATTGAATTTATGTCAAAAATTTTGAACTCCCATTATTGGGTTAGAGTTAGGGTTCCATCATTGGCCCATTAGACCTCGGTTTTGGTTCATTTGATTCAATTTGTTGATGGGTTTTTAGGTAATCCAGTTTAATGATTATTCTCTCTTTTAAGCCCAATTTAGGTCTTTCTTTGGCCTAAATTCTACCTGAAATCTTCTAATACACTTTTATTGTTTGCATGTGAAATTGTCAAATAATTATATATATATATATATATATATATATAACTTGGGTTGCTACAACGTGGCTATGGTACCCCTATAAGAAATTCCGTGAGGATGACAATGCTATGGAATTTAAAGCTTTTCAAAACTGTATTCCTTGTGCTGATTACGGGGTATGAACACTTGAACTAGAAAAAAGAAGATCTAATCTTCACCTTGTGCAGACCTTGGATCTCCTAAAGTTGATGTTGTAGTTCCTCGTGGGTTATGGTGGCTGGCATATGACTCCTAGTGATATCCACACGAACATTTAAAAAAGATGCTCACATCTGAGTCCCTCCCACGTACAGCTTCTCACATGATCAGATGGAGAAGAGAGGATTGTACCTCCGCCTTGGATTGCAGGTGAGTGAAGAGAGAAGGAAATAAAGAATTGATATGGTTATCTGTGATTAAGCATTGATGGTTCTAAACTTTAAATCATACCACCAATGGGAAACAAAGTATTTGGTGCTAAACATACCACAAGAGGCCTAATTATAGACAACTAGCTAAGCTGTGAAAATGGATATAATCCCCACCTCTAGCGGGAGATATCTAGACCTCACCGAGCGATAAGTAGAGTGAGTTGATCCTGTGGGTTTCACTATTTTTACTCTGCACTGCAAATGTTTGTAAATTGTCTATTATCTAAATCACGTGGAGATCTTCAAACATTTATTTGACTATAGATAAACACAAATTGACTGATGACCCAGGGTACCGTCTGCAGGTCTGAGTTCAAAATAGAAATGGTATAATTACTACTTCTACAGGAAATATGGGAAACAAAAATGAAAACGGAAAAGTGTATTTTTGCTTGTGCAACCTTTTATGCTTTTCAGGTGGAAAATAGAATGGAAACAAAAGTAGAAACAAAGTTGGAAAATTCAATATCATAATAATTATATAATTAGTAAAAGTCATGAATCCATGAATACAATTCATAGAATTTATACATAAATCCATATATACATCAAGAACTACCTAATCAATAAGCTATTAGTCCATATTTAATACACAATAAATGATATGATAATATAGAATTGCATTATAGGTAAAGGAATTCTAAATACATCAATATGTGATTAGAGCAATCATCACAATATTATGTAATTATAGAAATTGATAGATAGTCCTTGTGTGCACCGATTCAGCTTTACAACACTTGGCCTCTTCCAATTGTTGCTAAATAATTTAGAAACATTAACGGTGGTACGATGCAGTGTAAAACTAGAGGAACCAACAAGATCAGCTCATACTAATTTGTTAATTAATAATGTTTCAATGTGAAATCAATAATTGATTGAGTTGTGTAAAAGTGTCACATGGTTGTTTCACCACGTGGAAAGAGCTTTATAATTGGAAACTAAGGTTAGGTTGTGGAGTTTAAGAAACTCCACATTTTGCAAGTTTTCTTACTAAATGAAATTTCCAGGTTGGGATAGCTAATTTTAGAAGCTTGTGTTATCTGAAAATTGTGTTTTGAAAAAATACAGTAATTCAATGGTCGTCCTTGAAAGTTCGTATCATAGTTTGACAGCATGATTAAACAAATGACAACTTGGATTAAATGTTAATATAAGATTAACCAAATAGTTTAATTATTTTGTATCTGAATTATTTATGTGGTTTGGATGGATGTTCATGAACTATTGAAACATGCACGTTGTATGATGTGATAATTATTTCATTCTTTGTTCCATTGGCAGGTTTACATTAAGCAATTTTCATTATTACCAATAGCATATATACCAAGATCACATTTGATATCAAGCTAATGGTACATAGTGGAAACCCAACTATCGACGACAATAGCTAGACGTAAATCCTGCCAACAGAAGAATAAAGCTTCGGCTGTGATTAAATGTGACTAAAACTTTAATACCAAATGCGTCGGTTCCTGATATTCTAGACCCAAGCATATCGTCACAAATTATAGAAATTGATAGATTCACAAATCACATTCATGCCCCTAATATACGGTGTCGTAGTTTCATTTCTTGGATCCATCTCTCTTCTGGGAACTGGACACGTAAACTTGATGAAGTTAAGAACCACTTCATTCACCATTTTCAAGGGCTCTTCTGCTCTTCTAGTCCCAAGCATATCGCTAATAATCTCCCAGCTCATTTCTAGGCCATTCTCTTCACTTGACAACGACAGAATATGTAAAATACCTTCAGCTAAGGTATCCATAATACCCTTATCCCATGGCCCTGATGGAATCACCTCTACATGCCTCCTCCACCTTTGGGATATTGCTCGTTAGTGGTACTGGTTACTTATAATTACAAATCTATGCGATCCACAACCTACACATAAGTTATAATTGGATTAATAGTGGTTACTTACTACAAATCTATATAGACAAACTATATAATCCTCAAATCGACTACACTATTTTTAGTACATATAACTAGTATAGTTATATAGAATTACTTAATAGTTAAAGAGATTCCAAATGTCATTTAATTTTGGAGAAATTTCATTTGTACCCTTAAAATCTATCATATTGGAATGTATATCCTAAAATCTTCATATTATACTCTACACTTTTAAAATTGAAAAATATCATTAATTATATCCCCTGTGGTCAGAATTTCGATAAACTAGCTGAAGGAAATATCCGTTATCATGTAAGAAAACTCGTTAAATAAGGGTGAAAATAATCAAATGCCCCACTTCAAAAAGGGAGATAGAGATGACATAATGGGGCTGACTAGGTGGGCAGGGTCGATAGTGAGGATAGAGAGAGAGAGAGAGAGAGAGAGAGAGAGAGAGAGAGAGAGAGAGAGAGAGTGGGGGGGGGTTGGAGGCTTCATGGGGGATCCAATGACGTGTTGGACTGGGTTGCCAACTTGATAGAGAGAGAAAGTGCTAAGATTAACAATTTAAATAATTACTTTTTATCATTATTCTAAATTTTTATATATATGCCAAATACTATTTAATTTAATATAGTAATACACTGTTGTCTATAAATAATTATTTTTATGTATTTAGTTTATTAAACTATAGAGATATTAGGGTATGAAGAAAGTTCTATTAGAAATAAGTGCGAACCATAGTTAGTTGGTTTTCAAAGACTCCAAAAGTAGTAAGAATTTGATATTGGGTGAAATTTTCTTTAAAATGGAAGGCCATATATATGGGTAGGGGCAAACTTCCAAAGTTTAGAGTTGATAACCCCCAATGCGCATTTTCCTTGTTAAATTAAAGGCCGAATTTGTAGATTGTGTACTTTTACCAAAAGTAGCATCAAAATTGCCATTAGTCGTTCTGCTACTTTATAGGATAAATTTAATAGCCGCTATTAGTACTGGATGGTTATGGATTAGAATGACATATATAGTCAATACTGACATGCATGTATATGCGTGATCACCGACAAATTGTCATTCACAACGGAGCTATATAGCGATTATATATACAAGTACGTACGTGCAACGGCTAACGAAATCATGTATTTGATCATATAGATGCGATTTACCTTATTATTGATTGATATTAAAATGGATACAAAGGCTAATTAATTATTGTCATATTGCATGAAACAGACCGATCATCATCTAATTCCATGCATGCATGCCCCCAGATCTCCATGCATGCGTATTATTCCATGACATTGAAATGGATATCATTATTCCTTGATCTCGTTATATAAAGGAGATGGCGCCGCCGCGCTGGTCTGCTCCGATGGGCAATTTCTTACGCACCAGCACTTGAACTTGCGGCAGTGGCCACTGTTGTATCCACGGGCTTTACATTCGCCCTTGCATTGGAAGGTGAAGAAGCAGATACCATGGTAGAAGCCAGGTAGAAATGAACATTCTGCTTGCTGTCGCACCTGTTCGTCACCTGCACACGAGCAACTCGATCGATCGAAGCCAGGATGAAGAAATTAAACCACCCATTCATCAGCTATATATCTATATATCTATGCAACATGGGATTTCTACATTCAAATACGCCATAACAAATGATTGAAGATGGTGATAATTAGACCGATAGCAAAAGACCTTGGGGGCAAAGGCATTTATGTGAAGCATGCATTTATACTCTAAAAGTTCATGGATTCACGACAATATTACATTAACGTTTTTAACTATAAGTTTGAGCTATCGACAAAGTTAAACTTGTTGTTGTCCCTTTGATTCAAAGACTAATGTTAAGTACTAAATGCATGTGAAGGAGGCAGCCATTGATAACTGTAAGACAGAAGGACTACGTACGCGATTGTGGTTTACCGCAACTACTGCTAGCTAGTTAACAGAAATATGCAAACAAAAACGGAATCGCAGCAACCAGAGAGAGGAAGAAGAAGAGGAGACCAAGAAGTTTCAGACAAAATCTCAGTAGATTGTGAAAAATAGGAAAGTTGTAAAGCACACAAACCCCAGACCCCCCCCCCCCCCCCCACTTCCACTCACACACACACACACGAGTACCCCACTAGCTTTGTTGTTCTACTTACATGCAGCCAAAACAAGTAGCGCCATAAGGAAATAAGTAACTAGTGCACCCTTCATGGCCTGCATGATACCCTACAAAATCAAGATGCTCCTGTTTAACAACAATTGGAAGGGGCAAGTGTTGGAATATGGTGAATCGTTGCACAAGGACTATCTCTCAGACCTTGTGGATTATATAGATGTGGTATAAGCAAAGATATGTCACCTCTTAAGTTCAAACTGTAAGTGTCACAAGTCCGTGCATTTATGTGCAACAATACTTATATCTCATGTTCCAGCTATAATGTTGCATATCTATGCTTTTATAGCACATATCCAAGAGAAGATATGCTACTCTTGAAGTGCCAACCATAAATGGAACAAATCCCAACTATATATGAGAGCAACTTTGTGCCGGCACAGTTTTTCGAGTGATTTGCCCAACTGCACTGGTAACAATATTTTCTCTTCAACTATAAATTCTCAGATTTGGGGTATCCAAACATATATAAAAGCCACATCAGTTTTCTTAAATTGAAAGATACATGGCATTTATAGTTGGACTTACGATATTAAACGAGTCATAAATAACTACCTTCCAAAGAAAAAATAATTTTTAAATGTAGGTCAACCGTCAAAAGTACGTAATAACTAACGTCACGCAACAAATCATAGTGACATGGGTAATAATATAGGTCAGAAGGAGCCATGATTTGATGGATTCACATGGACTAATCTCATACAGCTTGTAAATAAATAGATTTGGTTAGCGAATTGTAGGTGACTTCCCCTTGTTAAGGTAGATCTCATGCTATAAGCTCAAACTATAAACATGCCCAGTCTAGGCATTTATTTGCGGCACATATCCCCAGTTAAGACCTTATATAGCTTGGCATTTACAGTGCATATCCCAAGTAAGTTATTCCATATCCGAAGTTCCAATAATATGTATCTAAACCATAAACTAATTCTCAGATATGAGACATTCAATGATAAGCGGTGCATATAGGGACCACAAATGCATAAATATGTGGCATTTATAGTTGTAACATGCAGTATATATATATATATATATATATATATATATATATATGACTATGACAGATAACCTTATCTTGGTCAAAGTCACCAACTTTGTAATATATTTTATAATAAATATCTAGATATGTGACATTAATTTATGGTTGTAAATTGAGATGTGACGTATCTTAACCTGGTCACTATAACTTCATAACAAATGTGGGAATATTAAGTGAGTTCTAGATGTTCTAACTACAGTAATCATGAAGCATCCTAGAAGATCTTGCAATTAACGAAGAACCTTTGTGGTCAAAATACGCAATTAGACTGCGGTGACCAGCAGCGGTACTGGGGGGCTATGACCATTAGTTTTTCAGCTACTCCACAGTGAGTACTTTTAAATTGTCGCTATAATTTTCCTTGCTATCCTCTCCTTCTCACTGCATAAGCGTCTGGAGTTTTGAACTAGTTAGTGACGGATCAGTGAAGACTTATAATCTTTTATTGTTAACAATTTCCGAATTTTATGACGGAGTACTATTCCATCACAAACATTCCATTTCATTTGTGATGGATTTACGAACAAATTCTGTCACCAATCCATATCACAACTTTCTACCAAGATAAAATACTTATTTGACGAATTTACTTTGTGACAGACAAAACATTTGTCACCAATATTTATTTACCAACACAAATAAATCATGACACAGTCGGTGACGGATTTGCTTATAATCGGTCACAATAATTGTAACAAATGTCATCACTAATCTCATCACTGAATTTTCTATCTAACTGATACCTTGTTCTGGTAACCATACAATAACTCGGAGTATAGAAGAACTCTGCGCCTCTTTGGTAATGGGTTGGAGTTAGGATAACTCCAACCCATGAACAAAGTTACACATGTGTAACCCACTTTTTGTTTTGGTAATAATAGAGTTAACTTTGATCATATGGTGAGTTAACCTACTTTTCTCAAATACACTTTGGTAAGAACAAGTGAGTTAACTTACCTTGGGAAAAGGAAAAGTAGCATTTAATGCTTGTGATGTGAGAGGAAAAAGTGGTTAACTCACTTGAGTTAACTTTGTTCCTCCTCTAGAGGTGGGTTACAAAAAGGTGGGTTAACTCACTTTTAAACCACTTTTAGCCCAACCCACAAAAGTTAACTCTAAACCACTACCAAAGCACTTTTTGAGTTAACTCTGAGTTAACTAGAGTTAACTCACTTTTAACTCAGAGTTAACTCCATCCAAAGAGGCCTTAGAAGTTGAAACCCCTACCTCTGAGGCTTCCATCAATGGTAATCAATTGTTTTCAAGTTCGCTAACTTTTTGATATTGATCACTGTCAACATGGTTTCATATTGAGGCCTTCTTCTACCATTTTTGTCAGTGAGGGTGGAAGGTTTGTCCATGTCAAAAGTGAATGAAGGGTAGATATATGACAAAGGTTTCTCCACACCTAAAGGGAAAGAAGTGAGGATAGATGAGAAATGTTTATCCACACCAAAACTGAATTAAGTACAGATGGAAGGCTACTCCATGCCTAAAAAGAAAGGTTTATATATTTTTTACCTTTGTTTATTTATTGTTCGACTTGAACAGCTATTTGTTCCACATGTTAGAGGTTTTTGTTCCATCTGATCTATTAGTTTTTGAACCTCATTAATTTTTTATTGCACTTGTTTATGTATTTAGTCCTCCTACTAATTTATTTGTTTCACGTGAATACCTATTTGATCCACATGATATGATGTCTTCAACTTTTTTTTGTTTCAAAATTTTGTACCATGGGACAGTACAACACCACGATGTTTTGATGGATGATTTGAGTCCCCCTATTGAGCATGTTCAACAAACGGAACCTTGTAATGGCATGGTGTTTGAAACGATGGAAGCGGCAAAGATTTTCTACAATAGTTATGCAAAACACAAAGGTTTTGGTATTAAAATTTTAGACAATCACAAGATAAAAGGCATCTGCATCTATAGGAAGTTCAGTTGTCACAAGAGCGGTCTTGCTAAAAGGAACAAATGTACTGTGCGACTTCGTGATTCATATAAGATTGGATGCCAAGCATCGGTGAGGGTTAAGCTGGACAAAGACCCATAGAAATTTACAATGTATGATGTGAAGATTGAGTATAATGATAATTTTCAACCTGTAGGAGGTATGCACTTATCCCATTGAAAAATCTGCACACCAGTGAAAGCTGAAATTGTGAATATGCATAATGTTGGCATACCACCTACCAAAATTATGTCGGCAATGGCGAGAAGGAGTGGGGGCATGCGCAATTTATCTTGGTGAGTTGTGGGAATGTTGTGCTTTTCTTAGGTTGATGCATCTCAAATGCTCTAAAAACCATACCTGAAACTTAGAAGTATAGTTAGAAAATAATATTACATCATTGTATCAATGTCGTATAAGTGCATAGTGGCTGATTCTTACAGCAAGTACGGCAGTGCATTCATAAAGGAAGGCAATAGCCCAGGAAACCTCGCCAGACCGTCTCTTTGACCTCCCGATTTCGCCAGTCCTATGCACATGCACCGCAATCACAATGTTCTCAAAATTATGCAACGTCACCTCTTGCACTGCGGTTGCCCAGTTGTATTTTCCAATGCTCTCTATGTCATCAAGGTAGAAGAGCATTTTCTACGAGCAAGATTGTGCTGACCTTGGCCAAAGGAAGGTTCCTAGGAGGAGGACAATCCATAGTCAGACCGTATCTTGGACATCTTCCTCCTCATCCGCCTGGATAATTTCACCAATCAACAAACACACCTTGGGGTCAAAGGTGATGTTTGTGCTAAAGTGCTGGTGAAGTCTAGACAGCCTCTTCAACGACCCATAGTTATCAATTTTCTGCCCTATACATGGCAATTATGGTCAGATCCTCTACCGTAAAGGAAACCACCTTACTACCCAATTGGAAGTTTACTCCCCCTACATGGGCCATTATGATCTCCTCCAATAAGGTCCAGTGGAAATTGGTGGGTGCATCACTTAGTGCAACGTATGAGAAAGGTGTCTTGGACATGAGATCAATGTGGCATTGTTGAAATTTTAATCATCACATGTCCCCGCTGTTAACCTCTATAGAATATCGATGCCTAACATATCTTCCACTCCCTGCATTGAACATATAGGAAGAAGCACCATTAAGAAATTGATACCATAAGAAGAAGCACTTTTAAGAATATGATACCCTAGAACAAAATAGACATATTTGAACCATATTGACAACTATTTTCTCCACTTAAGATGCCATATGTTCTATTTGACCAAACAGTAGTGTATGTTCCACTTTGAAAGCCATTTGTTCCAAATTGAGAGCTATTTGTTCCACTGAAGAACCATTTGTTCCACTTAAGAATCATTTAAAATATACTTATTATTCCACTTGACATGCCATTTGTTCCAGTTAAGATGCCATTTGTTCTACTACTTTTGAAATAGAATTGTAGTACATGGAACAAAGAACATTTTAAGTGGAACAATAGCTACCAATGTGGAAGATAAGCACTTAGATAGAACAAATACCATTTGTTCACTAAAGAAGCCATTTGTTCCACGATGAGAGTAACTTGGTCCACTTAATATGTCATTTGCTCCACTTAAGATGCCTTTTTTACCGCTTCTAAACTCAATCAAATTAAGTGGAACAAATAGCACGATAAGTGGAAGAAATAGCACTTAAGATGCCAATTACTCCATTGAAGATGTCATTTGTTCCACTTTCTTTCCAAAAAGTGGCATTTATTCCATTTCGATTCCACATTGAAAGCTATTAGTTCCAATTAAAATACCCTTCTTCCACTTCATGATAAAACATATGTATATTAAGTGGAACAAATAGCATAGTCACTGGAAGAAGTTATCAATGTGGAGTAATAGTATCTTAAGTGGAACAAATAGATGTCATTCGTTCCATTTTATTTGAAAACAATGACATACATTCCATTTCCATAGCCGTTTGTTCCACATTGAAACCTATTTGTTCCACTTAAGAATCCCTTTTTCCACTTCATAATAAAATATATGCATATTAAGTGGAACTTAAGTGAAAGAAATAGGTATCAATGTAGAACAAATAACGTGAGGAACAAAGAACAGAGGAAAAAGAAACTTACAGACCTCTCTGCCATAACAAACAACTAATTTCGATAAGTCTGGTCGCACTTCCGGCGGGTCTAGTGGAATCATCTCCGGCGAGTCGATTTGTGCCATCTTTGGTGGGTCAGACTACGTCATTTTGTGTGGAGGACCTCAATGATGAGACCTCCTCCGATGGAAAACAAACTTTTCCATTTTTTCACGTAGATGACGATTTGGGGTCCAGATGAACAACACGTTCTTTGGATGCCTTCATCGTCCCTAGCCTCATGCTAAAGCAACTCTGGTGGAGGAAGAGGGTGGAGTCATAGACGGGAACCAAAGGGTCACGGAAGAAAGTGTGGAGAGAGAGAGAGAGAGAGAGTAAGAAGCCATTCACCATCGTGAATCAATGGCAATGGCGCGAAGGATATTTTTGGAAACATCACTTGAAGAGATGTGATTTAAGTGTGCCTCTCAAGAGGTATTATCTCCATGCTTGGGGTTTTGTCCTTTAAAAGGGCCCTCTTAGGAGAAGAGGTGAGACTCTTGCTGATAAGCACATACTTGTTCTCATTATCTTTGAATGTGGGACTAAAGAATACATCTACATCACTTAAATGCAATGGGATGGTCCTGTCCATGTCTGAATCACCCCGAGGTGACTGCGGGGGGGGGGGGGGGGGAAGGGGGGTTATGAAACGGTTGTGGGGGGTTACGGCGTTGTTCAAGTCATAGAAGACGCAATGTCATGAGGAGCCTCCTAGATACGCTGAGCTGTCAGATGGGTTCCATGTGGCCCAATCGCCTCACAACCGGTGATTGTAGTAGCGATTTTGCTCTTGTATACACACGTACGAGAGCAAAGCAGTTCTCATATCCAAGAGCTACCATGAATTGGTGGGCGGGAGAGACGCAGGTGATGGAAGACACAGTAGCAACATGGGATGGAGGGACCTTCTTAGAGATCAAAAAGAAAAAGTATTTTGTTTCCTTTTTTTTTTATGATTTGCATAGCTGATGCCACGTTATATTGCCATGGGAGAATGACTTTCTGGATCGTTACAATTACAATGCTAGTCAGGTCGATAGATGCTCTTGGCTTCGTAGAAGTTTACCGTAAGACCTGCAAGGTGGTGAAGGAGGGTTAATTAGACAAATATGGGTTGCGCATGATTAGAGAGAGTTCAACTTGGTTATTGAAAAACTAAGGGAATGTTGTATACCATGTAGAGTTGATGAGGCATCTACTAGATATACCTTATTGAAGGGTTCGAATATATGACTATGGAATCCTATTAATATCTATTTGATTATTTAACTATGATATCTAATTATATGACCTGTTATATGATTATTAAACTATGTATCTGGTTATCTGGTTGTGATATTTGATTATTTACCTATTGAATCTGATTAATTATATGACGATGATATATATTACTATTTGATTACGATATTCAGTTATTTGATTGTGATATCTGATTATCTGATTGTGATATCCAAGTATTTGACTATAATTGTGATATCTGATTATCTGGCTGTGATATCCAATTATCTATGGTATCAGATAATCTAACTATGATATCTGATCATCTTACTATCACATCTGATTGTGTTTGACTATTTGATGGAAGTATTTGATTAACTGCTCAAGTATTACGATATCTAATTATTTTTCTGAAATATTTGATTATCTTACTAAAGTATTTGATTATTTTACAAAAGTATTTTATTATGAAAATTATATGTAAAAATCATTATTACAAACACACTGGTAAACTCCTTTTGTTGGAAGGTCTTTATGGTTTATTTCCCGTGAGACCATCTTACTCTACCAAATAACATTAAATGAGCGCAGAGTCGTCAAGCCATTCAGGACTGGGCCTGCCCAATATTTAACATACTCAAATCCCAACTTTCTCTGTGGCACACCACCATTTGGTGTGGTAAATTGGGTACACCAAATGGTGGTGTGCCACCTCAACCTCTTAAGATTGAAAAGGTTGGGATGAGGGTATATTAAATCCCCCCCATTCCTTAGGTGGCATACCATCATTAGGTGTGCCTAATTTATGCACACCAAATGATGTGCATTAAGGTTTTGTTTGTTTTAGCCTAAAATTTCATGTAAGAAAATGTTTTGAGGAAAAAGTTCAATCAATGACTTATTTGGTTCCTGTTAAAAGTTAATCAATGAAAATCTTTTACCTAAAATTCATGGATTTGGCATCCATGATGAGACTTTGTAAACATGTTTCAATTCACCGGCTAACATTTCTCCATCCTAATGTAAGTACATGTCTCACCAACTAAAATTTAAAAGAGAAGATGCAGTAGAGTAGAACACAGCACCTAATTCCCAATGTCCCGTCTTCTAGAACTATATGAGCAATTGTGCTAAGTAGGATTTATCCTCCAATATCAATGAATTATAGAAATATAAATGAATAAAAAATAATTGATGCACCAGGAAATAGGAAACATGGTGCAAGTAATGATGGAAGATATAAATCAGCATGCATAAGAATTGAATAATGATATCAAGTGTCAAACATATAATGACTATTCGCCAAATCTCAAGCATATACTGACTGTTCATGGCAAGTATAGAACAAAATGTATCAAACATATAACAAGTACACATTAACATGTAATGGGAACATCTACTAATCTTGCATATCAGTGATGTCATGCCAAAACATCTAGTAGATCCATTATCTGTGCAGATTAAATGAATTCGGGTGCTCCTCCCGGAACTGGATCTACCCCATTTGCACAGGCATTGGTCCAAAAGAGTTCGAAGATCCGAATAGTCATAGACAACCCACACAGTCATATTTTCAGCCATTTATTTGTGCAACAACGAAGAGTATTAAGGAGAAGACAAATACACATGATTGCATATTGTAAGGATCGTAGAAAGCTTGAACATGTCAAATGTATGATTAGAATTCAAAGTAGTAGGAAAGTTCTTTAAAATGAGGATTTATGCTAGAATTGGAATTTTAAGTCAAAAGTCAAAGTATCAAAGTTTTTGATTGAAATCGATGTATCCAGATCAAAATCATAGTTTGGGACCAAAATTAAGTTTGTAGGTTAAGTGTAACACCCTTACGCGGAATATCGGAGCAATAAACAGTTAAATAAATAGTATAGAGTGTAAATAGACATCAAACCATTGCATAAATTGGAATAATGCCAAATGAACCAACTTTATTGATAATTCCACTAATCACAATTATAGTTGCTAGTACAGAGCTAAAACTATGTTTGCTAATACAGAGCCAAAACTATGGGCCCAAAGTACTTTTATTCAAATAAACTAACTATCTAATACTAAGACTTGGTTGACAACTCCACGGGTCACTCTTGCGCCTACTCATCTCCATCCTCATGCGTGTGGTCTTCCTCATCAGACTCACCTGAAACACATATAACAAATAACGTAGGATTAGCGATAACGTCCAGTAGAACTTAATATCTTAAAAATAGGCATGCTTTAAGTGATTAATATCTTGGATAGCAGGATAACTAGAGAGAACGTTCAAGAGAGTAATTGCACATGATAAGAAGGGCACAATAGTACTTTTGAAAAAGAACAACGAGTATGTTAAAGTATTGGCCATATCACGAGATAGCACGTCACGATAGCACGCAAGTCACGATAGCACTTAGATTGACTTTTATCAATCGAAAGAGAGTATAGCACTTTGTTTTGATTGTCGTCGATTGATCTAGATAATATAGTACTTGGATGTAATGTCGAACACCATGATCATTTAACTCCCATGGGCACTAGCACTTTCGTGAGCACCTCCCAGGACCAGATCGAGCCCTTTATAATGTTGTCTGGCATTGGTTTTGTTTTTATCTTCGACAATCAATAGATGGCCAAATATAGAGTACTAAAAATAGATGAGAGTAATTGAATAATAAACGAGCGTATAGAGAGAATGAGAATAGATAAGAGAATAAGGAATAGATGAGAACTATAGGTCAATTCATGTAAAACAACATTAAATAGACGATAGTAATAGTTGCACAACACGCAGAATTATGTGCTGGTAGTCTAGAAGAAGTCACTATCCACCCATCGGCCGTGCTACGAACACAGTCCAGAGGTCTGGCATGATCTCAAGATAAGAGAGCAATCTAAAGCCGTTGGATCATGCTGATCCCTAAGGGTATCATGGGTATTGATGGTACAGCCTGCTCATCAGCAATGGAGGTCCACCAAAGCCAAGGAGTCTTACGGAGGCCTTGACAAGGAGTTCCTGGTCCAGTTAGAAGTATTCCCAACAGAGAGGTCATCCAAGTCAAGAAAGTGTGTATAGAAAATGTTTGTCCATCTTGCCTTGAGTACTCGAAGGCAGAGGGATGCGATAACGGTATTCAAATCAAGCGAATAAAACAAAGACAAGTCCATTAAAAATAATAGAGAAATTAACATGAAATAATTGCACTTAATTACCAGATATATTATTGAGGTGATTTCTGTAAGGTCTTGTGGTAAAATTCATGTTTGCTGTGTGCATGTGAGAGAGAATCAATGATAGCATGTGGGAGTCATTGTCACGTCCCTTCATTTAATATAGCTCTAAATGCCGGAACGTGAACGCAAGAGGAATCAAGAGTAGAACTCTAATTAATTGAGCAAAAAATTGCTCGGGCTTTATTAAATAAAAAGAATATTTATTCATTGACATTCTATATGTATTACATGACTCTCCATTTACAACTCAAACTTAAATGCTGCAAGGATTGATCTCTCTGCCCACAAATCCCGATATCCTACCTTAGAACCGTAGATAACCTGAAAAAGTAGAATTTGGTGAGCTAACTAGCCCAGTAGAATTCAATTCCTTGAAATAGAACGGATACACATGTATACTATCAAGAATAGGATCATGTCTACGGTAAACACTGAGTGGTCAAGACAATGAACACTAAGTCAAACCAATAACACATGTAGAACGAAACAGTATAGAACATGATCAATAACTCAGGAAGATACTTAAGTTCAGTATCAGTCAGGTATTCACACGCATATGTATGAGATGATGACTAATCAGGCAGGAAATGATGTATGCCAACATCCAGGTGTTCTCATTGTCCCCGCGCGGCCACTGACAAATTCGGGTGCTCCTCCCGGGACTGAACCAGCCCCTTGCACATGCATAATTATCAAACGAGTCCAAAGACTCACAACTTGTCATCATAACACACTCACTCTGGTAATGGCTCAAGGGTACACATGTACTCATCATGTCTCACACAACAAGGATTTGGGGTTACTTTCACTGATTTCACAATTGATATCTTTACATAGATCAGAGGTAGTTGGAAAGTTCAAGTTCAGAGATATTCAATAGGTACAAGAATCACATTAGTTTAGGATGTCCAAGAATGATCCAAAGATGGATGGAAATGACATTTAAATGACTCATCAAGTGGTATAATAGTTTAGAATCCAAGAAAATAGAAAAGTCAACGAAAGAATATATCATGAGAATAGTCATGAAATCTATATGATTGATTGAACCATTCATTTACTAATTCTAATTCAGAGTTGGAGATAATAACATGTCAAGGTGAAAGCCATATTGATGTAATTTAAGGGATGAACATGTTTGACTTTTCCTTCAGTAGGAGAGGGCTCCATTGGAGAAGTCATATGTGTGTTTATCATCTTTCACCGGGCCTTGCATTTTTATCATTCTACTAGGTTTACTCGAATTATGAGATTTTTAGGTAGGCCAAATTATGAGAAATTAGAAAGACGCTATTTTTATGGAATCGCCAAAATCGTGTTTTTCTTCTTCGGTGGGAGAGTTGACTTTTTATTGGTAAGAGATATGATTTTTCTGACATTTTTATTGGATTCAAATGGGGGGTACTTCCTTATTTACATGTAATACAAATTATAACATTTACTTAAATGATATGGAATGTAAATAAGATATGGAATGTAAATAAGGTATGAGTTTGCAGTCATGTAGAGGTTCTGCTGACACCTCTGGAAGGAAGCAGTCCTGACAGAACATACAGAAATCTGGCTAACTCTACTATATATATGTGAGTCGATTCACGTATAAAGGGTGAGTCGATTCATGTATAAAGGGTGAGTCGATTCATGTATAAATGGGTGAGTCGATTCATGTATAAATGGGTGAGTCGATTCATGTATAAAGGGTGAGTCGATTCATGTATAAATGGGTGAGTCGATTCATGTATAAATGGGTGAGTCGATTCATGTATAAAGGGTGAGTCGATTCATGTATTGTAGCTGTCGAATCATGTATAAACTGGTAGTCGAATTGCGTACTGTAGCAGTCGAATCATGCAGTGGAATTACATGTAAACTCACAGTCTGATACTTAACTTTTTAACAGAGTGTTGGATAATCTCACAGTAACTGGTATGATCATATATGTGTACAAGGATGTGCACTCTAGGATTGTAAGGATGATTCTAACCATGTTAAGTTAGAAAAATAATAATATGACTCTTGAAATGCTTTTACTTCTACAGCAGGGATTTCCAATGTGGTGTAAAACACCTGTATGTCATGAACAGTCCAACAGCAACTCGATAGTCAAAACAAGAATTAGATAAGAGAAGGAAAAGAAGTTCAATCCTAAACAGGAGGTTTCATAGCAAGTCAAGTGAGTAAGATTGAGAGAGAAAGGAAAAGAATTCTACCTTACTGATTAGAGTAGGTTTCCCTCAACACAGAACTTCCCAGAAATAGGGAAAAGAAGAGAAAGCTTGCAGCAGTTGGAGAGATCTGATCTATATCAACCGAAGCAAGAGCAACACAAAACAAGTAGCTCCAACCCCAAGATCTGCAGCCCCTTTTACTCAGAAGTAGCAGCAGGAAGCACTAGGAGAAAAACCGAAGAAAGTGATAGATAGGGAGAACGTCTAGGAGAAGCTCTCCTGGGAAGGTCGGAATGCTGTGCGCAGGAAGATTTTTATCACCCAAAGCTTCAGGTGCAAGGCACGCAGGCTTACAGGTGTTGGGGTAAAAACCCCCAATTAGTTACCCACAGCCACATGTTCCAAGCATCACCCTAGGATTAGCACATGGGTAAAAACGTGTAAGGGATCTAACCCACCATGACATAGGCTTACATTGCCCATGGTACGTAAGCATACAAGAATTTCCAGAAAAATCCTTCCCGTAATTAGCCCATAAATCAGCTGATCTAAATATCCTCTTGTAAACATATCCAAATGAAGTCCATTTGTGTTGAAATTTCAGCCATAAGCTAATGTAATGGTTTTACAAATTATGGTGATTTTTATTTAATTTTTAGAATTTATTTTACACAGGAAATTCACCCGGAAAATAATCGCGGCGGCTTATCCTCGAAGTCCGCATGTCAATAAATCCAGATATTTATATTTATATTATCTCCACATTTTTCTGAGAATTATGATGTTCTCAGATTTATTTTTCGTTACAGTTTTTCGGTGTCGTCTTGATAGAGCGCACACCTCGGAGTACGACACTGGGGTATCATTTATTAACACTGATTAATCCTAGATATTAATTATTTCAATCTCCTAATAATAATCAAGTGTAATAATCATATTACTTATATTTTCTAGCACATAATATTTTCTGGGGTGTTACAGTCATGCACACATCTTTTAAATAATAAAATCCCATAAATATTATCAAAAATGTATTAACACATTTTTACTATTCATAACAGAGCATTACAAGGGTTAAACCATGTTTATAGAGCATGATTAGCAAGGTTAAGTTGAAAAATTAGGGTTCTGGATTATACAGTGAAATCGCAATGGGGGTACCTGTCGTGTTCAAATCGCGACAGGGGTACAGGTCGTGTTCAAAAGAATCAATTTAGGACAATCGATTAATGGTCTAAAAGGTGACGTGGCAATCGGTCGCATTCAGTCTAGAATCATGAAGTTAGGGTCTGTCGTGTTCATGCAATCGGAAAAGATAGGGGGTCGCAATGCGATGGACCGTCGCATTCATGACGTGACGCGAGCCAATGTTGCGACCAGAATGAGAATGCGACCTATCAGGCCGTCGCGTTCTTAGAGATTCTGGCGGAGCCCAAAAGTGAAATGAGTCACCTTGGGTTGTGGTCCATTTCTCCAAGGACTTGACATAGGGGGTCTTTAAAAATTAATATCAAATCATATACTTGACGAAAAATCATGAAATAATGAAACTAGAGTTACAAGAGTATCAACAGTAAATATTAATTAAAATCTGATCATGAAATCGATATGCTGTGAATAGGTTCTTTCACAAGGAACCCTAAATATGGCATAGTGATGAAGAACGATTTAATTCGAAAAGAGTGCTTGATAGAATTCATGGAAAAGCATGTCATTAGATCCCTGACATCGTGTAGCATATACAATAAAAGTTTTAGGCCACAAGATCAAGCATAGATAGGGATTTAAGGTGAACCTGTTGTCTCGGGTACATGTTCTTAACAAGACTTTGGGCATGAAATACTCATAAACGACATGATGAAAATTAGGGAAAACATAGGGCTTACGTAGCTAGGATCATGAACTATCTAGGGTCGAGTTTAATTTACTTTTGCTTGAGAGATTGCCTACCTTTGAGCACTTTAGAATCCTAGGGCAAGAAACGTGAAGAACTCGAAGAACTCTTGTTCTTAGCCTCCTCCTCCTCGATTTTCTTGTCCAAAGACCTTTCTTCCTTGTCCTCCAAGCTCCAAAAGGTAAATAGGGTTGGCTAAGGATGAGATGAAAGTGTATTTGTATGTTTAGGGTTAAATAGTTTCCTAAAACTCTTCCTCTCCCTCCAACTCTAACTTTTCATAATTATCTACCTTTTTTTCCTTGCATTTACCCCTCTATTGGATTGGGAGGACTCAAAATCCGTGGCCAACTAATTAGGATAGAGTTAGGACTCTTTTTAGGATATTTATGAGTCTTAATAGCGATTATCTTGCCCCTTTTTAATTTATTAATAATTTAGGTAAGAATTTAGGCCTATTATCTCCAATCCATCATTGGGCTTTTGTTTTGTGGCCCAATAATTCATGTATGAGCTATTAACAAAAGCCCATTACATAGTTTTACTTAATGGGTTTTAATTTATACGCATTTCTTTTTAATTTATTTATTTATCTCAATTTGAAATTGAGAGTTTCTATATTAAGAATCCATATTTCGAAGGTTAGAAGGCAATGTTCTGGTTGAAATACCAAAATGTTGGATCACATTCGAAATCTCCAAGATTCCAGATTAAAAGTCAAGTTTCAAGTCAAATTCTTAGTCAAATCGAAGATTCGAACTAAAATTGAGTCTTATGATTAAAATTCAAAGTTTCTAGTAAAAGTCAGAGACAATGTTGTATCAAAGTCAAAAAACTCAATGAACCGATATTAAACCAAATTGAACTGTAACTTAAAGCCATGGTCGGACTTTTAGAAGCCATCCCGAAGTTGAACTTGTTGAAATGGACTTGATATCGAGTTAATTGAAATCAATTCGGAGTTGGACTAGCAGAAATTGATTCGAGATCAATTATTCTGTAGTCTGACCAAATCGAAGTATATATTGCTTGTGTCCCAAATACTAAGTCGGGGTTACGACTAGAATTGCTGAGTCAAAAGTCAAGTTATAGGTCAACTAGTTGGGTTCAAGTGACAAGTTAATGGGTTGACATACAAACTGAAATATTAAGCGAAAGTACCACATGCAAGACTCCAATCATTGTTTCCAGATGGTTAGGATTCTAATAGTGACTTCTACCGGCTCTCAAGTTAACTTCCATCATGTAGCACTTTACATCCTTTTAGGGGATCAAGAAGTAGTTCCCATAATGTAGCACTCTAACCTATGTAGCATTTTGGACCTCCGACCTTTATCGAAAAATCAGTAGAGGGATACATCACGAAAATCTCAGAATCCAGACGAGAATAAGTCAAATGGACAAGATCGGTCGATCGAACAAGCAGAATCTGTCGACTAGTCAGACGGGGTGGTCGACCGAAGATATAGAATTAGTCGTCTGAACTATCAGAATCGGTTGATCAAAGTTGCAGAATCGGTCCACCGTTCTTCCAAGAGTGGTTAATATCTGTTGGACGAGAGGATCGGTTGACCGAAACACAAAGTTTGGTAGACCGATTCCGGTGAAACCAGAATCGTTCTAGTAGTAAAAACCAGAATCACACTGTTTAGTCATGCATGAATATGAAAGAAAACAATTAAGAATCGTAGGGAGGAATCTACCTTATAATCTGACACAATTCTCGGGTCGAGGCAAATTCCCTATGGAGTACTGTAGTGTTACATTCTTCTTCCCTCTCTCTCTTACTTCCTTCTCTCCCTTCCCTCTTTTCTTCCTTTGACAACACGTTGGCGATGGTGGGAAAGAAAGAATCAGAGGAAATGGTGGTGTGGTATGGAGTGGGGTGAAGAAGAGAGTGGGAATGAGAAAAGGTACAGAAGAGGTTCAGGGGTATTTATAGGGTGGCCATGCGTTTGCATGGCTGCCATGAGATGATGAGGAAGAATCCTCATCATCCTCCTTAATCTCCTTCGTCGGCCATGAATTCTCTTCGTATGAGGATTAGCCACAGCCCAACATGCACCCTCCGTAACTTACATAAGTAAGTTACATAACTCTTTTTCTTAGCCCATAAGAAAGTTTGCAAAAATTAAATTAATTTGTTTAGGTTCTTTAAGACACTAATTTGTTATATAAATTAAATATAAACTAATCGGAAGGTGTTACAAATTATAATGATTTTAGTTAAATTTCTTAAAATAAAAATTTGTTAGGTGAAAATTACTAAAAAAATCAATAAATTGAGTTAATCTCGACATTTTTGTGTCAATAATTTCAAATATCTATGCCTTTGGAATCAACATATTATTCTAGTAATTATAGTGCATTCAGATTCATTCCTATTTTTGGGGCTGTAGTGTCACCCTATTGGGGTACACTAGTTCAGGAATATTTCTAACATGTGACAAAATTTGTCATTTATATTAATTTTATTATCTAAATTTCTCAAATATCACGTATTTACAGAATATGAAATTGGGGTGTTATAATTATGTGTGTGCAAAAGTGCACTTAAGAAGATCCTATCATGGTGAGATGTACATGGATGAGCTAGAATAAAAATAATGAGAGAAAGATTTATTGACATGTGACTTTCTTTATGACAGTATGGCTTATCTGCATGACTTTCATGGGATGGCTTTAATTGTATGTGACGGCCTCTAGCATGAAGAGAGAGAGAAAATTAAATATATATATATAAATTGTGTGTGTGTGAGAGAGAGAGAGAGAGAGAGAGTGAGAATAATTTAAAAACAATAGATAGGAGATATGAAAGAGACGGTGGAGAAGAAAAATAATTAAAGAAAATAGACAGATAGGTAGGTGGGAAAATAATTAAAAATAAAAGATAATAGAGAGATCAGTAGAGGGGAGGAGGATGGGTAATTTTAAAAAATAGATAGAGAAACGGTGGGAGAGATGGTGAGATTTAAAAAAACAAGTAGAAAAAGGGAGACAAGGGAGAGAGCGATAGGAGAGAGGGTGTGGAAGAGAGAGGTGAGATTAAAAAAAAAAAAAAAGAGAAGAGAGAGAAGGATAGGAGAGAGAGGTGATAATAAAAAAAGAAAAAAAAAAGGAGAAGAGAGAGAACGATAGGTAGGAGGGGTTTAAAATAAGAGAAAGAAAAATGAAACGAGGGTTTCAACGTCGCTATATATCTTGCATGTACTCTTCAAGCTAGACATCAAAATAGGACAAGAAAAGTCTTGTGCAAGAAAACCAACCGAGCTTGGAGACAATATATATAGGCGCGCGAACCATGCATGAATTAAAAATAACGAATAAAGGAGGTGGAAGGTTTCATGGTGTAGCTGCATATTGCCCCTTTCGTCATGATGTGCATGGCGGTGGCTCCTTTTTGCATGGAGTTGTGACTCTTCTTAATTTGCAAGGCGTTATAAGCTCCACTTTGCTTCAGGGATTGAAGAGAGAAATCGGCATGGCCTCCCCTCTTGAAAGATTTAAAATTGCATCCGACATAGTTGGCGCTAATATGATGAAATAACATCCCTTCGGTCAGACACGGATCTGGAAGCCATAAGCTATCAGATTGTGTCCACTCCCTTAGGCACGGACTAAAAATACAGAATGCATCTAGTGAAATCGATGCGGAAAACATACAAAACTGCCTGACTATCTTGGACCTAGCACACACAAAAGATATGAAAGTAATCACACATGTAAGCAGGGTATTATGAAGTGATGAACATGAGCATGAATAGGCAAAACCAAGGATCAAGGTACTAACAGTATGACATGAATCTGACATTTTAAATAGTTCTAAATATTTATTTAAAATTTATAAGATATTTGAATACATATCCTTATCTATGTAGAGCATATACTGACGTCTCTTTTTTAGCAGTTTACAAAAAATACGTAGATAGCTGGCAACCGTCTACATATTAAACTTAAGTAGATGGCCGCTAAAAGGATCAAGACTATGACTAGCCCTAGAGGGGGGTGAATAGGCTATTAAAAATTTGTCTTGAATGGCCAAGAGAAACTAATGTGGAAATAAAGATACAGTGCAGAGTAGAGAAAAATGAGAGGGAAGAAGAAACCAAACACACAAAGAGACACCGATTTTATCCTGGTTCGATAAGAGCCTCTTTGGTCTACCTACATCCAGTCCTCACCAACACGGTGAGATTTACCTTTTCAAAGAAATGAACTACACCCGCTGGTTTATGCGGTGTCCAGCTCACCAACAAGCCGCTAGTTAATACGGTGCCTAGCTCGCCAACAAACCACTGGTTGATGTGGTGCCCAGCTCACCAACAAACACAAAGCAGGGTGTGCAACCCAAACAAGCCTTCAACCCAGAAGGCAGAAACACTAAGCAAGAAGCTCAATGTAGAGAAAGATAGATCAAGGAATGGCAGATGAAAAGCTTGTGAGGAGGATCTCCTGATGTTGATGAAGCTCTTGAGCAGAAAAGATCTCCTCCAAAAAATCCCTTCTTCAAAGATGTAGCAGGTTGGAAGCTCAAGAATTAAGGTGAAAAAGCTTGGAAAAAGGATGTAGATGAATCCCTTGATGGTGGCTCTCTTATTCACGAAATTCCCTACCTAGGGTTTCTCCCAGGTGTCCTTTTTATAGCCTTTCCAAAGAAGTATCCGTTTGGGAGAGTGTGGAAAGAAGTCTTGGTCAAAACGTTGTTCAAACTTTACTTTTTTGCACAGATCTGCATGTCAGGGTCAACTTCACCTTTTGTTGGGGTCGACTTCAGTTGAGCTCGAGGTCGACTCCTATGAAAGTGGAGGCCGACTCCGCTTAGACAAAAGAGCATCTACAGAATGGAGGTCGACTCCTTTAGAGAGCCGAGATCGATCCTCTAAATAGCCGAGCATAATCAGGGTCGACTCCTTTAGAAAGCCGAGGTCGACTCTGCATCAGCAACTTGACAAACAGTTGAAAGGAGGTCGACTCCTTCACAAACTGGAGGTTGACTCAGAACAGCCGAGCAGAACTGGGGTCGACTCCATTAGAATGCCGAGGTCGACTCTGCACAAGCCATTCCATCTTCTTTCTTGAGAGGTTGACTCCTTCATAGCTTTGGGGTCGACTCTGAATACCTGAGAACAGTTGGGGTCGACTCCTTCATATCCTGAGGTCGACTCCTTCAGCTAGGAACTAGAAGGACTTCTTTGAAGGTCCACCTGCTTTTATGAAATTACCTGTTCTCTCCATATAACTCAAGAACTTGTTAGCAACCATAATGATTTGTGATCATCAAAATTCTAAGGGATCCAACAATCTCCCCTTTTTTGATGATGACAAAACACCTACACAGGAATGAACATTTTTCTTAACCGATCATTGATACTGGCACAATATCCTCAACACATCAAGGCACATAAATCAAAATATAAATCTATTCAATCACAACAAACAATCCATTCACTTTGATCAAAATATAGGCATATTTATCCACTCATAAAAAGTAACCATTCGTAAAAAGGATGTATATTTCTCCCCCTGACTATAAGCACCAAAAAAAACATTCACAAAAAGAAGCTTAAGTACTATCACTTTACAGAAGTTCTCCCCCTTTTTGACATCGTCAAAAAGAGAGGGAATGTAGCCCGGCTCAAAAAGAGGACAAGAAGAAGAGAGTCATGAGAGATGTTCAAGGAAACCAAGAAAGGATCAAGATACGGGGAAAAGGAAGTCAAGGATGACTCCAAGAGATGGTATCCCACATGAAGTTTCCGGCTCCGACAAGATCCTTCAAATTCTTCTTGAGATCCTGATGATTGTCTAGCATCATATCTTGACTCTTGGCAATTGACTGCATAAAATTCTCATTCTGATCTTACAGCATCTTGAGAAAATGAACATCTGTGTGAAGCTCCTCTACCTTTGTTTCCAACGAATCAAACTGGGTATCCAGAGAATCAAAATGAGCAGTCATAGTAGAACTAAACTCAGAAAATAACTGAGCAATCTGAGCAACAGGGGCATGAGGTTTGGAAGTGCCCGGAGTAGAGAGAACAAACTCATCACCGTCATCATCCTAGGGACCCTGTCCCTTCTGGGGAGTACGAGAGCTAGTGCGAATAAACACACCATCCTTGATAGACATCCTCATACGAGTCAGAGTGCTTCCATCAATAACATCAAAACCAGTAAGGCTCTTACCTTCTTCACCAGAGAAACTGACCTTGAACTTGCGAAGAATCCGAGTAATGAGCATTCCATAAAAAAGTGACCTCTTGGGCACACCAATAACGTCCCGAATATAATTCAACGTGATGTTCGGGAGATCCACATCAGTCCCATCAAGAAGAGCTTGAATAAGTAGGATGTGATCATCGGTCACACCGTCCATGCTACCACTTCTAGGAACTAAAATAGAACAAACTAACTTGTGCAAAAAACGATGAAGTGCATAAAATGAGTTGGCATTGACTCGCTCAATATAGTTAGGGTCTACATCAGTTTCCAACACACGTCAGTAGGCATCAGACCGATGTTCCAACTAAAGAATATACCGAACTCCTTGCTTAATTGGAATTTCCATGACTTTAGAGAGCATTGATAGTTTAAGAGGGATATGAACTCCCTTCACATACGTGCTAAGCTTCTTATCCGCATATTCCACGAGATTTGCATAAAAGAGATTGACTAGATGGGGGTAAACCATCTCATTCATAGAAACATAGGAAACCCAGCGCAAAGGCCAAACAGGCCATGGAGATCATACCCCGCCCCACCAAAGAAATCAAAATCGATTCTCTTGCCCAAATGAACTTTCCTAGCGTTGATATCCGTGGAATAAAACTGAAATGCTTCAGGACTGCGGAAGAGAGTACCATCAAAACCTTCACCCTGTGAACCACTGCTGGGACGAGAGTGCTTGGAGGGTGTTGCAGAGGCGACGACCTTCCCTTTGTCACTACGCCTTGGAGGAGCCATCACCACAGAGATGAGCGAGAGAAGGGAGAGGAAAGAACTGCGAGAGAGGAGTAGAAGATGGAGAAAGAGGAGAAGGGAGAAGAAGGAGAGGATGAGGAAGCAAGGGAGTCGAGGATAGGGTCGGCCCCAAGCAATGACAGGGTTCCCTCTTGTGCGGGAAAGAAAGAGGAAGAGGAAGGAGGGTCGCGGCGGCGGGTTTGAAAGAGAAGGAGAAAAGAAAAGAGGTAGGGCCACCCCTTTTTAAAGGAAGCCCTAGCCGTGCGAGGTTGACTCCGAAAAGGGGAGGTCGACCTCGACCTGCAAGGGAGTCGACTTCCATAGAAGGTGGAGTCGACCTCGCTTCAAGGAGAAAGAGCAGACATTTTTTTTAATGTGTCTGCACAAGAGGTTGATCCAGCAAAAGGCTGTATAGACAGAGAGTATGAGAGCAATCCCAAAGACTCTTATCTTACCGACTTTTGAGTTGGGCAAATTTCTGTATGTTGTTTATGTAGAAATAGAACACATGCCTAATTCTCGGCGCAAAGAAGTAAATCGGTCTTTACACAATGGTTTAGTGAAAATATCAGCCAATTAGTGTGTGGTGTCAATAAATTTTAATTCAATATCACCCCTAGAGACATGATCTCTAATAAAATGATGGCGTACTTCAATATGCTTAGTGAGAGAAAGTTGAACAAGATTTTTAGATAAATTTATGGCACTTGTATTATCACAAAGCAAAAGAATTTTAAAAAAACACATCCCATAGACTTCTACTTGGTGTTTAATCCAAAGTGCTTGTGTGCAACAACTCCCGACTGTGATATACTCGACTTCAGCTGTCGAGAGAGCAACAAAATTTTGTTTTTTGGAGGACCACGAAATGAGGCAACCTCCAAAGAAATGACAAGTCCTGCTTGTGCTCTTTCGATCAACTTTACACCCAGCATAGTCCGCATCGGTGTAACCCACCAAGTCGAAGGAACAACCTTTGGGATACCATAAACCAAAGTCAATCGAGGAAGCAAGATACCGAAAAATTTATTTTACAGTAATTAAGTGTGATTGTTTCGGAGAGCTTTGAAATCTCGCACACATGCAAACACTAAATAATGTATTGGGCCTACTTGCAGTTAAATAGAGTAGAGATCCGATCATACCTCGATAATGCTTAGAATCAACGAGCTTACCAAGTTCATCATTATCTAATTTTGTTGTTGTAGACATAGGCGTTAGAAGAGGCTTGGTGTTGCTGAACCCATATTTCTTTAGCAGTTCCTTTGTGTACTTTGATTGACTTACAAAGATGCCCTGCTTTATTTGTCATATAACCCTTATACAAGTTAAACCACGTATTGTTAAGCTTAATAATCGACCTGAATATTTTTATTTAAATAATTCTTGTTAATTTAAAAGCCGTGAGCACGACTTGTCATATCCTCAAGATTTCTTAACACTTACACACTCATAACATTGTAAATTGCCATTGACCTTGATAAATTACGTAATAATGTATTCGGTAAATTATCGAAATATATGATTAAATTATCCTATTTTGTTAAATACAATTGTTTCTGTATTGACTCGTGCATTTTATCTACCGTTACCGTTTTCCCTCGGCCTTCGAGCACTCGAGGCACGACGGACCCATTTTTACACACTTTCCCTTGACTTGGACCACCTCTCCACCGAGAATACTCTCGACTGGACTAGGGAATCCTTGTCAAGACCTCCGTAAGTCTTCTTGGCTTTGGCGCACGTCCTTAGTCAACGAGCTGGTTGTACCCTAAAACCCGTTACACCTTAGGGATCAGTATGATCCATGGCCTTAGTGTTCTCTCCTTATCTTGCGATCACACTGGACCATCTAGCCTGTGTTCATAGCACGGCTAATGGGCGGTTGTGACTTCCACCAGACTGCCGGTACCTGACTTGGTGCCGTGCAACCGTTACTATCATGTGTTTCTCGTCATTTTACACATATGTCCCCATCTCATCTGTTATCTCGTTACTCTCATATGTTCACGTTCTCTCTACACTCTCGTCTAGTTCATCTACTACTCTCATCTATTCTTGGTACTCTCTTGGCCATTTGTGATTGTCTAAGATAACAAACATGACTATGCTAGGCAACATTATAAGGGCCCGATCTGGTCCTTGGGAGGAGCACCTGAAAGGCTATAACTCGCGGGGGTCTAATCATCAGGTGATGGCATACACCAAACGCATGACTATCAAGATTTAATCTAAGACAATTCACAAACATTCCTGTACATGACACTTGACTTGTGGTTGATAAAATGATCGACCAAACGCATGTTACTTGCTTTACTTGCTATCGTGACTAGTGCACTGTTGTGCAACCATACACGCTATCTCGTTATACGGCCAGTTCTTTACCATCCTAGTTTTGCAATAATCTTTTGAAATATATTACCGTTCACGTGTTATCTTGTACTATTACTCTCTCGACTATACTTGATCGTTCTCTCTAGTTGACCTACTTTACAAGATATTAATCACTTAAAGTCTGCTTGTTTACACGAGATATTAAGTCCTACTGAGCGTTATCGCTCACCCTTCGTTATTTGTCATTGTGTTTCAGGTAAGTCAGATGATGACCTTACACACAACAATGGGATTGGACTGGAGTGATGAGCGTCCTGGAGTCATAGCGATGGAATGTCTTTAGTATCATAGAGTCTAGATAATTAAGTTATCATTTCCAATGTAATGATGTTATTGAGCCCTATGTTTTGGCCCTGAATTAGTGATTGTAATAGTTTAGATGAATTATCAATAAAATGAGGAGTTTTATTACAATTATTGTTCATTAGATGCTCTGATATTTGCGAATGTATGCACAATTTACGTTACCATACTCGTTGTTCATGCCTCCCCGATTTATTCCGCTGCTAAATTGGCGGGGCATGACAGTTAACCACTGGGGGCATCCACTTGACCATAAAAGGCGCTTTAGTTGTGACCGAAACTTTGATATTGAAATAGTTAAGAATATTAGCATGGTTACTAGAGATGGGGAGAGTGAAATTGATTGTACCCATGGTCTTGTGAACATTGAACAAGATGGACCGCTTGACATAATCCACTGTCTGAAAATTACCCTCCATTCTGGCGGTGCACCTAAATTTCCAAACTTCCCAAAGCATGAGCAAACAAGTAAGCAAACCAGCAAAATGATAAGCCGAGTTCATATTGTTGGCCCTAAGATACTAAGATACTAAGAATGTCCTTATAATTGTTGTTAAACTTAAATCAGGTAATTATAGTTTTATATATCTAGCATCAAGAAATAGGACTTGGTAGTAAATTAAGTTATATCAATACACATTTAGAATGGCATTTCTATCACTATATATAAGAGCGCCACTTTTTAAAAGAAAATACTGTGAAATCGAGATTTTAATTGTTCTCCCTGTCATTTATCCACTTATATATGATATGTAATTCAAACAATTATTTTACAGTGGGGACAAAATTAGTCTTCCATTCAAACCAGCCTTTCATTATAATGTGAAGGAAATGTTTGTCCAACATGAAGCAATAGTAATTAGGGAGAATTAATTTCAGGTCCCTGGCAGGGATCTGACATCAATTTCAGGTCCCTGTCAGCTTTTCTCAATCCATGCTGTCCTTGCTTTATGCAGGACTTATTTTTAAGACCCTACTTTTTGTCCCCGTTATCCTCCCCCGTTATCTCAAAGTGTGTAACCGTTATCCCAAAACTGTGTAAGAGTTACATATAAATCCTGTAATTGTGTAACTTACCCAGTTACACATGTAACTGTGTTACCCAATTACACATGTAAGTATGTAATTACATACTTACACAGTGACACATGAAACTATGTAACTACATAGAAATTTTATAAGTTTGTAACTCTATAATTAGGGCTTACCTAATTACATAGTTACATAGTTTTAGAAAGATTTATATAATTATTTTATAACCGTTATCCCAAAAGTGTGTAAGTACGTACTTACACAGTTACATATAAATCCTGTAATTGTGTAACTTACCCAGTTACACATGTAACTGTGTTACCCAGTTACACATGTAAGTATGTAATTACATACATACACAGTTACACATGAAACTATGTCAATACATAAAATTTTTATAAGTTTGTAACTCTATAATTACGACTTACCTAATTACATAGTTACATAGTTTTAGAAGGATTTACCTAATTATTTTATAACAATTATCCCAAAAGTGTGTAAGTACGTACTTACACAGTTACATATAAATCCTGTAATTGTGTAACTTACCCAGTTACACATGTAACTGTGTTACCCAGTTACACATGTAAGTATGTAATTACATACTTACACAGTTACACATGAAACTATGTAACTACATAGAAATTATATAAGTTTGTAACTCTATAATTAGGGCTTACCTAATTACATAGTTACATAGTTTTAGAAGGATTTATCTAATTATTTTATAACCGTTATCCCAAAAGTGTGTAAGTACGTACTTACACAGTTACATATAAATCCTGTAATTGTGTAACTTACCCAGTTACACATGTAACTGTGTTACCCAGTTACACATGTAAGTATGTAATTACATACTTACACATGAAACTATGTAACTGCATAGAAATTTTATAAGTTTGTAACTCTATAATTAGGGCTTACCTAATTACATAGTTACATAGTTTTAGAAGGATTTACCTAATTATTTTAATTCATAATATATCAAAAGTGTGTAACTGCGTAAGTACGTACTTACACAGTTACATGTGTAACTGGGTAGGTATGTAAATTTTGTAACTGTTTAATTTACCCAGTTACACATGTAAGTATGTAATCATGTAAGTATGTAAATTCTGTAACTGTGTAACTTACATAGTTATACATGTAAGTACGTGTAACGCCCCGAAAAATTTTAATTGTAAGAAATTATGAATAATGTGGTCATTATACATTATGATTGACATTAAATTGAAATAATTAGAATTTGGGCTTAATTAGTGGTAATATACGTTACCATAGTGTCGTACACAGAGGTGTGCGCTCCGACAGGGCGACACCGAAAAACTGTAATGAAATAAAAATCCGAGGACACCATAATTTTTAGAAAAATGTGGAGATATCAGAAGTGTAAATATCCAGATTTGTTGACGTACAGATTTTGAGATTAAGCCAACGTAACTATTTTTCGGGCAATTTAACACCCTGTGTAAAATAAAATATAAAAATTAAACTAAAATTACCATAATTTGTAAACCTATCACATTAGTCTATGGTTAAAACACTACAAGAAATAGCGGATATAGCGACCGAACTTGCGACCGATTAAATCGGTCGCAATTTCGTCTCTGGAAGCGACCGACTAGCGACGGATACCATCGGTCGCATTTCAGAGACCGATTTTGAGATGGAACTTATTTCGGTCGCAAAATCGGTCTCTGATGCCCTATTTTTCCACTGCGACCAACCTTTCCCTCCCACCTTTCCCTCCCGTCGACCCGACCCCTATCTTTCCCTCCCCTTCCCTCCCATCGCCGAGGAGCTCGACGCCGCTACTGCCGCCGCCACTGTCGACTCCGGCCGCCATCGTCAACGTCGTCACCGCCGAGGAGATCCCCGCCGTCTGCAGCCGCTGTGGAGCCCAGTCGCCGTTGCCGTGTGGAGCCCAGTCGCCGGCCACTCCCGCCTCTCCATCGCCGGTAAGTCCCACTCCCCCCCCCCCCTTCCCCTCCCCTCCCAAGGTGATGTTAATAGCAGCAGCAGCCGGCGATTGTGCGGCCATGGCTTCTGGAATCCGTTCCCCTTCTGGCTGTCGTCCTCATCGCGGCCCACGTCTTTGCCATGTTTTTTCTTAAAAGGGATCATAAAGCCATCTTTTTCAGATCTGTATAGATTAAATGCTGCTGCTAATTTGGTTAGCTACCTTGGCAGTGGGGAATGTAGAGTAGGCAGCACTTTTCTAATTTAAAGTTTTAAAAAAAAACATGCAGGAAAATGTGGCACAGGCAGCTAGATGGGTTCTAAACAGTCACCTTAATTTTCTCGTCTTTATACTTTTATCTTCTTCGAGAAATACTTATTGCAACTCTGAACATATGAATAGCTTAAAAAATAATTTCATTGGGGTTGAGAGCCTGACCTTGTTAAATGGGCGCATCAGTATCCACATAAATTGACATTTAACTTACCCCATCGGATCAACTCCGCTATCCCCAACCATGTGTACATCTGTTGCCAAGAGAAATTGACATAGACGTACATATGTATATGCATAAGCTCAGATTTGGCACATATATATGAACACACACACACACACACACACACACAAAGAGGAGAGCACACCAAGTGACATCTAAAACAAAAGCATGCATGCAATTGTTCATATATATATGACCCACCTTATCCACAAAGGGTGCAGCTAGTATCCCTAATGGGGTGGTTGAATCCACTCAGATTCCATATTGTTGAGGCAATTCATCATTACACAGGCATGTGTTGCCCTTCCTCCCCGTCATTTTTGCCTTTTAGCTCTTTTTTATTTGTGAGTGGATAAGTTATCAACATATAATTTACGTCACTCAAAAAGATGAGATGGATTTAATCCCCTGTATCCATGAATAACCAAAGATATCCGTAGTTAATTTATCTATCTATCAAAGCCAAGTACCCCAATATTTTTTAAACCCTATTATCCATAGCTATCCATAAAAGGATAAGACTTGGTTAAGATAACTACTAATAATCAAAACAGGGCTTAGTAATTAGTCTATCGGATCAGTTCCAAAACAAGAGTTATCTTAGCAAAATTCATAGATATCTCAAAATTTCTTATTACTCTAAAACTTATAAAAAGAAGAGGTATATAGAGTTCAATCAAGAAAAGAAGAGGTATATAGAGAACTACTGTGAGTTTACCACTCCGGGTTTTTATAGATTAGATCAAATTTTGTATTGCTAGCAGAATTCATGTAACTTTCGCACCCCTGAGATATGAGATGACATATCTCACCAAGAAGCCCACCCCCCCATAGAAATTAAGATACATAGCTAGCTTGGAATTAAGACAGAAAAGTACCGCCGATAGAAAAAATATAATATTATCCATGTTCTGATGAAGCTGTACGTAGTACTGCATCAATTCTGTACCATGCCTTTCCAAAGTTTTTTTTTTTTTGTTTTCCATCTGTTTCAACAAAGCTCAGATGGGGGAGCCGGTGGGGGTTGACTTCATCTATTAATCTAAAGCTATTATTAGGTGTCTTCTAGCTCTTCTTCTGGGGGAGGGGGCACCTGTCTGCAGGGGGCCATTTGATCAGTTCAAATATATATATACTCCTCAAAACTCCCATTTTAATGGTACCCATCTTGTCAGATTGAAATCAGATGGTTCCGCTAGCACACCACTATGCTGCATGTAGTTTTACTCTATATATATATACGCCCAATAGAGAACTACTGTGAGTTTACCACTCCGGGTTTTTATATGGCAACAATGCATGCCAACTCTTGAATTGTAATATCACTTTCCTATGGACTGGAACACTCTCCTCTATTTCTAGAACTCCCCCACCTTTCGAAAAGAAAGAAAGGAAGTTTGTCCAAAGAGAACTGATCTATTCAAACTTTCATCTACCATCACTGAACATATATAGTCTATGAGATTAGGTAGAGAAAGAGCTAGCTAGCTAGTTAGAGTGTTGTCGTCTACTCCATTTCTTCTACTCAACAATAGTCCTACCATATTTAATTTCTGTATAGCTAATGAGAGTGTTGTCTTTAAGCTAAATAGTATCCTGCTATATTTGATTTCTGCTCTTATGAATGTGTTGGATGTTAAAATAAAATTCATGTTTTCATTGTGTATATGTATTGCCAATTTCACATGTTACTGCTATGTTTTAAGAATGTGTTATTATCTTGTCAATAATTAATTAGTTGGGTGTTGTATGTGAGCTGAGATGCGTGGGTGCAACCTAACATTGCACGCATCTTAGGAGAGCGTGTTAAGCCCGTGTCAATCAACCTACCCGTTCAAGACTTTGGGATTGATGTGCACGTTCTCATTTTGAATGATGAGAACGTGTATATCTGACTCAAAGTCTTGAATTGTCCCGTTTGGACAGTCTGTGAATGTTTGATCGCACTTAGGTGGTTAATTACTATATGTGTTTGTGTTGTTTGTTAAAAATTTTGGTTGCGTCTTCTCACTCCTCTCTGATATACTTTTATTGATTTTGATTATTTTCTTAACCACTTATTAGTAAGTGTTTAAGAAAATTTCTTAATCAATAAATATTTTGTGGTATATCGGAGAGGTGTGGGGAGATGCTGCCGAAATTTTTAGCAAATAACACAACACATATAGTAATTAATCGTGCGATCAAACCTTCACAGATGGGTTAAAAAGTGAAAATCTAAATGATATTTTCTTCCTATTTAAAATGGCAGAGATGGACGATGTGAGGAAAGGGTTGGACTTTTTATTTTGTTAGACATGTTAAAGTTTTGTGTGTTTACATTTCATTCGCACAGGGAAAATGTCGGAAGATCGTTCATGGATGTACCGTAGAGTAGTTGATCAGGTGGTGTCTACGGAATTTAAAAATGGAGTTGAGAGATTCATTCAGTTTGCTTTGAGAAATCCTATTGAAGCTGTAGATTGTGAGGGTCGTATCCGATGTCCTTGTGCAGTCTGTAAGAATTTGAAGTGGCTGACAACATGGGATGTACAACGTCATTTATACAGAAAGGGGTTTGTTAAAGATTATGCAAACTGGATATGTCATGGTGAAACATTGTGGTCCTTCCAGCCTGCCGAGCCTGCCAATGTTGGAAGTTCATATGTTGATATGGTCATAGATGCTGCTGGTCCAGGATTCAATGTTCATGAGGAGCATGTACACGATGAAGAACCGCCAAACAAGACAGCTGAAAGATTTTATCAGCTACTCAAAGATGCTGATGAGCCATTGTGGAATGGATGTCAAAATCACTCTCGACTGTCTGCGGTGTCACAATTATTGAACTTGAAATCTGAATTTCACATCAGTGAGATTTGTTTTGATCGTTTGTTACTGATTATCAAAAGTATGTTGCCACAAGATGAGAAGTTACCTGAAAATTTTTATCGTGCAAAGAAGATGGTCACTGACTTAGGGCTTGGATATGAGAAAATAGATGCATGTCCTAATCATTGCATGCTATATTATAATGAGGATAAAAGTAAGGTATCATGTTCCATATGTGGTCATGATAGATTCAAGCCTAAGAAAGGGGACAATTCAAAGCAAAAAGATATACCATATATGTCATTGCGGTATTTTCCTATTGCACCGAGATTGCAGAGAATGTATATGTCATCAAAGATAGCTCAACATATGAGATGGCATGCGGAAAGAGTACGTCGACAACATAATGTAATCACTCATCCTGCAGATGCCGAAGCTTGGAGTCACTTTAACTGTGCTCACCCTACTTTCTCAAAAGAGTCGCGTAATGTAAGACTGGGTTTATGTACTGATTCAATCCATTTGGAATTATCTATTCGTCATTGTGGTATTAATATTCTCAATTTCAGGAATAAAATAGAGCCAGCCCAAGCATCACAATTTATTACAAAGACAATTCAAGCACATATTCCAGGCCCCATCCATCGCTTTTCTGATTTTCCGATGGATGTTCAGGATTTATTGTTCTCTATGTTCTTGGTATGTATCTTATTTTATCATATTAAGTCATTTTCAATTCTTATTTGAACACACTTATTGTTATGTAACATATAATTTTTTTTTTTGTTAATATGTAGAAGAATCATCGATTCACAGAGCATTCACATGAGTTACGTGCTAGATCTGCATGGACAAGTACTGCAAGAGCAAATTTCAAACATCTTATGTACAATGTCCGAAAAACTGCAGAAAGAGCATGTGCAAGTACAGATAAGAACGAATGGAAGGAGCATGGGCCTGTGTGGATGAGAAAGGAGTATTGGACGGAGCTGTGCGACATTTGGGGAGCGGAGAAATGGAGTGAAAATTCAAGCAAAGCAAAGCAAAACAGAGCAGCGCATCCTGAAGCGAATGTACACACGAGTGGCTCTGTCTCCTTTGCAACGCATAAAGCGAGATTGGTAAGTATACTTCTATATTTGTGAATTTTTTTTAATCTAATAATAAACTGTGATTTATTTGAATAACAGGAAGTACAGCTCAAGCGGCCACCTCAATTTCAAGAGCTTTTTGATGAAACTCATAAGAAGAAAGGGACAAATGATTACATTAGTGAGAAAGCTCGGGAGGTAGCGGTAAGTGTATACACTAATAGTTTTCATTTATTGTGGTTAAACTGTAGAATAATTTTGTTTTATTTGTTTTATTTTTTGCAGGAGTCATATAGTAGAGGAATGGATGAGAGGTACGGGGATGACAGTCAGCGTCCAGAGTTGGATCCTGACATTTGGGTTGCAGCATCTGGGACACCCAAGAAAGGCCATGTCTATGGTTTTGGACATAGCTTGGGCACGACCAAAGTGATATCATCATGCTCGAGTTCGGTCTCACATGCGACCTCTCCATTTACCACACCAGCAGCCCCAGGTGTTTCTTCCAGTGCCGGCCCGACCATGACTCCGGATATGTTTAGGGCGATCGTCAACGAGACCGTCTCTCAGAATATCTCAACCATCGTCTCTCAGACCGTCTCTCAGAATATCTCAACCATCGTCTCTCAGACCGTCGCCCAGATGCTCGTAGAATTGGGAATTCCTGGTAATAGAGCACCTCCTGCACCTCCTGCACAGCAGCCTCCGGTAAGTATTTTATTTTATTGATTTTCTATTTATTAACTCTAAATATCATCTTACAAAATATAAGAATTTAGATTGAGGAGGGAAAAATATCACTTTCTTAACTCTATGAACTTGGGTTTGAGGGTCCAAAATTGAAAAGAAAAGTCTAATCAATCCATCGATTGTTCCAACACGACATGGAGGTGAAAGTAACCCGTAGAAACTGACAGAGTTCAAATTGGACTCCAAATTTGAACTTCATGCTCAAATTTACATTTCTTAAGAAGAACTAATTTAATCGGGTTTAATAGGGTCAAAAATAAAAAAATAGATCCGATTAATTTGTCAATGACTCCAACACGATCGGGAAGGTGAGAGTGACTTGTAGAAACTGACGGAGTTCAAATTGGACTCCCGATATGGCTTGGGCAAACAATTTTGTATTTTCTTAACTACTTTAGTTTCAAATCTATGAACTTGGGTTTGAGGGTCCGAAATTGAAAATAGAGGTCAAATCAATCTATCGATTGTTCCAACACGACATGGGAGGTGAAAGTAACCCGTAGAAATTGACAGAGTTCAAATTGGACTCCAAATTTGAACTTCATACACAAATTTATATTTCTTAAGAAGAACTAATTTAATCGGGTTTAAGGGGGTCAGAAATATAAAAATAGGTCCGATTAATTTGTCAATGACTCCAACACGACCGGAAAGGTGAGAATGACTTGTAGAAACTGACGGAGTCCAAATTGGACTCCCGATATGGCATGGACAAACAATTTTGCATTTTCTTAACTACTTTAGTTTCAAATCTATGAACTTGGGTTTGAGAGTCCGAAATTGAAAAGAAATGTCCAATCAATCTATCGATTCTTTAAACACGATATGGGGGGTGAAAGTAACACGTAAAAATTGACGGAGTTCAAATTGGACTACCGATTTGAGCAAAACGTTTAAAACTATCATTCGTCAATTTCAGTTAAATGAAAAATATCTTGCTTTTAATTTTCAAGAATAATTGATTTCTTTATTAAGTATTTAATTTTAATTTTTTTTAAATAATATGCAGGATTATCCGTCGCGAGATGTTGGACGAGACGACGACCAGGATGAGGATGACACATATGCGGAGGATTTGTGATTTCATTTTAGTTATGTGCATGTTGTCATTTTATTATGGATGTATGATGTTTGTGTGTTTGTATTTTATGTGATGAATTTGAGGTTTGTTATGGATGTATGATTAGTTTGTGTGTTTGTATTTTATGTGATGAATTTGAACTTTGTGGAGATTGTGATTTGTGTAGTTGATTTATTGTGGTTTTGTGGTATTATTATTTATCAGGTGATATTGTTATTTATCAGGTGATTTATTGTTGTTTATGTAAATTTCTAAAAAAAAAATATTGTCAAATTAGCGACCGACTAGCGACCGATAGAATTCCGACGCTGATCGGTCGCTAAAATTGGTCGCTTCATCGATAGCGACGGACAATATTTGGTCGCTAATTCGGTCTCTAACTTAGCGACCGCCTTAGCGACCATCAATATCGGTCGCTGTTAGCGACCGTAACAGCGACCAACTATCGGTCGCTGTGGGCGACCAATCTGCGACCGAAAAGGGCGGTCTCTATTTGCGACGAACTTTGCGACCGATATATTTCGGTCGCTATCAGAGACAGATTTTGCGACCGATATCAATCGGTCGCTGTATAGCGACCGATATATAACGACCGATTTGATCGGTCTCACTTCGGTGGTTAGTCGGTCGCCGATCGGTACAGCGACCGAACAAAGACCGAATAGCGACCGAACCTGTCGGTCGCTATTTCCGCTTTTTCTTGTAGTGAAATCTTAACATAAACGGACATCGTTTGAATATATAAAAATGTAGACAATTGGACCAGCCGAATTATTGTTCACTCTAGTCGTCACTCCATTCCAGGTATGTCATCCAAAATCCAGAATGAAGCTATTCAGGTTATGAAATCTAATACTACATGGATTCAAGGGAAGGGTAATCAAATTGATTTCCTTTATGATATCTGGCTTGGTGGTAGTCCTCTTCATGAGCAGCACAGTACTCCTTACGAAGGGGAGAGGATTGTGGTCTGGGAGGTCATTGAAAATAATCAGCATCCTATAAGATCGTTGTTACCAAATGATGTGCTACAGGGAGTGGTTCTTACTGACATGGATGATCGTTGTATCTGGGGGGCTACTCAGGATGGCAGGTTTACTACTAAATCGGCATATAATCTGGTCAGAAATTTAGGTATTATGCGTCCAACGCTTGCTAAAATCTGGCAGCACACTTTTTATAGGAGGGCTTCCTTGTTTTTTTGGAGACTCTTGAATAGGGCAGTGGCGGTGGATCAAAGAATCATGGAATGTGGCATCCAAATTGCTTCTAGCTGTTCTTGTTGTAGAAGCCACAGCCGTGAGGACCTCAATCACCTGTTTATCTATAGCGATTTGGCAGACCCTTTGTGGACCTGGTTGTCTCCTCTCATTGACCCAAAAGTTCATATGCACAGCCAAATAACTACTAGAATCTAGAGTTTCCTAGCTGAAACTAATGTGTCCTCTCCTTTTGGTTGTGTCCCTTCACTGTCTGATCCTTATTTTATGGGAAATATGGAAAGGGAGATGCATGGCCAGATTTGATTCTAAAAAGCCTTTAGTGAGGTTGATGATTAGTAACATAAGGTCTATGGTCTCTCACTGTATTGTTGATAAACGGTTTATGGAAGCTCCTTCGGGTCAGCAGATGCAAATTCTTCACCATTTTGATTTTCATCCTCAGGTCTCTGCTAAACAAATTAAAATAGTTCGCTGGATTCCTCCTATTTCTGATCTGAGTTTGAATGTGGACGGTGCTAGCAAAGGTAATCCAGGTTACAGTGGGGGCGGTGGCTGTGTTAGGAACATGCTTGGTTGTGTTAGGGTGGCTTTTGCTTATTATTATGGTTATGGTAACAGTATGAAAGCATAAATAAGGGCTCTTTGTGATGGCCTTCGTCTGGTTGAATATCTTGGGCTGCGCATTTCTGTGGTGTATACGGATTCGAGTGTTTTGGTGCAGTCTTTCAAGTTGGGAATATGCCCTTCGTGGCATGCCTATCGATGGTGGTGGGAAGCTAATGTTATGATACACAGATATTCTTATATGGTTAGGCATGTTTTTCGAGAGACCAATCAAGTAGCTGATGCTTTGGCGAATAATGGATGCATTACCCGGGCTAATTCAGGTTTTTGGGGTTCTAGCAGCTTTCTTTCGGCCTGTAAAAGTCATGTACTTCTAGATAAAATAGGTCTTTGTCATATTAGATTGTCTTGACCCGGTTATGCACTTGTATGACAGGTTGATTTTATTAATATTTTGGCCCAAGTTCTATGCTGGTGGAGTGAGAACATTCTTCCCCTCTGGGGGAGGGTGCACTCTCCTAGCTTTAAGTTCCTGAGGACTGCTTCTGCTAAAAAAAAAATTACGGTGGGGAATTTCTGAGATTTTTGGGCTGCCTCCTGGGTTCCATTCTACCTCACAGTGGCATAAACTTATAAAATCCCACCGTTCTAGAGAGAGAAAGGGAGAGGAAGAATGTGACCTTCATTGGAACCCCATTGAAAGAGAGAGGAAGGAAGGTGACATTGGCATCCCATTCTAGAGAGAGACAGCCAGTGGAAGAAGGGCATGACCATGGATGGAGCGGGGTTCTTCGGCCAAGGCGCCCCCAGGGGGGCTCCGCCATCCCTTCCGCGGCGTCAGCTGGGTGACCCGGCATTGTCCGCGACATGTAGTTCTTCCAGGGGGCAGGCGTTGCCCACGAAAAATGCAGAGAATTGGGCAGTGACGTGGGTATATTCACCATTTGTCGTCGTCATGGTGGGGGCGAGTGCCATCGTCTCCGTCGTCAGCTGCAGCTCCCGGCGCAACACAGAGTGAAGCGAAGAAGACAGGGAGGGACAACCAGAAGCAACAGTAACTACTGTTACTATTGCACAACAATAAATACCCATTTTTTTTCTTCTTAGTTTTAAATTTATATTTTAAAATCAGATTTTGTAAGATGGCATTTTGCACTTTATAGTTTTTTGGGAGAATTAATTTCATGTCCCTGCCCCAGACGTTAGAAAACCCAAACCGTTTATCTAACTTAAATTAGAATCTAGATTAGATTAAACAGTAAATATCTATTAACAATTAGTTTAAATAGGTTCCTGATAGTGTTTGATGACAGCCTGGCTGTCGACAGCCACTGTCAGGCAGAATGGAACCCAGGAGGCAGCCCAAAAATCTCAAAAATTCCCCACCGTAATTGAACAATAATTCGGCTGGTCCAATTGTCTACATTTTTATATATTCAAACGATGTCCGTTTATGTTAAGATTTTAACCATAGACTAATGTGATAGGTTTACAAATTATGGTAATTTTAGTTTAATTTTTAGATTTTATTTTACACAAGGTGTTAAATTGCCCGAAAAATAGTTACGTTGGCTTAATCTCGAAATCCATACGTCAACAAATCCGGATATTTATATTTCTGATATCTCCACATTTTTTTAAAAATTATGGTGTCCTCGGATTTTTATTTCGTTATAATTTTTCAGTGTCGCCCTGTCGGAGCGCACACCTCTGTGTACGACACTGAGGTAACGTATATTACCACTAATTAAGCCCAAATTCTAATTATTTCAATTTAATGTCAATCATAATGTATAATGACCATATTATTCATAATTTCTTACAATTAAAATTTTCCGGGGCGTTACACATCTTTACATGTATAACTGGGTAAGTTACACAGTTACAGAATTTACATACTTATATGCTTACACACTTACATGTGTAACTGGGTAAGTTACACAGTTACAGAATTTACATACTTACCCAGTTACACATGTAACTGTGTAAGTACGTACTTACGCAGTTACACACTTTTGATATATTACGAATTAAAATAATTAGGTAAATCTTTCTAAAACTCTGTAACTATGTAATTAGGTAAGCCCTAATTATAGAGTTAAAAACTTATAAATTTTCTATGTAGTTACATAGTTTCATGTGTAACTGTGTAATTACATACTTACATGTGTAACTGGGTAACACAGTTACATGTGTAACTGGGTAAGTTACACAATTACAGGATTTATATGTAACTGTGTAAGTACGTACTTACACACTTTTGGGATAACAGTTATAAAATACTTAGGTAAATCCTTCTAAAACTATGTAACTATGTAATTAGGTAAGTCCTAATTATAGAGTTACAAACTTATAAAATTTCTATGTAGTTACATAGTTTCATGTGTAACTGTGTAAGTATGTAATTACATACTTACATGTGTAACTGGGTAACACAGTTACATGTGTAACTGGGTAAGTTACACAATTACAAGATTTATATGTAACTGTATAAGTACATACTTACACACTTTTGGGATAACGGTTATAAAATAATTAGGTAAATTCTTCTAAAACCATGTAACTATGTAATTAGGTAAGCCATAATTATAGAGTTTATACAAATTTATAAAATTTCTATGTAGTTACATAATTTCATGTGTAACTGTGTAAGTATGTAATTACATACTTACATGTATGTGGTGGCTATTTTCCGCCACCTAGGCCCATCATGTCAAGGCCCATTAACTCCGTCCCATCCGGTAGTGGCCTCCTCGTGCGAGCCCATGCCTTCGTACGGAGCAGGTGAAAGGAGACCCATGCGTTGGTCATCCTTCCGAAAGGACTACCGAGCTCGTCAGCAGGCAGCTTCCGAGCACGGACCTCGACCTCGCTGCCCGGAATACCCCTGGATGTCGCCGAATAGCTCGTTCGACCCCTCGCGTGGGTCATCTGCTCGGAAGGCGTCACCAGGGGCCACCGAGCTGACTCCCCGGCTTACGCTGCAGTTATAACTGCCCCAGGTCACGCGCTCCATCATCAAGAGGCACGATCTGCCTGGGATCCCCAACGGTGACCTGAGCGCATAACCCCCCCGTTATGCGCGCCCATCAAGGCGCCTTCTCAGGCACGATCCACCAACGTTACGCACGTTGGCCTTGGCACCGACGTCTATAAAAGCACAGGTATAGTACCATGCAGGGTATGTTCTCTTCCTGACGCGAACACGCTCTCATATTCCGAAACCCCCTGCCTTGCAAGTTCTCGACTGACTTAGGCATCGGAGGGTTTCCCCGGTCTTCACCGGGCCCCCCTGATCCTCTTCTGGTTTTGCAGGTCTTCGTCCTCACCAGCGATCGTCTTCCCTATTCTTTCTAGTGGAGGCCCGTTTGGCTCAGGCCCAAACAGGATCATACCACCACATTTGGCGCCGTCTGTGGGAAACGACACTGCCATGGCTCGAGGACGATCCTCATACCAGAACGTAGGAAGCAGGGCGACGAGGTCTCTCCAGTCGCGAGGGGATTCCTGTCGCCGATCCCCCCTGGTGACGTCGCCGTCGCCACCGCCGGCGCAAACCACGACGCCCCAGCACCAACAACTGCCGCACCTGCGACTGCCCTCGAAGTAGCAGAGCTTCGGGGGCAAATGCAGCAGTTGACGGGCGTCTGCCTCGCCCTACAGGCCCAGTTGGCGGGAGCAGCGGCCCCGGCGGTTTCCCTGCCGCGCGAGCGGCAGGCGGAATCGTCGCATCGCCGCTCCCGCGTCCCCCCGGTGCCTCAGGAGCAGCAGGCGGAGTCGCCGCGCCGGTCCCTCCGGGCCCCGACGGAGGAGCGGGCACCAGAGCGCCGCGGGCGTTCGCCTAGCCGCTCTATTGTCTCCCCCCGTCCGCCGCGATCAGTTGTGGGAGGCAACTCCCACGCCTCTGGACGATGGGGCCCCGCCAACTCCGAGCAGGAGCTCGCCAGGCGCCTCAAGCGCGTGGTCGATCTGGAGCGCCGTATGGACGTGATGGTCCAACGGGCGGAGGGGAAAGCTCCAGCGGAGGATGACTTGGACTTCCGCTCCCCTTTCAGCAGGGAGATCTTGGAGGCCCAAGTCTCCTCCAAGCTCCCTCTACCCACCATCGCTCCCTACGACGGCACGACCGACCCTGCCAACCACATCCACGGCTTCGAGTCGCACATGGTGTTCCACGGAGCATCAGACGCGGCTAAATGCAGGGCTTTCCCTGCAACGCTCAAAGAGACCGCCAGGGCCTGGTTTGAAACCCTCCCTGCGGGCTCTATCACTTCCTTCCGCCAACTGAAGAAGTCCTTCAGGGACAACTTCCTTGGCGGGAGATCGCAGCCGCGAACGGCGGCTTCTCTTCTGGCTGTGCGCCAGAAGAAAGGCGAGGCACTCTGGGACTTCGTCAAGAGGTTCCGAACAGAGGCGCTTCGCATCTCGCGCCTGGACGTCCCTCTGGCCACCAGTGCCCTCATCCAGGGCACTCACGACGGCTTTTTACAGAGGACTCTCGGCGTCCAGCAGCCTGCCACCCTCGCCGAGCTACTCTCCATCGCACAGCGCCACGCAGCTTGCGAGGAGAGTCTGGCGGCAAGCAGGGCCGAGCAGGGGGAGCAGTCGGACAAGAAGCGGCCTTCCGACAACGGTTCCGACCGAGATCGGAAGAAGGGATGGCGCAATGGCGATTCTCCGCGCCGTCCGCGCCCCTTCACCAACTACACCCCCCTCACCGTGGCTCCCGAACAGATCCTGGCAGAGATCAGGAATGAAGCTTTTGTTCGGTGGCCCCAGAGAATGCGCTCCGACCCCCGGAAGCGCGATCAAAATAAGTACTGTCGCTTTCATCGCGACCACGGCCACGACACCTCCGAGTGCCGCCAGCTTAAGGACGAAATCGAAGACCTTATCAAGCGCGGCTACCTTGGACGGTTCGTGCGCCGGAACGAAGAGCGCCCCCGACGCCGAGACCGCACTCCCGAGCAACCGATCAACAACGAGCCCAATGGGCAGGAGATCAACGTGATCGCAGGTGGCTTCGGCGCGGGCGGAGAAAGCACTCGAAGCCGACGCAATTACGCAAGGCGAGTGCATGTCGTAGACAGGTCTTCGGCCATTCGGTCGGCCCCATACCCTGCCAGTCCTGCACGCGCACCGCCCGAGGAGGCTATAACCTTCTCGGACGAAGATCTTGTAGGGGTTACGACCCCACACACTGATGCGTTGGTCATTTCGGCCACCATCAACCACTGTAATGTGCGTCGGATTCTGGTAGATAATGGAAGCACCCCCGATGTATTGGCTTACGACTGTTTTGTCCTCATGGGTCTGCGATCCGATCAACTCACCCCTGTAAATTCGCCATTGTTCGGCTTTTTGGGAGTTTCGGTCCAGCCCATGGGAAGGATTCGCCTTTCGATCACCTTGGGAACAGCCCCAAGGGTTGTGACCAAGATCGTTGACTTCTTGGTCGTCAACAACATGCCTGGATACAATGCTATCCTTGGCAGAGGTCTGATCGGGCGTATCAAAGCAGTACCTTCGTCACTCCATCAGAAGATGAAGTTTCCTACCCCGGGCGGAGTAGGCGAGGTGCTCGGCTGTCAGCGCGAGTCTCGTCGTTGCTATGTCCTCTCCTTAAGGGACAAGCAACCACTCGCTGAGGCAGCCCTCTCCAAATGCCGATCAGCCTTCCACCAGCCGAGGGACGCCTGCGGAAGACTTAATCCCCATCCAGGTGGACGAGGACCCCGAACACGTTTTGTACATTGGTGCCTTGTTAACAGAGGCCGAGCAACAGCACTACACAGCTTTCCTGCTGGCCAATTTGGACGTGTTCGCCTGGTCTGATGACGAGCTTCCAGGCATCCCCCCAGAGGTCATGGTGCATCGCCTCCGGTTGGATCCCCGGATCCCACCAGTTCAGCAGAGGAGGCGACCTGTGAACCGAGAACGACAGACTGTGATCCAGGATCACGTGGTCAAAAGCCGAACTGTTGGACTCCTCCGAGAATCCCAATACCCAAGATGGATCTCCAACGTGGTCCTCGTGCGCAAGGCCAATGGCAAATGGCGTGTGTGCGTGGATTACAAAGATCTTAATAAGGCAACGCCCAAGGATAACTTCCCGTTGCCGCGCATTGATCAGCTGGTGGACGCTACTTCCGGGCACGAGCTTCTCAGCTTTTTGGATGCCTACTCTGGTTACCACCAGATCAGCATGCATCCCCGGATCAAGACGCCACGACGTTCGTTACAGACTTAGGCTTATTCTGTTTCACCAGATGCCTTTCGGTCTGAAGAATGCAGGCGCGACTTACCAGCGGCTGGTCAACAAGATGTTCGAGCAGCAGATCGGGCGTAACATGGAGGTCTACGTTGATGACATGCTGGTCAAGACACTTCCAGGTGCCGACCACATTTTCGACCTCCAGGAAACTTTCGCAACCCTGCGAAGGTTCAATATGAAGCTCAATCCTGCCAAGTGCGTGTTTGGTGTTCGGTCGGGTAAGTTCCTTGGGTTCCTCGTATCCAATAGAGGAATAGAGGCAAACCCGGAAAAAATCCAAGCCGTACTCGAGATGAGCAGCCCAAAAACAGTGCGCGACGTCCAACGCCTGACGGGGCGTCTGGCGGCACTGAACCGGTTCATGTCCCGAGCAGCAGAAAGAAGTTTTAACTTCTTCAAGTTGCTCCGAGGCCCTAAAAGCTCCTCGAAGCAAGGGGGGCAAGTACGGTGGACTGACGAGTGTGAGGCTGCCTTCACTGAGCTGAAGGCATATTTGGTAGCCCCTCCTGTTCTCTCAAAGCCTGTGCTCGGAGAACCTCTGTTCGTGTATCTCTCGGTCACTGAACACTCCATCAGTGCAGTCTTGATCAGAGAAATAGGAGCGGCGCAGCATCCAGTGTACTACATCAGCAGGGTCCTCCAAGAAGCTTAAAGGAGGTACCCCAGAGCAGAAAAACTCGCCCTTGCTCTCGTCACGGCTGCACGGAAGCTCAGGCCCTATTTTCAGGCCCATTCCGTTACAGTGCTAACCGATCAACCGCTGAAATCCATCCTGCAGCGTCCGGAGGCTTCCGGTAGGTTGGTTAAGTGGGCGATCGAGCTGGGAGAGTTTGACATCCGCTTCCGACCGAGGACGGCGATCAAAGCGCAGGCGTTAGCAGACTTCGTGGCGGAATGCACCCTTCCGGCCGAGTAGGATCCACCGTTGGCAGACGAGCCCCCATGGGAGCTTTATGTTGACGGATCCTCTTGTGTCACCGGAAGCGGAGCAGGTTTGGTCCTCACCTCCCCAGAGGGGTTAGAGTTCCAATACGCCCTCTATTTCCGCTTTCCAGCCTCCAACAACGTCGCCGAGTACGAAGCTTTACTGTCCGGTATCCGCATGGCTAGGCACCTCGGGGCCATTCGGCTTAGAGTCTTTAGTGACTCCCAGCTGGTCGCCAGCCAGGTGAGCGGACAGTTCGGAACAAGGGAACCTCGCATGGCTCAATACCTCCAACAGGTCAAGAGCCAGACAGAGGGCCTCATATACTTCGAGGTTATACATGTTCCACGGGAGCAGAACGCGCGAGCCGATGCACTGGCCAAATTGGCATCTTTAGGTGACATCACCCCTTCTCGCTCTGTGTTCATTGAAGAGCTCGCCTTGCCCAGCACGGAGATTGATGTAGCCGCCATAGAAACGGGCCCACCAACCCCAAGTTGGGTGGACCCTCTCGTGGCGTACCTCCTCCGAGGTGAGCTTCCTCCCGAACAGGACGAAGCTCGGAAAGTCAGGATGCGCTCGCAGCATTTCACCCTCGTAGAAGGCAAGCTGTACCGGCGGTCCCTTGCAAGACCTCTTCTGCGTTGCCTCAACCCTGAGGAGGCCCTTGCGGCCATAGAGGAAGTTCACGAGGGGCTGTGCGGAAGCCATCTGGGGGCAGAACGCTAGCGCGCAGCCTCATCCGAGCAGGGTTCTGGTGGCCTTCTCTTCAGAAGGATTGCATGTCCTTCGTCAGGAAGTGTCCAGAATGCCAAAAGTTCGGAGTACTCATCAAGCAACCAGCCGAACAGCTTCACAGTCTGTTCGAGCCGCGCCCTTTCGCCAGATGGGGCATTGATATCTTGGGTCCCTTTCCAGAGGCCCAAGGTCGGAAGAAATTTCTGTTCGTAGCCATCGATTACTTCACCAAGTGGATCGAGGCCGAACCCGTTACCACAATCACCGAACAAGCCGCATGGAAGTTCGTATGGAAGAACCTTCTCTGCAGGTTTGGTGTCCCAAGGGTGATTACGTCTGACAACGGGAAGCAGTTCGACAGCACCTTCTTCAAGCAGAAGTGCGCCGAGCTCGGGATCTACAACCACTTCACCTCCGTGGCTCATCCCCAGGCTAACGGTTTGGTCGAAAACGCCAACCGAACACTGCTGCATGGGATTCACACGAGGGTTGAGGCCGTAGGTGGATCATGGATCGATGAGCTCCCAAATGTTCTTTGGTGTCACCGAACAACTGCTCGGGTAGCCACAGGGGAAACACCTTTCCACTTGGCCTACGGGTCGGAAGCAGTTGTGCCTTTGGAAGTAGCCCTTCCAACCATCCGAACAACCCACTTTGACGAAGCCGCCAATAACCGTGCTCTTCGAGAGAACTTGGACATGCTGAGCGAACGACAAGGGGACGCCAGCATTCGTCTCGTTGCCTATCAGCAACGACTCGCACGATACTATAATGCGCGAGTTCGGGAAAGGCGGTTCAATGTGGGAGATCTGGTTCTGCGCCGCTGTTTGGCTTCGGACCCCCGAAGAGCAGTAGGCAAACTAGCCATCAAGTGGGAAGGACCTTATCAGGTCACCCACGTCCTCGGAAAAGGCTCATATAAGCTAACTACTCCTAGTGGCGAAGCCATACCCAGGACTTGGCATGTTTCTAACCTTAAGGCTTATTATTTATAAAAGCCTTCTCTTTCCAGCATCCTACCTCTCTTCTCCCAACTCCTGTTGCTACACAAGCATTTAGCATACACACCTGATCGGAATCTCCTTTTCGGTTCCCAACGATCTGCGTTTTATATGCAATGCTTATGAAGCTTTGCGGATTCCGATCCGAACAGGAACAATCATAAAGGGAAGAAGATAGATAAAGTGAAGCTACAAAGCAATTCTATGAACGGAATACTTCATTCACAAAAAGTTTTTTTTTATAAGAAAGCTCTTTTCGGCCGCGGTTACAAAAAGCTGAGTACAAGGAGCATAAAGTTCAAGGGGCCTGCTGTGAAGGACCGGCGTCGTCATCCGAAGGAGGCATCCGTCCAGACTGGAATTGTGCGAACCGCACACCATCCAGACGAGCATCCTGAGTACGACGTCGGCACTCCTGAACAGCAGCCTCGAAGGCTTCTCGGGCGCGTTCGACCCAAGAAAGCCGCTCTCCAAGATCCTTCCCAGCGTTAAGGCCCACTCGGTAGCACCGGGACCCGTATTGCTCCAAGTCTTCCTTGTACTCTGGCCCGGCCTTGTAATCGGCAACGGCGCGAACCCCCGCGTCCATTATCACCTTGGTTAAGGCTTCCTTCTCGGTCCTCGCCAAGGTGGTCTCAATCTCCGAAGCCTGGAGGGCAGCTTTGAGGTTCTTCACCTCCTCCTCCAGCGCCGTCTCGCGAGCCTTATGCCTCGCGGCAAGGTCCTCACAGAAAGCCACCTGCGCCTCGTTGACATACTTCTGCTTCTGACCCTGAACAGCTAGAGCCTTTAGGGTGCCCAGTGATTTGGCCAGGCCATCCATGAGCGCCTCCAGGTCAACATCGCTTGTTCCATCGTCCTCTAACCCCTCCGGTTGGTAACCTTCAACGGACCTCTCCGGAGTCAGCTCGGAAGGGAGGTCCAAGCACCTAGCCAACTGTTCGAGACGGGAAACAGTGGGGCTTGCGGGCAGCTTCCTTGGTGATACCTCGACACGGCGAAGCGATGCCTCCAGCGCGGCCACCGAGGGCACTTCGGGGATTCTCCGGTGTAGCACCTCAGTTAGAGGCCTGGTGTCGTCTCTGGAACTCTCGTCCCCAGCTGTAGCAGCGGCAGACGAGATCGGAATGTCACCAGTTACAAGGCCTTTCGGACGGCCCAACTCGGAAGTCGTGGCAGCAATGTCCCCGGAAGCCGAAGTTCGACTCGTTCCGGCGGCCTCCTGTCGGGTCGTCGGCTGCACCTCCCCACCGTCCTCGGCAACAGAGGCTACAAAGGCTGCGTCACAGCCCTCCTCGGCATCATCAGCAGCTTGAGCGCTCTTTTCCCCGAGAGTGGCTACACTCTCGCCGACTACAAAACCCTCAGCAATCACCTCGGCTGCATCCTCGCCGACTACACGGCCTTCGGTGATCACCGAGGTGGGGGGCATGGGGGGTAGGATATCTTCACTCCTTTGCGAGATATCCCCCCTCGGAAGAACTGCCTCGCCAGTACCACAAACGGCCTCTGGCGTAAGAATTAGGTCTGGGGCGACCACCCCGTCCTCAGAACCGTGCTGTGCACCCTTGTCAAGCGCATCACCCTGCTCGGAGTTCCCTTCACTGGGCAGGACCTCTTGGGCTTCACGCACTGGCGACTGCTCCCGCCCTCCGGAGCGGTCTGATTCATCGCTGACCATTATCAGGCCCAGCTCGGCAGACATCTTCATGACCGCCTCCGAGCGGTCCACGGCGGGAGTTGCGGGCGTCCTCTCCTCGAACGTCCCTGTTCGTGAGCGAGATCTTCGAGCCAACAAAGGCTCAAGATCCTCCTCTGCTTCTTCCTCCACTATCGCAGCCCCTTCTGCAGTGCGCGGCATCGGCTTCGTCATCTTCTTTTTCTTGCGAGCTCGGGGCTCGTCGAACACCCCTTCTTCGGGAGAGCGGCCCCCAGCCTGCGACTCCACTACGGTCGCCTTGCGCTTCTCCTTCCTCTTCGTCTGAGGGAGAGAAGTCGCTCCTGCGGCTGCCACCGTCTCAAGTGCCTTCTTCGTGGCACCTCCTTTCGCCACGGCCTTCGCCTGCTGCGCGGACCCCTTCGTAGAGCCTCCCTCGTTCAGCCTTATTGAGCATAGGCTAACAGGGATTAGCTCAGCATAATCGGCCATTTCTTTCCGGTCCCGACCAGCAGCTTTTTCTTCATCATCTAGAAGAAGCAAAAGAAGAGTTAAAACATGAATAAAGGAAAAGAGAACGAGCAGAGCAGTAGAAGACTCACCCCAGGCGCGGCTAAGCTTGTATTTCACAAGCTTGTACTCGGTCAGGTACCCCTCGGCGTGGTTCACCCCGACCGTATTCAGCTGCTGGGAGGCCGCGGTCGCCTCCCTGATCAAAAAAGGCGGGATGTCCGCCCACCTCAAAGGCTCCATCACCCTCACGGGAAAATCCCACTCAGGGATGTTCGCTCCTTTCCGTCGCCCCACGGAGAAGAGGCGCCCTGTCCACCCCTTGTTGTTGGATAGCCGGGGTGAGAAGTTGACCCGCATCCGGTTTGTACGATGTTTCACGTACACAATCCCCATCCCGGACTGCGGAGAGCACGCCATACTGAAGTGGTTGCGGAAGATCTCTGCAGTCGCTTCGATCTTCTTCTTCCTGCATATAATGCAGAAGACGAAGATGGTCCTCCACGAGTTGGGCGTCAGCTGAATCGGCGCCACTTTCCAACTCCGGAGTAGCTCCTTCGCAATCTCCGGCATCGGCAGCCGGAGACCAGCCTCTAGCAGATCTAATGAGAGCACGAAGCACCCCAGTTTTAGGGTTAGATACGACTCGTCCTCACGCATCAGGACGATGTCGTACTCCTCGCCTATCCGGAAGCGCTCGCGGAGGCCCTCGAAGCTCCGGTACTTCGCCGCTTTCACTGCCACCGGCGGCATCCCGCTGGCTTCAACGACCTCCTTTCCCTTCTGAGCCATTATCAGGGAGCAGACGACACAACACAAGAAGAAGGAGAACAGTAGCGGAGGAAAGAGCTCAAGGGAGAAGGAGGTGAACGATCTGAGAAACAGCAGACTCTGGAAATCCTTTCGGAGGTAAAGATCCCGTTTTCGTCCCTCCCCTTCCTTATAAGGAAGGTGAGACGCGAAATTCGAAGCGGGGCTGGAAACGGCGTTTCCCTCCACTCCAAGTCTCCTCTCGAATGACCCGCGGGTGACCGTTCGGGCCTGCTGCGTGACATTCTGGGTATGACATGACCACGTGGTCATCATGAAAGCCTCATCTTCGAGGCGAACCCTTCTGAAAAAGCGTCACTATAGGTCTGTTCGGATCTCCGAGGACGATACGCATTTATGGCGGAGGTGACATCCGAGCAGGGCACCGCCCACAAGCGCTCTGGCTTCTGAGCCACTTGAGGGCGTGGGGGGCAAGTGTGGTGGCTATTTTCCGCCACCTAGGCCCATCATGTCAAGACCCATTAACTCCGTCCCATCCGGTAGTGGCCTCCTCGTGCGAGCCCATGCCTTCGTACGGAGCAGGTGAAAGGAGACCCATGCGTTGGTCATCCTTCCGAAAGGACTGCTGAGCTCGTCAGCAGGCAGCTTCCGAGCACGGACCTCGACCTCGCTGCCCGGAATACCCCTGGATGTCGCCGAATAGCTCGTTCGACCCCTCGCGTGGGTCATCTGCTCGGAAGGCGTCACCAGGGGCCCGAGCTGACTCCCGGCTTACGCTGCGGTTATAACTGCCCCAGGTCACGCGCTCCATCATCAAGAGGCACGATCTGCCTGGGATCCCCAACGGTCACCTGAGCGCATACCCCCCCGTTATGCGCGCCCATCAAGGCGCCTTCTCAGGCACGATTCACCAACGTTACGCACGTTGGCCTTGGCACCGACGTCTATAAAAGCACAGGTATAGTACCATGCAGGGTACGTTCTCTTCCTGACGTGAACACGCTCTCATATTCCGAAACCCCCTGCCTTGCAAGTTCTCGACTGACTTAGGCATCAGAGGGTTTCCCGGTCTTCACCGGGCCCCCCTGATCCTCTTCTGGTTTTGCACGTCTTCGTCCTCACCAGCGATCATCTTCCCTATTCTTTCTAGTGGAGGCCCGTTTGGCTCAGGCCCAAACAGGATCATACCACCACAATGTATAACTAGGTAACACAGTTACATGTGTAACTGGATAAGTTACACAATTACAGGATTTATATGTAACTGTTACACACTTTTTAGATAACGGTTACACACTTTGAGATAACGGGGGTGGATAACGGGGATAAAAAGGAGGGACTTAAAAATAAGTCCTGCATAAAGGAAAGACCGCATGACTTGGAAAAAGCTGACAGGGACCTGAAATTGATGTCAGATCCCTGCCAGGACCTGAAATTAACTCTCCCTAGTAATTATTGTATACATTTTGGGAGAACGCCATATATATATATATGATAAGACGTATAACACTAGGAATGGGATGGTCATATAATGCGTTGCACTCCGACGACGTCTCAAGGGACTACCGACCACGATTAAGCTGGCTCCCTGAGTCCCGACAAGAGCACCTCTTCCACCAGATTGTCCAGATTCACTGCGGAGGAGCCTCCCGGCTTGGCAGCGTTCTCCGCCCTTTCCTTCCATGCCACTGCCTTCTTCCTCATCTCTTTCCCTCTGGTCCCTGTTATCAGCTCCCTGATTAGGGCACTCAATTCCTCTCTCCTCACGGTGCTGTCGACTTCCATGCCGATGCCCCACTCTGCGCAGACGTAGCGGCAGTTGGTCTGCTGGTCCCCGATGTAGGGCCAACACAGCATGGGTACGCCGCCACAGATGCTCTCTAGGGTGGAGTTCCAGCCGCTGTGGGTGAGGAACCCTCCGACGGCGGGGTGGGCGAGCACCTCCTCCTGCGGGCACCAACTTGCGATCAGACCCCTTCCACGAGTCTCCTGCAAGAACTCCTCCGGGAGCACCGCCGAGTCCACCCCGCACAAGGTCGGGGCGGATGACCCACAGGAAGTCCTGACCGCTGCCGGTGAGCCCCCAGGCGAACTCCACCAGCTGCTGGTTACTTATCACCGTGATGCTGCCGAAGTGACGTAGATGACTGATGCCGGAAGTCGCCCTTCCAGCCATTCCAGGCAGCTCTCGTCCTCCTTCCATAAGTTGGAGGCCATGGTTGCCACCGTGGTCTTGGTTTGCAGATGCTGGGACAGCAGTGAGAACGGGCCGATGGTGTACAGCGGCCGCGATAAGATGGATGCCATGGCATCCAGAACGGGGCGTTCTAGTTCCTCGAACGTGTTCAGGATGATGGCAGAAGCCCTGGACGCCCGTTCGGTCTCGCGGATTAGGAATTCGATCATGAAGAGATCGTCTGGGGTGGACCTTGGGAAGCTCGGAAGGTCTCGGAGACGAAGGCCGGGCATGCCCGGTATCCCGTCGATGGAGGTGTCAAAGTACCCGTTTCTCAGTTGAGTCTCCTCATCTGCGACATGAAAATGGGACAGGAAAAGGTGAAGACGTGTGACGAGAAAAAGTTTGAGGTTTGAGCTTGCATATGCTTTGTACGCCAACCTCGGAGGGTGTTCTTATGTTTATCCTTATCGCCACGATTGTGGCCAATCTGTTGTTTATGTAACAATACTCCATTATATCGGGAGATCGTGTACATCTGTAACAGCCATCTATGTATATAAATATAACACAAAGGGAGGAGGATGGTAGGTTTTCCAATCCTCTCCAAACTCTCTGCGTCAGTTTTCCTTAGATTTTCTCTTGTATCAGAGCAGTAACCTGGGCACATTCTCCATGGAGACCCATGTAGCAGATGTCGCATCTGCAACAACATCATCCGCTGCTGCTGCAACATCGTCTGCGACAACCTCCCATGTGGCAAACGCATCCTCTTCATCCCTCCTGTCTTCCATTGTATCTTTTCCATCATCTCTCCCCAACATTTCACAATGCCTCACAGTGAAAATGACCGGGGACAACTATCCACTTTGGTGTGCTCAGATAACTCCCATTCTCCGCACCTATCGTCTGATTGGTTTGGTTGATGGATCACTACCATGCCCACCCTCTACCCTTCCTGATCCACAACACTCTTCCTCCATGATACCAAATCCTGAAGCAGAGCGTTGGCTAGTACAACACAGATTACCGCCAACTGTTAAAACCGTCGGCGGTTCTGTAAAGGCCGACTATATACAGTCGTCTTACTTGTTGACGACTGTTTAACAGTCGTCTCTTTTTCGTCGGCTATTCTAGGGTCGGCAATTCTTTAGACGACTGTTTATAGACAGTCGTCATATTCAAACAGTCGGCCATTCCACATTTTATACATATATTCTCGACGGTTTAAAAACAGTCGCCCATTCTTTCAAATTTTTTTTTTTTAAATTGACATTCAACTGGACGGTAGGATAACTGTTGATTATTTCTTCAAACTATTTTTTATTTTTTAATATTAATATATTACCATTTGCCACCTACTAAATATCCATTTATATGTTTCACTAGTCTTTAAATATACACATCCACAATCTTTTATTTCACAATCACATATAGATTTTTTGGGAAAAAAATACAATTATATTCAAGTATATTAAGCCTCTACACAAAATACACATTCAAGTGCCAATATGAAAGGCACAGAGTATTCTGAAGTCTCAAACTTTTTTCTTCTCTTTGATTTGTACAAAAACTCGAATATGCGGAATCGCAGGCGTCACGCATGAGACGTCGCTGACTGTATATGTCAAACCACACAACTTCTGCCCGCCAATCGATAGCCGCCTTCCTCCGCGCCATCTCCCTCAGCTCCTTCTGCCGGGTGACATTTCTTCTAGAGAATGGATTAATCTAAAAGCAAATTATAAGATGCGGAATTAGAGAAGATAATGCAGCAAAAATTAGAAACAAATAAGTCACAGCAAAATGGGCTTACAGTAACATGAATTGTGTTCTGCTTGTCAAGGTTGTGTGCAAGAAGTTGAGAAGTCTCCGATGTCTGTGGTTGATAGACTGTCATGTAACGAGATTGCCAGCAACAATCAATAACCTGAAGCATCTGCGATTTATTTACCTCTGCAATCTACAAACTCTCATCATAACGTCTTGTCCCAGGTTGGAGAGGTTGCCAGAGCAGGTGGGGGGTCTAACCAACCTTAGGCATCTAACCATCAGGGAGACGATGAACCTCATAGGATCTCTGTGCAGGTTAACAAACTTGAGACACCTACAAATTTCTAACTCAATATTTCTGGAGTACTTGCCCGAAGACGTTAGTAAATTATGCAATCTGGAAGCCCTCTTCTTAGATGACTGTGCTCGCCTGAAGAAACTGCCAGATAGAATCGGTTGTCTAACAAACCTGAAGATTCTAGATGTCAGTGGATGCTCTAATCTCAAGGAGTTGCCTGAATCTCTAGATGATGCCCACAGCCAATTATGCAGTCACCTTAAAGAAAAGAAGAACAACAAAATTAATTAACATGAAGAACAAGAACATAGAGAACCCAATTATGCAGTCACCTTAAAGAAAGAAGAACAAACATGATCAGAGGGACCACAAGCATGATCATAGATCCATACCACAGGTCAGATCCATCATATCAGTAAACATTTTGTCATCTGAATCATTACTCACATGCTCACCACTGGCGCCAGCACCTACCTGTTACCATCACCATCTGGTGGTCAGCAGGGATTAGCTATACAAGGCTGTGATTAACCTTACAATAACATGGATTAGCTATACAAGGCTGGTTTCTATTCTAAAAGTGTGGCCTCCATGGATCAGAATGTTCAATAAATGAAGAATTGATGAGGAAATATCACAATTTTATCTTGAATAGAGAGGCAAGCTCCCTGTTGTTCCCTGCTCACATCTGCTCTAAAATTCCATGCGTTCCATCTCACAGCTGCACTAAATGAATATGCATATTCCTGATGATCCACAGAAGAAGACAAAGCACAATAAGTAAACAAACATGACACAATGTGATCCTATCTGTACATGCAATATGAATGAGGTAATCATACAAATTTGAAACTGCGAGGACAATTAAAAGCAGAAAATGTCTAGGAGAAGTTTTTATGTCCAGGGAAAAGATGCAAGTAAAGACACTGAACATATTCAATTGTAGATGGCAATTACCTGTTAGCTGAAAACGGGATGTAACAGTGAGAGAGCCAAAAAGATGGCCACTGTGTAGGCATAAAAAGAAAATACCTGCTGAAATGATTAATGCCTGTGTCGTGTGGTTCAGATTAGCTTTGGCCCAGGAAAGAACCCGGGCTTCTAGCCTCCAAAAAAATACCTGGAGTTATTGATTTCTATAAAATACTATGGAATTGTTGTGCTTTAGTCTTTCTTCCTCAGTAGATCCAAAAGTCCAAAGATTATATCAAGAGCTGCCAAGAGTTGGCAATACTTGCAAAGGCCCACAATGAACAGAAAATTAGCCCTTCCTGATTGCAATTACAAGCTCAAAACAACTTGCAAAATATCCACCAAAATGTTTGCAAAACCTTCCACAGCAAAATAGAACACGAAATATCCATGAACAAAAGTTTTTTGTTTCACAAAAAAGAAGTCAAGTGAGGAGGCTTTCAAGATGAATAGCTATAAGCTTTATGTTCCATCTCTATCAGCATGGTTGTTCAACATTCTATGGTGCCATGTCGAATCTCCAACCTATGAAAAATAAATAAATAAATAAAATTTTAATAAACAATAAAATAATGAAAACATAAAATCTAACATAACATAAATGTACTCACTCAGCTTGTAGAAAAATTTATGTTTAGCATAGCTTCCATGCGTTCCATCCTTGCTTGCATCTCCCTCTCTCTAGCTTGCACTGCCTCCTCTCTTTCCTTCTCTCGAGCATGCATAGCTTCTATTTCAGCCTTTGCATTTTGTAACTCGACAGTAAGTTGTTTGATATTGTCATTCGATGCTTGGTTTCCAATATCACCCCAACGTGACATTCTAGACCATCCTAACCCGCAACCTCTCTCATATCCACCATGGTGTCCATTACAAACAACATCTAGTATAGGAGATAGTATTGTTGGCTCTGAACTAGACATGAGATCTTTCTCTTGACATACTTCTATAACTTTCTCCTACAATACAAGTAAAATTATGGATATAAGTAAAATGAGCACCTATTCTTCAAGTGTAAGTTTAGATGTACATACACATATAGATCTAGTGTGCTCATTGGGATAATCTCCACTTTTTGTTTGATGAGCCTTAATGTATGCCCCAACCGTCGTGTAATTATCTCCCAATTTTTCCCGCTGCATCAAAGTTAGTAAAGAATTGATGAAAAGAAATTTTTGTAAGCAAAATAAAATCATAACATACTTGTTCTTGATTATGTCGTGCAATGGATTTTGCACCAAGAGTATGAGTTGCTTGTTCATGTGCACGATTCCTTTGATTTCTTTCAAATTCTCTCACTTTCTCATCAGTTCCCCAGTAATCCACAAGAGAATCCCAAGTTGCTTGAGTTATCCTTTGCTCGGGTGGTTCTACAGACAATTCTTCATTCTCCCCCATCATGTATCCTTTTTTCTTCAACTCGCATCTCCATTCTTTCAGTTTAATCTGTAATGACCTGAAGCAAAATTTATTGACATCTTCCATATTTGCAGGTATCCCCTCTTGATTCACAAATTCAAAGTGTACCTGTTATAATTTAAACATCAACAAATATACACAAAAATATAAAGAGATATACACAAACATGAAATTAGAATTCAATTAACATGCCATTATTTCCTTCATGACATCATTAAAGCTTTGCATGGACTATTGCTTCCACTTTTTGTAGGGAGAGAAATAACCCTCATTTCGTGCATATAATCCAAGTGTTCCAGCAAGTTTTGATGCTGGTTGTCCAACTGGTTGGCCTCTAATGAACATGCATGTCCACTTCATTCCTTGGGGGGGTTGAAATGCTGTCCTTTGAGTTGGTCCTCTTGTCTTCCTCACTTTAGAAATAGATGTTGACGATGCTTGTACATTGCTAGAATTACTTTCATGCACATCATCAGAACGTCTCTCATCCACTCCAATGTATGGAGGAAATTCTTGCACATCTGCTCCATTATTAAGATAAGTATTTATAGAAAACCATATCTACTTGCATATTCACAACAAACACCCAAGATAACATAAATTACCTGGAAGAGGACCCAAAGTACTTCTATTTTGGGATATAGCATTTTCTCTATTATCAAGAGGATTTAGATTTTCAACTTCATAATCAAAATAAATTTCAACTCTTGGTGAACTCATTTGATTCGGTAAACACCTCTTCTTGACTGATGCACATGAAAAAAAAGAGCATCATAATTAATATTTACAGATGCATCCACAAAAAAAAATGAGTGCATAAACAAAAAAAAAATCAAAACTAACCAACATGAGGACTTGGTGCACGCCCTTTTTGATTAATAGTAGTTGTATCATCATGCATGAGATTCGTCACTCTTTTTGATCTAGTTTGAGGGGGAATGCCTGTGCAAAAGAATTGAACATGGAAACTAAATAACAAAGTATGTTTTATCATGCCATATGTATGTTATGAACATGATATTTGTTTTTAATTCAATTCACAAAACTTAGTAATAAATAGGGAAGAGGGTCCCGGGAACTGTCATTCTTCCCACTCCTACAATAAATGAAAACATAATATAAGTTACCTGAAGGAGGACCTAAAGCACTCCTACTTTGGGAGGTAGTAGCTGGAATTGAGACACTTTCATTTGGCATAATATTTGTCGTTGACTTAAATTTGCTTTGAGAGGGCATTCCTGTACAATATTCGGTCAGAGTATCTAAAATAAAGAGAAACATTTAAAGAAGACCATAGTAAAGAAAAATACTGAACTTTTTAAAAATGAATGTTTACAAGAAATGAAAACATACTTTGAGAGGTAGTAGCTGGAATCGAAACACTTTCATTTGGCATGAAATTTGTCGTTGGCTTACATTTGGTTTGAGGAGGCATTCCTGTGCAATATTCGGTCAGAGCATCTAAAATAAAGAGAAGTATTTAAAGAAGACCATAGTAAAGAAAAACACTGAACTTTTATCTAAAATAAAGTATAAGTTACCTGAAAGAGGGCCAAAAGCACTCCTACTTTGAGAGGTAGCAGTTGGAATCGAGACACTTTCATTTGGCATGAAATTTGACATTGGCTTACATTTGGTTTGAGGAGGCATTCCTGTGCAATATTCGGTCAGAGCATCTAAAATAAAGAGAAGTATTTAAAGAAGACCATAGTAAAGAAAAACACTGAACTTTTATCTAAAATAAAGTATAAGTTACCTGAAAGAGGGCCAAAAGCACTCCTACTTTGAGAGGTAGCAGTTGGAATCGAGACACTTTCATTTGGCATGAAATTTGACATTGGCTTACATTTGGTTTGAGGAGGTATTCCTGTGCAATATTCGGTCAGAGCATCTAAAATAAAGAGAAGTATTTAAAGAAGACCATAGTAAAGAAAAACACTGAACTTTTATCTAAAATAAAGTATAAGTTACCTGAAAGAGGGCCAAAAGCACTCCTACTTTAAGAGGCAGTAGCTGGAATTGAGACACTTTCATTTTGCATAAAATTTGTCATTGACTTAAATTTGGTCTGAGGATGAATTCCTGTACAATATTTGATTGCCCCATCATTGTGTCCATCATTTGTCGTAGACCTGAATTTTGATTTTGGAGGCATATCTCTGCAAAGGTACATTTCTAATTAATAAACTCCATGTATTGTAAATATATACAAAAGTTAGTGAAAATAATAACAAAATCGCTACCTATGTTGTTTATGTCATTTTTTTTTCCATACTTGTGTCAATTCTCCTTCGTCTATTTGTGTACCAATTCCAAGTTCACTTCTCACCCAAGAAACTTCATTGTCATCAGACATCAAATGGTCATTTGAAATTGTTGGCTCCATATTTCTCAAGAGTGTCTCATCCTCATTTTCCTCTTCTTGAGTTTCACTTAGAGGCACCTCATAAGTATCTCTTGGCTTCCATCGGCAAGCTACACTCCATCCTTCTCTCACAGGATCTTTAGAGTAATAAACTTGTTGCGCTTGTGATGTAAAAATAAAAGGCTCATCTTCAAAACTCGATCGTGTTGTATCCACATTAGTGAGTTTGAATTCATCCACTATAAGACCAGCTCCCTCATTCATATCAAACCAAGTGCATTTGAACAAAAATATAGGTGGCATAACCCCGAAGTGAAGCTCAAATATATTTTTCAAAACACCATAAAAGGCATTTCCATAATCACCAATTGTTACAATGCCACTATTCTGAGTAACACGTGCACTGTCAACAGAATCAATTTCAAATTTGTACCCATTCATAAAAAAACCTTGATATGACACAATGCTATGTTTTGGACCTCTAGCCAAACTAATAATTTCTTCCGATAGATCCATTTGACCTCTTAATTCATCGATCTAAGAACAAGAAAAATATGAAATGTTAAAATTATAAAAACTCTATATCTTTTGAAAATAAAGAAATAAATGAATGCTAGTAAACTTACATAATCTCTAAACCACCCAACAAATTCATTATGTTGTTTTAATTGGATCTGGACATCATTGGAAGTAGGATGTTGACTCTTCAAGAAGTGTTTATGCAACCTAAACATAACCATTAGCCATTATTGTTAAATGGTAGATGTTCAACTTAAGTAAAAAAAGATGATATGGAAAATTAGAGAAGAAACTTACAACAAATATGGTTCGATTGTTGATGTATTAAATAAAAGAAACCGATGTGCTTGATAAGCATCCTCAGCAGCTATAAATTCTGTGGCACCAACTCCAATTGGACCTTCTTCAAAATGCACAGGCTTGTTCAATTTGGTCTCTACATCATTCAAGTAACGTGCACAAAATGTTGTTGCTTCTTCCATAAGATATCCTTCAGCAATAGAACCCTCAGGCCGACTTCTATTCCGTACATAATTTTTAAGTGTAAGTAAATATCTCTCTATTGGATACATCCATCGATATTGAACCGGTCCAGCAAGCTTAGCCTCTGTTGCAAGATGGATAGTCAAATGCACCATAACATCGAAGAATGCAGGAGGAACGATCCTCTCCAACTTACATAGAATTTCAGGGATTGATTTCTCAAGTTTCTCTAATGTATTAACATCAATAACTTTAGCACACAGCTGCCTGAAAAAAATACAATATTCATTCAAAACAAGAGCCACTGATTTTGAAACTGTTGTTCTCATAGCCAATGGAAGGAGTTGTTGTATTAGAACATGGCAATCATGACTCTTCATTCCCACAATTTTTCGTTCTTGAACCCGCACTTGTTGAGAAATATTTGAGGAAAATCCAGTTGGTACTTTCAAATTTTTTAGCACTTGTAAGAATCTCACTTTCTCTGCATTACTCATATTATATGAGGCATGAGGCAATATAAATTTTCCCATATGCTTCTTCGAAGGTCTTGGATGTAAAGACTTCCTTATTTTCAACTTTTGCATGTCAAGACGTGCTTTGATGTTATCTTTACTCTTTCCATCTTTTTCTAGAATTGTATGCAAAATCTTGTCACAAACATTTTTCTCAACATGCATGACATCAAGATTGTGTCTCACCTGTAAAGTTTTCCAATATGGCAGCTCAAAAAATATACTTAATTTTTTCCAACCAGCTGGCAATTGTTGTGCTTCACTCATGTTAGCTTGAAGTGCATTCTTATGCATCTTCCCAAATATGACATTACTGTAACCTTCCCAACTCCTTAACACATCCTCTCCAGATAAAGGAATTGGAGCCAACTCATACTCAACTTTGCCATTGAATGTCTGAATATCATTTCTCCAAGGATGGTCAGGTGGCAAAAAACGACGATGCTTCATATAAGCACATTTACGACTAAAAGGAAGATGTATAGATCCATGATAAACATTACAAATAGGGCACGCCATATATCCTTTAGTGCTCCAACCTGACAACACACCATATGCAGGAAAGTCATTTATAGTCCACAAGACAGCAGCATGCATATTGAAGAGTTCTTTTTTATTTGCATCATATGTCTCTACTCCATGTTCCCACAAGATTTTCAATTCGTCAATCAAAGGTTGAAGATATACATCAATGTCATTACCAGGAGACTTTGGACCATCAATGAGAAGAGACATCATGAAGTATGATTGTTTCATAGCCAACCATGGAGGTAAGTTATAAGCAATAATAATGACAGGCCATGTACTTCGGCTACTACCTGCTGCTATTTTAAATGGACTAAAACCATCACTAGCAAGTCCAAGTCTAATATTACGAGGATCTCTGCTAAAGGTTGGATGTTTAAGATCAAAATCTTTCCAAGCAATAGAGTCTCTAGGATGACTCATTTTTCCATCTTCATCTCTTAGAGTTGTATAATGCCATGTCATCAAGTCTGCAGTTTTATCAGACATGAACAATCTTTGAAGCCTTGGTATTAATGGAAAGTGACGAAGAACTTTCACAGGCACGTTGTTCATTTTTCTTGTTTTGCTTGCTCCCTCCTTCCATCTTGAAGCATTGCACTTTGGGCATTGGTTAAGATTTTCATACTCATTTCGAAATAGCACACAATCATTTGGACATGCATGTATTTTCTTGCAACTCAAACCCAACTCAGACATCATCTTTTTAGATTCATACCAACTATTGGGAAGTGTATTACCATCAGGTAATGCATCTTTAAACAATGCAAGCACAGCAGAAAAAGACTTGTTGCTCCATTTGTGCAGACATTTCAACTGAAACAAACGTACTATGAAAGAAAGCTTGGAATATCTAGTGCAACCTATATAAAGAGGTTTCTTAGCTTCCTCCATAAATTGATTGAATTTGTCTACCTCTTCATTTCGTTCTCCTCTTTCTACATCATCATTAACGGGCTGCCCTATAAAAGCATCATTCAGCATTCCAACCATGTCATCTGCTGAGCTAGTGGTTGTATTATCCTCCTCTCGAGACCTCTTACGAGACACTCCATGAAAATGCCATGTAGTATATCCCTGAGTGAATCCCTCTCTAATAATATGGAAATGAACAGTTTCTTTATCATGGTAAAATTTGTTTTCACACTTCATGCACGGGCATTTCATCTCTAAGCTTTCATTAATATCCATATCTTTTAATGCAAACTGCATGAAACATTCAACTCCAGACAAAAAATGTGGGTTCACTCGATCATGCTTGGTCTTGTACTTATACATCCAACTCTTATCAGCAAGGTAATTAAACTCCATCTTTAAAAATTAAAAAAGAAATAGATTAGTATAATAAAAAAAACATCTGATAAAGAATGAAAATGTCAATATGATAATATGCAAAGATCAAAGCAATAAATGCTCACCAATAACTTAAAAATAAAAGGAAGAGGCCATAATATGAGGTTAATTATGTGCTTGACGTGGAAGGATACAACTTTTAGTTGTTACCCACTTCAAATTAAGTGAAAGGATATGGACTGATCATGCTTGTGCTAGGATCTCCCATTGAACACAGACACTTTATCTCTCTGTTTGGCCTTTACCATGGGGAATATTGTACGTTCCATTTGATTGCCAAAAGCCTTCTAAATATGCAAAAGCCAGAGGATACTACTACAAGTTGAGCTAGAGAACAATCAATAGAAATAAAAACAAATTATTCCTTGTCTCAATAACTTGTTACAGATCAACAACCGTAAAGTCTGTTTTCTTTTTTTTTTTGGAATAGAGCCCCACATGACAACCAGATACAGGAGGCTCTGGGCCTCCACCTTATGATATCCTTTGTAATCCTACCTCAGGTAAATGGGTATAACCTTTTGGGGAGAGAGAGAGAGAGGGAAAACAAAAGCACAAGATGGAGCATATACAATGGGGCAAAGACCTTTTCAGAGCAGCAAATTGGGTTTCCCTTGATTCCTGTTTAAGCAGTTGATTCACAGCTCCTTGCTCACACGTACTCCTTTGGGATTGTTATGCTACTCATCCCAGTGCTGGTCATTTTCTCCTAACGGTATGCTAGGAATGAGAAGATTCATCAGAGTAAATCTTTTTGGTTACCAATTAGGTGCATTAATTAAACATATTGATTGGTCCTGCATTTCTCTTCTTGCTGGGGCTGCTCCTTCAAGAAAATTCGTCCTATGGAAAATTAAAGAAATCCTTCATATTATCTTAAGCTTGGCACTAATGTCACTCTGATTGAGCCTAGAATATGGGAGCAGTGAGGTGGAATCATCCGCCATCTGGTCGCTTTAAATTAAACACAGATGGAGCTTCTAAAGGTATCCCGGGTCGATCGTGCGGGTGGAGGAGGTGCCTAGCTCGGGATGGGCTGGGCAATCGCTATCTCTGGATGGCGTATTCATGTCCATCATGGGCACATGACCAGTTTCATTGCTGAAGCTTTATCGCTACTACTTATTGGCCTAACATTGTGCAGATATTTGGGCATCAACATTCACTTCACAGAATTGGACTGCAAAATTTTAGTTGATATGCTCGTTGGTTCTGCAAGTCCGCCATGGACCATCTCTTATTTGTGGCATGATCTTTCAGAAATTGTACATAAATCCCAAGCTTTGGTTTCACATATATTCAGAGAAGGTAATCAGCTAGCAGATGCATTAGCGAATTATGCATGTGATGCTCAGGATATATTTACATAAGAAAACCGATCAGCTATCAATCAAAACTGGGGATCCATTTATTTCCGGGACCCCAATATGATCTCATCTTAAACCTCAGTTTAATCTTGATAGTAGAGAGAGATATATATGTATATAGATCAATGTCTAAGTCATCTGCCTGCAAGTTAGATCAATGCAATTTATGAACAGAGAGAGTGAGTGAACAGAACAGATGGCACTTTATGATCAAAGAGAGTGAGAGAACATAGCAGAACGCCCAGGAGCCTCTCACGGCCATCAGGAGCCGCCTTCTACCCCCATTGCCACTGGGGAGGGAAGGAAGTGCCACCGGGTTGCAGGGCGCAGGCATGTCGGAGGGACATGAGGAGATGCCGTCGTCTAGGCTCTTTGAGAAAATACCTGAAGGGTTCTGTGGGGTCGCCGACGACTGCAACTTCGGCGACTGGTGGTGGTTGCCGGCGGCAACAACTTCGACGGCTGGCGACGGTTATCGGCGGCTGGCGAGGTTATCGGCACGCTGCGACTCCGACGGTTGATGGCGGTCGACGGCGGTTGGCGGATCGGCGGCTGCAACTTCGGCGGCGGCGGGCGAGTGGAAGGGGGAAGCGACTCTGGCGGTTGATGGCGGTCGACGGCGGTGTCGGGCGAACTGGGGCGAGTGGAAGGGGTGGAAGGGGGAAGCGACTCCGGCGGCGGCGGTGTCGGGCGAACTGGGGCGAGTGGAAGGGGTGGAAGGGGGAAGCGACTCCGGCGGCGGCGGTGTCGGGTGAACTGGGGCGAGTGGAAGGGGTGGAAGGGGGAAGCGACTCCGGCGGTTGCTGGCGGTCGACGGCGGCTGCAACTTCGGCAGTCGACGGCGGCGTCGGGCGAAGTGGGGCGAGTACTGGAAGGGGGATGTTTGCAGAGAGACGAGGGAAAGAGATGGAGAAAAGGGGGGAAAGAAAATTTGGCGCCGAAGGGGGAAGGGGAAATTGCTTTTGGCGGGTTCGAAGGGGCGAAAGAGGGAGAGGTCGTGTGTTCGAGTTTGTTGGCCTCCGCTTTGGCCTTTGGGTGAAAAAATAAGGGTAATTTTTTGGGTTTAGCCGACTATTTTATGATGCAAACCGTCGACCAGTTGTAAAAAAAAAAAACGTTGATACCGACTGTCTAAACAGTCGTGCGTTCTTTATAAGCGCCGACTGTTTCTTAATTTCAGTCGGGTATACCCTATTTTGTAGCAGTATTGGACCAACTAGTACTGAGTTGGATCAACGCTTCTCTTGGAGAAACTGTATTGCCGCAAGTTGTAGGTGCTAAGACTGCTGCTGACGCATGGAATGCCCTGACTCGGGCCTATGGATCATCCTCCCGGGTGCGCGCACTACAGCTACGACTTCAACTTCAGATGTTGAAGAAAGGCGACATGTCAATTACCGACTACCTTCAAAAGGCCCGGTATCTTGCGAATCTGCTCGCTGCTATCTCTGATCCAGTGTCCAACAATGATCTTCTCCTCTTCATTCTGAGTGGTCTTGGACCGGAGTACTCTCCATTTGTCACTGCCATGACAACTCGGCCAGACATAGGTACCCTTACCATTGAAGACCTTCAAGGTATGCTTCTCAGCCACGAAGTCCTTTTACAGCAACACATACATGCATCTGGCGATGGCACCTCCCTCCCTGCTGCCGATGTCGCCCAAGCCGGCGGTGCCACTCAACCTTCTGCCGGTCGCACTGGGAAGTCTCGTGGCCGTGGTGGTCGTGGAGGTCGTGGTCGTGGTGGACGTGGTCAAGGCAACAACGCAAACACCATATCCCCATCCCCTACAGGAGAGGTGTGCCAGATCTGTTACATTGTGGGTCATGCAGCTCGACAGTGCCGCCGTCGCTTTGATCTCTCCTACTATCCTGATCTTCCTCAAGGCAGGCCGGTCCAAGCTTATCAAACTCATGTACCAGTGTCACAGCCGTCTCCTTACCTGGGTGGTGTGGATCCTCAGTGGTACCCAGACTCCGGTGCCACCCACCATATGACTTCTGATGTTGGTCTGCTACAGACGCCCAGGGCATATACTGGTTCTGATCACGTTCAGGTTGGCAACGGGCAGGGCCTACCAATAACCCACGTTGGTAAAATTACCTCTACTCCTTATCCCTTACAGAATGTTCTTTGTGTTCTCTTTAGCCAAGAACCTTATCTCTGTTTCTAGTTTCACCCGTGACAATAATGCCACTTTTGAATTTCATCCATCTCATTTTGTTGCTAAGGATCGGCGTACGGGGAGACCACTGCTGCACGGCAAGACTTCTAATGGTCTCTACTGTGTGACACCGATGAAACATGGATCTTCATCATCCGGCGCCTTCCTCACCACTGCAAAACCTTGGCATGCTCGGCTTGGACACCCGGCGTTTAAAGTAGTCACTCAAATTCTTCGTTCCATCGGTGTCCCTTTCTCAAATAATCTTTTAGGTTCTCTTTGCTCACACTGTCAACGAGCTAAGAGCCATCAACTTCCTTTTCCCACCTCCTCTTTTCAAGCTTCAGCACCGTTAGAACTGGTTGTTTCTGATGTTTGGGGCCCTGCGCCCGTTACTAGTGTCAATGGTTTTCGATACTATGTTATTTTTGTTGATCATTACACCAGGTTCACATGGTTTTTTCCAATCGCATCTAAAAGTGATGTTCTTTCTGTGTTTCTAAAATTCAAATCTAATGTCGAAAATATATTCTCTACAAAAATCAAATTTTTTCAAAGCGATTGGGGAGGGGAATATCGTCTATTATCCAAATATCTTGCACAATTTGGAATCTCTCATCGTCTATCTTGTCCACACACTCATCAACAAAATGGCCTTGCTGAGCGCAAACATCGCCATCTTGTTGAAACCGCATTAGCTCTCTTAAGCACTGCAGGGCTTCCTCTCTCATTCTGGGATGAAGCTGTTTCATGTGCGACATTCCTCATAAATCGTCTTCCTTCACCCGTTCTTCAAAATCACTCTCCTTTTGAGCTGTTGTTCTCCAAACCACCTGATTACTCACTATTGCGTGTTTTTGGCTGTGCATGCTACCCACATTTGCGTCCTTATAATCGTCATAAATTAGCCTGTCGTTCTGAATGTTGTGTCTTCTTAGGATACAGTGGCTCACACAAAGGCTATCGCTGCCTTCTTCCTTCCACTGGACGAGTGTATATTGCGCGCAATGTTGTTTTTGATGAAAACACGTTTCCTTACTCCACTTTGATGCCCAAGTCTTCTCCATCATCGTCTCCCACTACTTTAACGCCGGTTGTGTCCATCTCTCCTGGCTTGCCATTTGCTGAGGTGCCTAATCCATCCATATGTCACACAGAGGCTGAGAATGCTGTGTCTCCCAGGCCCCATTCGCCAGCTACAGCAAAACCTGCCTCAGCTCAGCCAGCCACCCCTAATTCGCTCCTCCCTCCATTGTCGGGTTCCACACAGTCAACGAAGGACTCGGTCCTAGAGTCTTCCAATTTTAGTGCAGACTCACCTCCACCAAAGCTTCGCTCCCTCAAAGAAATTCTCCAACAACCCCAACCCCAGTCCTCGTCATCAACCCGGTACCCTCTACCTAAAGCCCTCATTGCCTCCACCATCGCTGAACCAACGTCCTACACCGAAGCCAGCAAGAATGTTGATTGGAGACAGGCTATGTCTGAGGAGTTCACTGCTCTCCAGCACAATGGTACGTGGTCTCTTGTACCACCACCACCTACTGCCAATATTGTGGGCTGCAAGTGGATCTACAAGCTCAAACGGCATGCAGACGGCACCATTGCCCGGTTTAAAGCGCGTTTGGTTGCACAAGGTTTTACACAGCAGGCTGGTCTTGACTATCATGAGACTTTTAGTCCTGTCATCAAACCGGCCACTATTCGGCTTGTTCTCTCTGTGGCAATTTCTCGTGGTTGGCCCTTACGACAATTGGATGTCAATAATGCTTTTCTTCATGGATTACTTGCAGAGACGATTTATATGAAGCAACCACCGGGCTTCGTAGACTCTAACAAACCAACACATGTGTGCCGCCTGCATAAAGCTTTATACGGCCTTAAACAGGCACCCCGTGCCTGGTTTTTCCAGCTTTATTCACACCTTCTTTCGTTGGGCTTCAAGGGTTCCAATTGTGATCCATCTCTCTTTCTTTATCATCATCATGGCACAACCATGTATTTGCTGGTGTACGTGGATGATATCATCATCACAGGAAGCTCTGCCACTGCTCTTCATCAACTCGTCCAGGATCTTTCATCTGCCTTTGCTCTCAAAGACCTGGGTGATTTACATCTTTTTCTTGGTATCCAGGTACTCCGGACACCTGATGCATTGCATCTCTCCCAGCTACAATATGTTGTTGATCTGTTGCGCAAGGCGGACCTCTTGGATGCCAAACCGGTGTCCACACCTTTAGCTCCTCGTTGCTCTCTCTCCATCACTGATGGCGATCTCTTACCTGATCTAACAATATATCGGAGTCTTGTAGGCAGCCTTCAATATGCCACCCTCACCGCCCAGACATTGCTTTCGCCGTAAACAAAGTTTGCCAATTCATTGCTGCACCCAGAACTGCCCATCTCACTGCTGTCAAGCGCATTCTACGCTATCTCAAGGGCACCATCCAGCATGGCCTCACTTTACGGAAATCCTCTTCTTTCCAGCTCACCGCATATTCTGATGCCGACTGGGCGGGTTGTCCCGATGATCGGCGCTCTACAACAGGCTCTGCATTCTTCATTGGTCGCAACTTGCTGCATTGGAGTGCAAAGAAGCAACCAACAGTTGCACGGTCAAGCACTGAAGCAGAACTAAGAGCCATCGCTTCTGCCACAACTGAGATTATTTGGCTCCAGCATTTGATGCGTGAGCTTCAGCTGCCATCTACGAACAAACCCGTGCTGTGGTGTGACAACATTAGTGCTTTGTATCTTGCCTCTAATCCAATGTTTAAAGCACGAACCAAGCATGTTGAGGTCGACTTCCATTTTGTGCGGCAGCTTGTACTACAGCGGCATCTATCGGTCCAACACATCTCTTCCCAGGATCAGGTGGCAGATATTTTTACCAAGAGCCTAAGCTCCGCACAGTTCCATCTTCTGCGTGGCAAGCTTAACGTGACTCCTCCCATTCAGCTTGAGGGGGCGAGTAAAGGAGGGTCCACGTAAGTCCTCCCACCAGCGATAAGGATCCCCTGCATGTTCTTATGTTTATCCTTATCGCCACGATTGTGGCCAATCTGTTGTTGTGTAACAATACTCCCATTATATCGGGAGATCGTGTACATCTGTAACAGCCATCTATGTATATAAATATAACACCAAAGGGAGGAGGATGGTAGGTTTTCCAATCCTCTCCAAACTCTCTGCGTCAGTTTTCCTTAGATTTTCTCTGAGGGGGAAGAGTCCCCTGTCTATGGCCTCCTTGTAGCCGTAGACGCCCACGAACCCGCAGGCGCCGACCGGACAGAAGAGGACCGCCGTCACTCCGAGCTCCTCCGCGGCGTCGAGGGGGAAGGTCATGATTACGTCGGAGACGACGCAGGAGACGGGGGGAAATCTCTGCTCGGGCCTCGTTCAGCCGGGCAAGCAGGTCGCGGAAGTGAGGGAGGCAGCTGTTCATGATGGACTTGGAGAGGGAGGGGATGTGCTGGGTGCCGTCGTCTGTGTCGGAGGGTGGGAGGCCGTCGGGGATGGTCTGGAAGCGGAAGTCGGGGAGGCCGTCGAGGGCGTTTGTGCCGCGGGAGTGGAGGAGGCGGCGGTGGTTGTACTCGGTGTTGACGAAGGTAATGTGGAAGCCCTTGGAGTGGAGGAGTTTGGCCAGCTTCATCATGCCATTGATGTGTCCCTGCAATGGGTAGGGTATGCACACGGCATGCGGCCTCTCTGTCCCCATGGGAATGGAGCTCATCTCTCTCTCTCTCTCTCTCCTGTTTAGCTACACGGCCGTGTGAAGGAAGACTAGGCTCCTTCCTTTTTTATAAGGCGAGGGTACGTGGGTGGCACAATGCAGGGTAAACTGGGCGAGGGTACGTGGGCTGGCATGGCAGGTTAAAGGGGGGCAGAGGGTACGTGGGCTGGCGTGGCATGGCAGGGTTAAAGGCGAGGGTACGTGGGCTGGCACAATCAGACTACACTAGGATGGCAGGGTTAAAGGGGGGCAGAGCCGCAGAGGGGATAACCCTAAACCCCCAACCCGACTTTAGAGTGAGGGGTTGCCTAACTGCTGGAAGAGCAATACTTGGTACACACGGTGTGCGCGCAAAACCTCACCTTGATTGGCTGCGCCATCACGATGATGTGGCATGTAACTAATGACTGTTTGATTTGAACCGCACACCTGTGTGCACCAAGTATTGCTCCTGCTGGAAACCACCTTTATCCCACTCAGTTCTCATCAATCAGACTACAGTACTATTTACTATGTTGCGAGTTTTGACTTGTGATTCACATTTATTTAGCACTGTGTGGAATAGAAAAACAGCTGCCAACCAGAGACGCCAACGTAGCGTGTTTTGAGTCACATTTCACAACCCGCGGGGGAAGAGACTACCTGCCGGCCAAGCGCCATTTTAATTTTGCTCTCAGTCCCTTATCTATGGCGTGAAGTACTAAATTATTTGAACGAAATATCTGATTATTTTACTGAAGTATTTGATTACTTTTCTAAAATATTTGATTCTCAGATCGAACTATTCAGATATTCTACCAAAGTATTCAACCACCGTTTTATTTATTCAGATACTATACATGAGTACTATTATATAACTGTACCAAAAAAATTTGTACTAAAATATGCGAATATTGGTTCTAGTTAATCGAATAATGTTTTCATATATCTGAATATGCTTTTAGGTTATTTGCATAAAGTTTCAAGTGCTTCCGTGTTGCGTCCTATTACTTTTACGAATTCAAGCACTTTTAGATATATTTCAATAATTCTCCTCATATTCGTGTTTTCGAAGTGTTGCATCGTTTTGCAAAGTATCTCATCATATTTTCTGATGACGATTGATTACGTCGTCTATTGGCTGATCATGTATCATAGTGACCAAATTTGATTAGACTGAATTCACTACAAGAAAAAATAGAATATTTGACGGAAAAAATTCATTGAAAATTCATCGGAAGAGACGTTTTCTGACTGCTTTTCAGCAATTCTGACGAAATGAACTGGGCATAAAACATCCATCGAAAAAAATACGCATTACAAAAGAATGAACATTTGTCAGCGGTTGCAAGCCGCTGACAAATATAAAAGAATCGCTGACATATTGTTATGTCCGCGACTACCAAGGTGCTGCTAAAGCCGCTGCAAAAAAGTCCGTGGACATATCTTATGTCAGCGGTTTATTGTCACCGCTGACATATATATCATTTGTCCGCGACCATTAAAGCTTCGGACATAAAGTATTATTGGCAGCGGTTTGAACCACCGCCGCGATAGACTTTACAGCAACGGCTGTCAACCGCGGCCATTAGTATATTATTGCCGCGCTTTGTAGCCGCGGACATATGTGACTTTTATCAGCGGCTGAAGCCGCTGCCTTAAATATTTATTGTCAACAGTCTCATGCGCCGCGGCCATATGTTGTCTTTTTGTCAGCATGTACTAGTCGCGGACATATGTTCTTTTGGCAGCGGCTTTGCAGCGGCTGACATATTGTCAGAATTTTTTTTTTAATACAATAGTCTATTCATATATGAACCACCTGGATCATTCAATCACATATATTATCATTGAGCCACCACCCAGACTCGCTGGATCATTCAATCACACACTATTGAGCCACCACCCAGGCTCGCTGGATCATTCAATCACACACATAGAATATAATACATAAATATTATTATACAAATATCCAGAAAAGTAGAAAATGTACGTGATAGTGTAATAAAATAAGAGAGAAATAAAGAGACATGATCAGAATAATCATCTGCGCCTCATCTGTCTCGCTATCGCTCCCGCTCTGACCTGCAGGAGGTACCTGGGTATGTGCTGGGTATGCCTATCTGGGAGAGGAGTATGCTCATCTCGTCCATGCTCATCTCGTCCACCTTCGCTACATTCTCCAATCGAGAAATCTTTTATCGCATTTGAGTCATCTCCTCTTCCTGTGCTTTCAACTTTTCTTCTTGAGCTTTTAATTGTTCTTGCATTATCCTTTCTCGCTCTGAACTGGCAGATGTTCCTGTAGATCTATACCATGTGCCCAACGTCTCTCCACTACCCGCACAACGAACACGGCCAGGTCGATCTTTTCCCATGACTGAAATGATGGCGTCCTCGGGAGTCGCTGGGGTGTGGCTCTCGGCATCAATGTCTGAGGAAGGAGCAATCATCTGAGTCATAGCCTCCTACAACAAAAGGTAGAGAAAAAAATATTAATGATACAACTATTGTAATGAAACATATTTTCATAAAAGAAATAGAAATAATGTTTCTTACATATCGTCTCCTGCACTCCTCATCTACCCAGCTCTCACTGCCGTCAGGTAAGTCTTTGCATCGACCCATCTTGAAAACCTCAAGTTGATGCGGAGTGCGTCCATGCATATGAGACTGTTTAAATTAAGACAAAATAAGAAAGACATATAAGTAACTAAATGAAAGGGATAATGTTGGGTTTACATGTGTATGTTATGTTGACATATGGTATGTTTGTTTTTGATGATGAGCAATCGATGAGCATTTCATGAACAATACAAATTGATGTGTTTTTTTTTTTCCAAAAAAAGGTCCTCAGGGTCAGCAACCAGGTGGGTGCACCCTACTCCCGGGAGCAGAGCTAAACCACCCCACCAGTGCGATCACCTGGGCCTGGATTATATAATAAATTATTGAACAAAGAATAGCATGAGGGAAGCCCCTAGAAAACGGGCCTAAGGGAAGGGACCCCAGACCGGTCTATAGTAAGAGGACCTTTACAAGAAGGAGGAAGAGAGCCAGCTGAAAAATAAAGTACATTGGAATGGGATGTGCAGCCAACGTTAGCCAACGCATCTGCCAACTGACTAGCTTACCTGTAGATATGCTTAATATTGATGTCAAATGTCTGAATGATGGACAAAGCATCCCGCCACCAATGTAAGCACTTCCAGGATGGCACTTTACCGCTGCTAATAGAGTTGACGAGAGTGAGTGAATCAGATCTGATTTTAGCCAAATGAAAACCATGTTCAAGAGCCAAACGAAGACCATCGCACAAAGAGCGGGACTCAACAACCAGACTGGAACCAAACCCATAATAGTGAGCAAAGGCAAACAATAAGTTACCATTACAGTCCCACACACAACCGCCACCCCCACAAGCACCTGGATTGCCTTTGCTGGCACCATCAACATTAAGGACAAGACCCTTAGAAGGCGGGATCTACCGAATCAGCTTGAAAGAAACCTATTTAATATTCAGAAAGAAACCAAGGGAATAGATGTCCTACAGCTTCTGGTTAGGAGAAATCACTTTAAAAGTGGCAGCTTCAAGAGACAGAGAAAGCATATAGTGGATATTGTGAGCTATCCTATCAAAAGATAACATCTTACCCTCAAACCTCAAAGAACACATGGATCTCCATATCTCCCACAGAATGAGCATAGTAGAGTAAAGATTAATGAAACCATGAGGCGTACTGGGATTACTCTAGCACAGAATCTGCCAAAACCTACTGGTGATGTTATCCTGATAACTTAACTGAATGTTGAGTGTAGAGGCAGCCCACCGCCAAAGCTTAGACGCCAAATCACTGGAAATAAATAAGTGATTTAGGTCTTCACTGGAAGGCTCAGAACAGCATGAGCACCGGGACACCATAGGGACGCCTTGATCAGAAATGCGGGAGTCAACAGGAACTGCTCTATATAACAGCTTCCAAGCGAAGATGGCAGTCCATCTATAGAAAGCTGGATGCCACAGACGAGCCAGCTGCGTTCTCTTCACACCATGCATAGCAAGAAAATCATAGGCAAATGAGGTAGTAAACATACCATCAGTTGAAGCAGTCCAGACACAATGATCATCTTGATTAATTAGCCGAAGATCTTTAAGGAAAGAAGACTAGGGAGAAGACAGCGAACAAGGTGATGAGCATTAAGAAGAACTTCACGAATAGTAACAGCTGGCCTAGCGTAGGGGGCGGTCAGAATATCATTCAAACAGGACTGCCTAAGCCAAACATCTTTAAGGAAATCAACCGACCGACCATCACCAATTATCCATCTAGAGTTGTTTAGAATGGTAGAATGAGCAGTCCAGAAAACCACTTTGGACATACCATGAAGAGTTGAAGACTGAAAAGGCTTGCCCACGTCCACCTTAAATCTAGCCCTGTCATATGAAGCCCACAGAGAAGAGCCATGATAGACATTCTAGATTGTTTTTGAAGCTAAAGCTAACTGAGTATGCCAAAGAGATTTGATGTTAAGACCACCTTCAACAAAGGGGTGATGAATAGTATCCCAAGAAACCCAGTGCTTGAGATGAACTCCTTCCGTCCCACTCCAAAAGAAATTGGCACTTGCCTTTTCAATATATGTAATGACAGTCTTAGGGATAGAAATAGCAGCAGCAGTGTAGATAGGAATAACATTGAGAACAACCTTGATAAGAGTCGCTCTGCCAGCTTGAGAAAGGAACTTGGATTTCCAGGAATTGAGCTTCATATTTATGTTGTCAATGAGGTATTTAAAATCAGCGACTCTAGGCCTTCCTTGCCTGAGAGGCACCCCCAGATAGTGAACAGCACCAATATGATGTTTAAAACAAGTGGTGGAGGAGATCTTGTGAGCCAAGGATGGAGGCGCCTTGCAGGATAAGATGAAAGTACTCTTCTCAACATTAATCTTCTGTCCAAACCAAGCTCATAGATCCGAATAAAATTAAGCAGCTTGAGAATATTGGATTTCTGACCATTAATAAACACTAAAGTGTCATCTGCAAACAACAAATGAGAAACCAGCGGACAGCTCCTGGGGCCAGAGAAAGGGCGAATATGATTGACAGAAACTAGGTGCCGAAGACCCCTACTAAGCGCCTCCTCCATAATGATGAAAAGGGCAGGAGCAAGAGGGTCCCCTTGACGAAGACCCCTGGAGGATTTGAAGTAGCCCACTGTCGAACCATTGAAGAGAACAGAGAACCAACAATTAGAAACCAACATGCCAATAAAAGAGATAAACCGTTTTGAGAAGCCAAATTTACGGAGCACATCAACATGAATCCCATTCAACCCGGTCATAGGCCTTCATCATGTCAAGCTTGAAAATAATATTATGACCCGAACCTTCCTACTGAGATCCTGGAAAATCTGGTTGGAGAGAGAAATATTGTCCATGATATTTCTACCTTTAACAAACGCTCCATGTTCCTCAGAAATAATATGTGGTAAGATGTTGGCTAGCCGATCACAAATAATCTTGGAAACCACTTTGTAACAAAAGTTACAAAGGCTAATCGGCCTAAAATCACTCAAAGATGATGGGTGTAAAACCTTTGGGATAATAGCAATCAAGGAGGAACAGACACCCCTAGGGAGAGGATACCCCATGAAGAAACCTGTCACAGCTGCAATGACATCCTTAGAGACAACATCCCAACAGTTCTTGAAGAAGGATCCTGTGAAACCATCCGGCCCAGGCGCACCATCCTCATTCATATTCCACACCACCTGCTTAACTTCATCATCAGATGGAATCTTAGTTAAAGAAATATTCTGCTCATCAGTAATCAAGAAAGGAATATTGTGGAGCAAAAAAGGATCCACCGTGTGACACTCAGATGTAAGCAAGGATTGAAAGAAATTAACAGCCTCAGAGGAAAGAATACTTTGGTCATCACACCAGACATTATTAATTTTCAGACGGTGAATAAAATTCCTCCTTCTGTTCCCAAGAACCACAGCATGGTAAAAAGCAGTATTTTTATCCCCATTATTCAGCCACTGAATTCTGGCCTTCTGAGCCCAGAAAGTCTCTTTACAGTGAAGGGCACGCCGAAGACATGCATTTGCACTATTCAGATCAGCTCTGTTAATGGCAGAAGGATTAGCATCAAATAATTCTTGCATGACCTCAACCTTAGCTTCAGCTTGGCGAATAGTAGCATCCACATTGCCAAAAACAGTAGAATTCCAAATCCTGAGAGAGCTTTTAAGCACCTTAAGCTTAACTTGCAAATTGACAAAAGGGTTGTGGGATGTAGCATTTATGTTGTTCCACACATCTGCCACAGTTTGAAGAAAATTTGCATGGGTAACCCACATCTTTTGGAAGATAAAACGAGAAGCAAAGGGACCTTGGTAAACAACATTCATAAGAAGAGGGGCATGGTCAGATGGTCCTCTGGCAGGAAAACACACATTCCACTAAGGAGTAATTAAAACACGATCCAACCTAGCTTTGATTGCTGCGTGACCAGTCCTATTATTCGACCATGTGTAGACCTGACCACTGTACCCAGCGTCCAGGAGACCAGTGGCCGAACAGAAGGAATTGAAATCAATCATGGAAGAGTGGCTAGGTGTAGATCCACCTAATTTCTCTGAAGGGTTACATACACAGTTAAAATCTCCTCCCACCATCCAGGGCAAAGAAAAGGTAGAGCTCAAACCCAGGAGATTATCAAAAAGGACTCGACGACGCCCCACATAACACGCAGCATAAACATCAGAGACCATGCACACTTGACGGTCTCCAGTTAGAATACAAGCAGTGATAGATTGATCTGAACAATTAGTAATCTGCAAATCAACGGAATTGGACCAGAAAAGCCAGATTTTAGAATCTTCACCTTCATTACCGGCATGAGCATCCATATTAAGGTAGCGGCAGATTCTACCAGCCCTGGAGAAAGGAATCTTAGGTTCAAACACAGCAACAATATGGAGCCTATGCTTCTTAATGTGATGCTTCAAGGATCTCCTAGAGGCCAAATTAGAAAGGCCTCTAATGTTCCAAATAAATGGAGTAATTCATGACGAACTATATCCAGGGTAGGGCTCCACCGCCTTAGCTTTGGATCTGGTAGTAACACCCGCCGCAGGAGCAACAATGCCCTCCTTATTAATCTGAACACTTGCCATAAGAACGTTTTCTGCAGAAGCAAGGAGCGTGGGCCGGGATCTTCACGAGATCCAATTTAGGATCCAACACAGAATCCACTTTGATAGACTTACAGATAAGGCTCTGGGACCTTCCTTGAGATTCCTGCGAATTTTCTTCCCCCAGATCAGCAGATTCACTTCCTAAAACAGTTGAGGTCTTCACATTCGTGGTCGTCTCCGACATGTTTCCCACCGGCGACAGCGCCGGGAGGACGACAAAAAGACCCGGAGACTTGATGACGTTGACGACATTAGAGGAAGCAGGCTCATTACCAATGCCATGCATGTCGTCCACCAGCGCCTGAGCAAGGCTTTCATTGGCACCAAAAAAGCCATGCACGTCGCTCACCTGCGCCTGAATAAGGCTATCAATAACACCAGACTCAATATCAGTGCCATGCACGACGTTAACCGGCGCCAGAAGTAAACTTTCTCCCTGACTAGCTGCCTGCATGATCATTGAGGGACCATCCGGACAAACCTCACGTCCTCAGCCATAGGATCAGGAGAAGATTCTCGCACCGTTTCATTAGGACCCACATGTGAATATGTGAAACATAAAGAGAATGTCAAGTCAAGCAAATGTTAATCAAGAAAAGCAAATTCTAATCAAGAAAAATATGTCTAACTTGTTCATTTATATGTTCACTATATCTCACTAATAATTGTCTTTTAATGTAGATGCGAATGTACACAAGACAAGCAACAAAATCAAAGTGCAAAAGAACAAGAAAAGCTGCTGGAACAAGTAGCTGTCAACAGATGAATAGTGTGTGTCAATAGATGAATAGTGCACCAGTCGACAGATACACTGTAGCTTGTCGACAGATACACACAGAAAATGGTTTCCCGGAAGGCTAGTCTTCTGGTTTTTGCAAACCTGTCAGCACCTGTCGACAGCAGCAAGTCGGTTGTCGACAGACAGAGTTTTGGGAAGATCTAATGGCCAGGATATGATATATATTTGGGTGATCCCTTTAAGCACGACTCTCCATGTTTGGACACCCATATATAAGGATCATATGAGGCTATTTTCGCAGCAAGAAGCCACCATACCAAACCCTAATCAAAAATCAAGAGAGAGAGCTTCTCCCTGCTACTCTGCTTCGACCCTCCGTCCAGGAAAAGGAAGATCCATCTTCAGAACGGATTTGAAGCTGGTTCGTCCATGGTTCAAGCTTCTCCATCAACTGATCTTCATCCAAACGAAGCTTGGAGTTCTTCCGGACGACCACCATGAAGAGTTCTTCATCAGGATATACTTCTACATCTTTGAACTCTTCTACTTCTACACCTTTCATATCCTTATGTGTGTGGTAGTGGTTCAAGCGTTCCTTGTGCTTGATCCGCATGTGGATTGTTGTTCTGATTGAGTGTTTGCATCAGACAACGTGTGTGGTGTGTTGGTCAGATCAAGGCTAGAGGATCTGATCTTTTGTGGACTTGATCTAGCGTATGTGTGTGTGGTTGAGCCATTGTGCTCGTGTGTGTGTGTGTGTTGTACTCAGTTCTTGAGTAGTGTGTCCTCACTGTGTGAGGGGTGGACGTAGGAGTCATGTAGTGTGATCTCCGAACCACTTAAAAAATCTCTTGTGCACTGTGGTTTGACTTGTGGTTTGCATTGTGTTGCGCTAGATGCATGCCTAGGGATTTCGTTTACACACTACTTGTTAATTTGTTCACACACATTACATCAGATCAAGGGGTTTTAATTGAGTAGATCTTTTAATCCGAAGTAATTTTCAAATTGCTTAAGTTTCCGCTGCAAATCTATTAACCCCCCCCCCTTCTAGCTTTGCCATAACCGAATATCCGATCCTAACAATTGGTATCAGAGCGGGTTTTCTGTTCATCGGTTGTGTTTTGGGAGATCTGTCTTTGTGTGCTTAACCGCTCTGAGTCTTAACAATTTCTTGCTTTGTTGAGCAGGTTTAATTCTGATTCTGATCTGACTTGATTTGATTGAAATGATTGATTGTCTTTTGATCTCACTCAATATTTTGTTGATTGGTCTAATCATCTGAAACATATTCAGAAATATGGCTAAGTTCTCAAGCATCATAAATAGACCTATGATAATTGAGTTTGATGACAAGGTTGATAAAATGCAGGTCTCCTCTATGAAAACATGCAAGTCTAGAAAGGGAACGGAAGAAAAATGCTACATGGCTCATGGCAGCTCAAGAGGCTCTTCCTGTTCAGACGAATCTGAAGGATCACATCTGTCAGAGAAGTCAAGAAACTCTCAAAGGTCAGGTAAATCCAATTCAGATCCATTTGATGCATCAATATCTAATTCTGATTCAGAGGATGATATATCCTATGATGAATTGATAGAATGCTATGAGCACTTGTCCAATCAATTTAAGAAGGTAAAAGCTCAAAACAAGAAGCTAAAAGAAAAATTAGAGAAGAATGAAATGATAATTGATAATGCTCAAACATTCTATGAAGAAAATGAAAAATTAAAATTGGAAAATGAAAAATTGGAAAATGAAGTCAAAAACTATGGAATCTTGTTTTCTAAATTGAAAGAAGATCATGATCAGGTTGAATCTGAAAATTTTGATTTGAAAATTAAAAATGAAAAATTGATTGATCATAATGAGAATCTCAAATTTGATAATGATCAATTGAACAAACAAATCTCCAACATGGCTCATGATCACCAAATAAAAGAAAAATGCAATCAACTGGTTGAGGAAAATAATCATCTAAAAAAGAAGATTGAAAGCTTGTATCATGATAGACCATTAAATGATGAATGGAACAATTTTAAGAAGAAAATTGTTGACTTGGAAAATCAAGTTGTTCAAAGTGAAATTGAAAAGAACAAAATACAAAATGGTCTAGATGTCATGATCAAAAACCAACTTCTAACTTCTGAAGAAAAAAAAGCTGAAAAGAAAAAATTGACAAATGAACTTGAAGTGGTTATTAAACAAAATGAAAAATTGAACAAAAGTGCTGTAAAAAGGAAGAATCATGTTTCAATTGAAAACCAGAAAAGGAAAATGGAAAAGAAAACAAGAGTCTACAAGGTCTCCACACCTCCTCCAGCAGCCCAGAATGTTTCAAGGAAATCTCCAACTCCACATCATGCCAAGAGATACCAAAGGGTACCATCTCCTTCTTCTCAACCCAAGGATAACCAAAGGTACTCTGAAGGACCTCAGAGATTCCAACAAATGCAATCACACTATGGTAAGCTCCAGGTAAGTACTCAACCTGTTTGCTTCAAATGCAATAGACTTGTTCATCTTGCTAAATTCTGTTGGAAGAAAAATCAACACTCTCACAAATATGCTAAAACAGTTCAATGCTATGCATGTCATCAACATGGTCATGTCTCTAGGGACTGTTGGCATAGAAATGGTAACCTTGTGCATGCTCCCAAGCCTCATGCTCATAATTCCATTAATGAAAGAAATACATCTATTCAAAAATTAAAGTTACTTTGGATTCAGAAATCATTGTTGAATTCTAACATTGACGTCATTGCAGGACCCAAGCAAGTGTGGGTTCCAAAACCTGCTTAATGAACAAGCTGAGATGTCTTGCTGCCATACAGTTTAAATGGATTTATGACATTGGCTGTGCAAGGCAAGAAATGATTGGAGAACAAAGGTAAAATTTTTTAGATTGAAATTGACGATTGTTCAGGTAAAATCTCTTTATCACTACAGATTTGAACTGCTAGAATTGAAATGGATTTTTAATTCTATATGAGCAATGAAAAATGTGTTTTAATACTATCCCCAAATGACAATGCTTCTTAGCCATTGGAGTCATGCTAAAATTAAAAAAATGGATCTTTTATGTAGTGACTATTTGGTATATTAAATGGTGAAATGTGGAAGGACAAGTCCGGCTTGTCTGGAAACTATCATTATGCGTGAGAAATATTCTCCGCCAAGTATCAATAGTCTTATACAGCATAAAGACAAAAAAAAAAAAATCAATTGATCATGTTCATACCTTCTTTGTGCAAATTACTTGACAAGAACGTGTTTGAATTGCTTGAATGTTCATTCAATACCATGCATACATTATGGGGGAGTAAGTCAAAAAGAGTTTTTGAGTGAGTTGTTTGAGGGACATTCTTTCACATCAATCTTGCCACATGTCTCTCTTTAAAAGAATGAATGTTGGTGTTTTTATGCTTATTGATGTTCTTTTATGTGCAAATGCTTGGTATGTTTGTGTATCTCACTGATTGATTTGCTTGAATGATGAGTCATCATATGCACACTCTATGGGGGAGTAAGTTAAGGTTAGGTGAGTGAAATTCATAAGGGATACCCTTCATATTCAATGTGTATTTATCCCTCAATCTTATGGTTCAAATCACTCTCAATTCAAAGCCTTAAAGCTAAAGTTTCAAAGCCCCTGTCGACAGTCCCAAACAGTCTGTCGACAGATATGCCTTCACAGAACCCAGATAATGCACCCTGTGTGCATCTGTCGACAGCCACCTCTTCTGCTGTCGACAGCCAGGCACAGTTCTGAAACACATCATTCTTCAATCTGTTCACATCTGTCGACAGATCCTTCTGTACCTGTCGACAGATTCCATTCACCTGAACCCAGAACTTCACAACTGTCTGCATCTGTCGATAGACTCATGTTTGTTGTCGATAGATACTCACTTCATCCATAAATCTTCATCTTTTCTAATCCTTTCTTTATGAGTATGTTCATATTATTGATGCAAGGGGAGAATAGGGACTTACTATTCATTGCAATCTTTCATACTCACATAGTATCAAAGACATTGACTTAATCACAGTGATTTTGATATAATATTTTGTGTTTGAGCCTAGGTTGTGTCTTCTAGAAAACATTGATCAAATCTAATGATTCTAACCTAACTCACTTGAATAACTCCCTTGCAAATAATCATTTTTCTTAAGTGGGTTGATAAGTACGAAGGTTATTGAACTTTATGTTTTACATTGGCTTTTGACCTTAAATAACCTTTTGCTCATGATTTAAGAATTAAAACAAAAGGAAAAGCTACCTATTTCTAAACTCAAAGTTCAAACAAAAAGTATTTGAAATGGGATAAGGTAGAGCAATGATGAGTATTATCGAGTAACCGGGGACATGGGCATCACAAATATCTATCTTCGCGTCAAAAAGTACTTTCATTATCTCTATACAATGGTATGATGGTCACTTACACTGAGTAACTGGGGGTACGGGCATCCCAAATGTCTACCTTCACGTCAAAAGGTGAAAGTGATCTTAATTACTATTTTTCCCACATTAACTTGACAAAGAAAAAATTCAATGCAAGAAATAGAGTGTAGCCTCCATCTTTTTACATCAAGGGCAATGTGTTGTTTATTGTTAATCGCGCATGTAGATATTACTTTCAAGTACTAACTGAACATCACCCACAAAGGAACATGTTTTTCTACAACAGTTTTATTCAAAGGGGTTATCTATTTTCAATATTTTTGAACGATGTCTTCTAAATGCTACAACTTGAGATTCCCGAAGTATTATTTCTTAACCATTGTAGAATTTTATGTGTCTAACTACTAGTGTCTATGACATCCTGCAATGGGTATAAACCAGTTCTTAACCTTAAAATTCTAATTGAACACTCATTCCCCACTCATATCTTTCACAATTCAGTTCTGTGGTCACACAGTTCTTTGCTTCATTTCCTTCCACTTCTTTGAGTCATCAGTCTGTTAACTCCGTCATTTCTTTCTCCTTCACTTTTGCTTTTGTTGTTTCATGCAATGGATTACCTTTTTTTTTGTAACTGTGTGTACTTACTGATCAATGACTCGAAACACAGTTCTTTGCTTCAGTCTTATCCATTTGTGCATGACTTATCTTTTTGGATGTTGCCAAAAGGGGGAGAAACATCAATTGTGTATAAATTGAAATTTTTTCACCATCAAAAAGAGGGAGAATGTTGGGTTTACATGAGTATGTTATGTTGACATATGGTATGTTTGTTTTTTATGATGAGCAATCGATGAGCATTTTATGAACAATACAAATTGATGTGAATATGTGAAACATAATGAGAATGTCAAGTCAAGCAAATGTTAATCAAGAAAAGAAAATGCTAATCAAGAAAAACATGTCTAACTTGTTCATTATATCTCACTAATAATTGTCTTTTAATGTAGGTGTGAATGTATACAAGACAATCAATAAAATCCAAGTGCAAAAGAACAAGACAAGCTGCTGGAACAAGTAGCTTTCAATAGATGAATAGTGTGCTGTCAACATATGAATAGTGCACATGTCGACAGATACACTATAGTCTGTCGACAGATACACACAGAAAATGGTTTCCCGGAAGGCCAGTCTTCTGGTTTTTGCAAACCTGTCAGCACCTGTCGACAGCAGCAAGTCGGTTGTCGACAAACGCAGTTTTGGGAAGATCTAATGGCCAGGATATGATCTATATTTGGGTGATCCCTTAAAGCACGACTCTCCATGTTTGGACACCCATATATAAGGATCATATGAGGCTATTTTCGCAGCAAGAAGCCACCATACCAAACCCTAATCAAAAATCAAGAGAGAGAGCTTCTCCTTGCTGCTCTGCTTCAACCCTCCGTCCAGGAAAAGGAAGATCCATCTTCAGAACGGATTTGAAGCTGGTTCGTCCATGGTTCAAGCTTCTCCATCAACAGATCTTCATCCAAACGAAGCTTGGAGTTCTTCCGGACGACCACCACGAAGAGTTCTTCATCAGGATATACTTCTACATCTTTGAACTCTTCTACTTCTACACCTTTCATATCCTTATGTGTGTGGTAGTGGTTCAAGCGTTCCTTGTGCTTGATCCACGTGTGGATTGTTGTTCTGATTGCGTGTTTGCATCAGACAACGTGTGTGGTGTGTTGGTCAGATCAAGGCTAGAGGATCTGATCTTTTGTGTACTTGATCTAGCGTGTGTGTGTATGGTTGAGCCGTTGTGCTCGTGTGTGTGTGTTGTACTCGGTTCTTGAGTAGTGTGTCCTCACTGTGTGAGGGTGGACGTAGGAGTCACGTGGTGTGATCTCCGAACCACCTAAAAAATCCCTTGTGCACTGTGGTTTGACTTGTGGTTTGCATTGTGTTGTACTAGATGCATGCTTAGGGATTTCGTTTACACACTACTTGTTAATTTGTTCACACACATTACATCAGATCAAGGGGTTTTAATTGAGTAAATCTTTTAATCTGAAGTAATTTTCAAATTGCTTAAGTTTTCGCTGCAAATCTATTCAACCCCCCCCCCTTCTAGCTTTGCCATAACCGAATATCCGATCCTAACAGATAACATAATTCATAAAACATAACTCACAAAATCATTCATCAACTGATAATGATTAGTCCTGCCCCGTCTATATGGCATTGACTGAGTGGCACAATTTTGCTTATTTCGGTCAGCAACCCTCTAAAAAGACAAGAAGAGACAGTTATTATTCCATTTATAGAAACAAAATAATCATAAATAATTATATTCTAAGCATTTTAAATATTACCCGCTCATCCACAGTAGTCCACATCTTGCACATTGTTAACACCTGCTGGGACGGAGGCAATCGCATCATCTAAAGACTTGCCATTAAAATGCTGACATGAAATACAAACTTTTTTCAATATAGAAATAAGTTATAAAAAATAAAGTACATATGAAAATGAAATAGTATATTAACTTACTCTTTTTTTTTGCTTGCTACGCCAGCTGCGATGCATGGCGCTCATGTGAGCAAGCATCTCCCTATCTGTTTTTCTGTTCGCTCCCACTGGTACGTCAACTACAAAACAAAGTCACTCAATTATAAGAAAAATAGACACATATATATTATTCAATTTAAACAATAATTACCTGAAGATCTCTGAATATCAACTCCTTAGTCGCAACAGGCAGCTTCGCAAAATCTTTTTGCCAAATCTTACAATACATTTTTGATACAACGCCCATGCAACTCGTAAAGTGATCTGCAGTAGGGCCCAAGCCATATCCTCGGACGACGGAGACATTCCATTGTTGTCCATCAGGTAGCCTCCTCTCTGTAACTCCCCTAGTCGGCCCTCGACGGCCAGTGCCCCTCCCCCAAGATGGTGCAGATGGTCCTGTTGAAATATAAACATTAAACATCATCAGAGAATATCTATTAAACAATGAATATAAAAGTTACACCAAATTAAAATATGAATCTGCTACAGAAGATGTAGATGCCTGAGGGCTGGAAGAGGGAGCTATCTACTGAAGAGTGGGAGGGAGAGGAAGCGCCTGCGAGGTGGGAGCGGGAGGGAACCCCTGAGATGTGGGAGGGGGACAGATCGCCTGAGAGGTGGGAGGGAGAGGGACCGACAGAGTCCGATGCCTCCGTAGGCATGAGCCATCACGAGAAGAGCGCTCACTAGCAGAAGCCATCTGTTAAAAAAAATGTTAGTAAATATGTAAACATAACAAGTTAAAAATTTTCAATCTTGAACATCTTTGTAAATTTATGTTAAAAATGAAATATAAATACTAACGTAAATAAATCACATAAATATCAATATAATCGTCCACTCTTACGCTACTTTCTTGACATAGTTCCACATCTTGAATTTCTCCTCTAATCGGAACATCAATCAGATTGTCCTGAAACGCTTCGTCACTTGGTTCTATATCATTCTCAGGAGACTTATCTTGCAAGTCGTAGTAATCACGCGGACGTGCTTTGACAGGAATGATCCATCCTTGTGTTGTGTTATCATTGACATAAAACACCTGTTCCACTTGACTTGCCAGGGCAAATGGTTCATCTGTATTGAGTCTTTGACGAGTGTTCAGACTGATAGTTCCATATTTATCTATTTTAAATCCTCTATCTTTTCTATAAACATCCCACCAGTCACACTCAAATAAAACAACATGTCTTTGCTTATCAAAACATATTTCCAATACATCATTTAGACGTCCATAATATCCAACACATCTGGATTCAAGTTCTACATTGACAATAACTCCAGACGACTGAGTGACCTTTGTTGCATTAATAGATGATGTACGAAACCTGAATCCATTGACAATATAGCCCGAGTGTGAATGTGCAAACCTTGAAGGTGTTCGTGCCAGACAATATATATCAGGAGTACACCGAGGATCATTTGCATTGTACAAATTTTAAACCACTTCAAGAAAATTCTTTCTGTATGGCTTGAACTCTCAACACATCTCTTGTGTTCAAAAAAAATTTCATCAATATCTTCAATCTGTTTAAGAATGTACAGATGTGCCTTCTCAACTTCTTCTTCAGAAAATATACGAGTATTACCGTTTCCTGCTAAGAAACGTCCTGAAGACTTGAATATTGAACAACCTCCTTCATTATTGTCTTCAGAGGGGCCGTCATAGTTTCTTTCCCTTCAATTATAGTGAGTGTCAATACCCTCCATATACATAGAACAAAATGAGATTGTTTCCTCCATAAGATAGCCTTCAACAATTGAACCTTCTGGATGTGCCCTATTTAAAACATAGTTTTTCAATTTCTTCAAAAATCTCTCTATAGGACACATCCATCAGTATTGAACTGGTCTGGCAATCCTCGCTTCATATGCAAGATGTACAATCAAATGAACCATGACATCAAAAAAAGACAGTGGAAAATTTTGTTCCAACTTACATAATGTTACTGCAATATCACCTTCCAATGTAAGCAAACGATCAGATTGAAGAACTTTGGAACAGACATCTGTAAAATATATACTTAACTCTGTAATTGGGTCTGTCACATCTTGATTGACAATACCACGAATTGCCAAAGGCAATAATACTTGCATGTATATATGGCAATCATGACTCTTCAGCCCTACCAATTTTTGACTTGCAATATCTACACATTTGATCAAATTGGAGGAATATCCATCTGGAACTTTTATATTACGCAGAAAGTTGCACACAGCCGTTGTCTGCAATCTGTTCAATGTATATTCTGTCGCTGGTAACTTGGTCTTATTTTGACTGTCTGTCTATGGATGGAATTCTGGTCTTATTCCCCACTGTGCCATATCTAACCGTGCATTCAGACTGTCTTTGCTCTTTTCCCCACCAAGAAGATTCAAAGTTCCCAACAAATTCTCACATACATTCTTCTCAATGTGCATTACATTCAGGTTGTGCCGAATGAGTAGATTTGACCAATACGGTAGCTCTCTAAAAAAATACTTTGTTTCTTCCATCTGTCTAAATTTTTGATATCCTTCTTAAAGTTCTTTCCAAATCTGATATGAGGAAGTTGAAGTTGTTGATTCCACACTGCAGCACCCGTTAACACTTCTGGACGCTTACGACGTTCAGCCACGCCATCAAATTTGTGTTGATACTCACGCCTTCTCCATCTATGACTAATTGACAAAAATCGTCGGTGCCCAAGAAAACAGAATTTTCGACAATTGTGCAGCCATTTTGAATTTGTATCATAATGACAGGATGGACATGCATGTTTTCCTTTGGTACTCCATCCTGATAAATTGGCATATGCATGAAAATCATTGCTCGTCCACAGAAGGGCAGCTCTCATTTGAAAATTCTGTTTCTTTGAAGCATCATATGTTTCAACACCGTTGTCCCACAAATCTTTCAATTCTTCTATCAACGATTGTAAATAGACATCGATATCATTTCCAGGACTTTTAGGACCTAGAATAAGTAATGACATCATCATAAATGTCTGCTTCATACACATCCATGGCGGCAAATTATAAACTACTATCATCACAGGCCATACATTGTATCTGCTACTCATCATCCCAAATGGATTGAACCCATCAATCGCTGAGTCTCACATCGCGAACCTCTGCAGCAAAATCTGGATATTGATCATCGAAATGTCGCCATGCTTCAGAGTCAGCAGAATGTCGCATAGTTCCATTTTTCGAGAGACTTCGGCCATCTTTGTGCCATGTCATCCACTTGGCTATCTTAGAAGATATGAACATTCTTTGCAACCTATCTTTCACTGGAAAATAACGCAATATTTTGTATGGCACATGTTTGCGACGTCTCTTCTTCAGGCTACCTTGTTGCGTATTTTCTTTGTACCTGGGAGCATTACATGCTGGACATCGATCCCTATGTTCATGTTCATTTTGAAACAAGACACAGTCATTTTGACAAGCATCTATCTTCTCATGACCTAACCCCAAATCTTTCATAGTCTTCTTCAATTCATACCATGTTCGAGGTAAATTAGCTCCTTCTGGTAATACTTCTCTAAGCAACTCAAGAAACATTCCCATACAAGAAGTTGTCACTTTGTTCATGGTCTTAATGTGCAATAGTTTCAACAGAAATGTCAATTTTGAAAATTTGACACAAGGAGGATATAATGGTGTTTCAGCATCTTCTAATAATTGATAAAAATCTCTTGCTTTCTCATTTGGTTCATGTTCTTCTTCTGTCCTCTCTGTTTCAGCCTCTTGTAACTCATGTAACATTTCAATTGTCGTATCAATCTGCTCTTCTATTTGTGCTTCATTAACAGACGGGCTAACTTGCTGAACATCAACTAATGATGCCTCTCCATGACATAGCAAATTGGTATACTGTGTCCAAAATCCATCTACTTTAAGATGAATTTCAACATCCATCCGGGACAACTTCAATCCGTTAACACATTTACGACACGGACATTGTATGAACTCATGATTCCGTCCATGTCTAAAAGATTGTCTTTGTTCATCAAAAGCAAAATCCAAAAACTCATCTACTCCTTTCTCATATCTAGGATCCAAACGATCTCTAAGTTGTATCCAACTCTTATTGAGTCTCGGCATTTTAGGATGCTATAGTTCTGCATTGACAATAACCCATCAGCCTAAGTTGTACCCAAACGATCTCTAAGTTGTATCGAATAAATATGAATTAACCGACAATTCAAAGAAAATTTCGACAGCACCTCCCCTATACCGGGAGCATTTTCACATTTACATTCCACACACACATACATGTCTGCATAAATTCCTGCAAAAAAAAGGGGTGCCTACAAAAAATCGTGCCCATCTATGAATACTTGATTCATCTGTACATTCTTAATTTATTATATGTGTATTGGGATTGTCTTAAAATTTCGGCAGCATCTCCCCACACTTCTCCAATATACCCCAAATATTTACTAATTTTAACTATGCTCAGAAAGTCACTTGTATGAAATACAAGTGACAAGAAGAGCAGTTAAAATTAGTTGGTATATTGGAGAAGAGCGAAGAGACGCTACCAAAATTTTAAGACAATCACAATACACATATAATAAATTAAGAATGTACAAATGAATCAAATATTCATAGACTGTCCAACTTGGACAATTCAAGACTTTATGCTCGATATATGACATTACTATCAAAAGACAGTAAAATCATATATCCTAACACAAGTCTTGAACGGGCAAAAATGAAAAAAAGGTCCACTCATCTCACTCATGAATATTCATGCTTTCTCTGTCTTCTCATTCATACATCTTATAAAGCAGAAAGTATACATCTATGACATTCACACATACAATCACATCCTGCAAAAAATATGAGCCACCACCCAGGCTTACTGGATTAGTTTAAACATGAGCCACCACCCAGGCTCGCTGGATTAAATAAATATGAGCTACCACCCAGGCTCGCTGGTTCAACAAATATATATAGAGGGGATGGAAGGATTACCTGAGCAGAAAAGAGATCAAAACCTAAACAAGTTGTATAAATGAATACCTACATTGAACAAGAAAAGTAATATGAGTGATTGTGCAACTTTCTCAAAAGTAATACGAGTGCATATGCAAGTTAAAAAAAAATAAACAGAAAAAGTCATGGTCTAGTAGGCTAGGAGAAAAAAATGCAAAGAACATGTTATGATGAATGTACACTAAACTTTATGATATAAACGCTGAGCTAAAATTTACGATATAAATGCAGAACAAAGAACATGTTCCTATCTTTTGTTGGTATCTGTTTCCATATGCATATGATGGTCCGGTGTGTTAACATGACTAATAGTGTATGGCTTGAAAGACAGAGGCAGAATTACATATATGTGGTGATTATCTGACTTTATATCAAATATTTAATGCCCATCAAAAGTATACACTAAGTGTAACATATCTACTAAATTTACGTCACATGAAGGGAGCTCTTTTAATATCTCTCCCTATCTCAGTTTTTTAAAAGTCTGTTTCTATAACATAATTTTAGTGGATGTAAATGATTAAGCAGTGCAACTTGGTGTCTTTAACTATGATAAATTTGACTTCTAGGAATAAATAGTTCATGACTAGAAAAATTACCATATGGCCTTTAACTATGATAAATAATTTGTCTTCTAGGAATAAATAGTTTATGTCTAGAAAAATTACCATATGGGTGTTTGCCTTTAACTATGATAAATGATTTGTCTTCTATGAATAAATACTTCAGGTCTAGAAAAATTAATTACCATATGGGACTTTGCAAACATATATATATATATATATATATATATATATATATAAAAGATAAAGGTGTAACAATATATTCTTATACAGTGGATGAAGCAGAATTAGATTCTATACCTGTTTCATGAAAAGAAGAATCCCATACCTTCAAGTCATAGACTCCTTGACAAAGACATCCCACATATGTGATATGTAAGAACTTTCTCTTCAATAAAGGATGTTTGTGTCTGATTGTGAGGAATAAAAGGCTACCCACAACTACAAGTCTGCTCCTATTAAAAGGACCCACACTTGGTGAAAAAGGAGTTTTTGCATTACCATAAGAGAAGTATTATTAGAGAAACACTAAAGGAGTTTTTTAGTTATGTGATCTCAAAAAATGCTGGTCATAGCTTTCTAATTTTTTTTGGATAGACGTCTATCAGAATCCAGGAAAGAAAAGGGTAGGGACATAGCTTTCTAATTTTCTTGGATATAGACATTAATCCAACATTAACTTTATTTTACAAGATCCTTTAAATTTCTTGGATAGAAGTGGTGGGGGCTGCCTGTATGCAAAAGGGAAAATTCTCATTGCATGGGGCGGTGGGGGTTTGGATAAAAGTTCTGAAGTGGTGCAAGAAAAATGTGAGAGAAAGCAGAATCAAGGGAAATGGGGAAGAACTGGATGCAGGTGGGTTTGGCGGCAACTTGGGTTCTATGAAGAATAGACCTGAACTTTTTTTTTTTTTTAATAAAACGGTCCTCAAGTTGAAAGTCTGGGAGAGTGCACCCTCCCCCAGAGGGGGAGAATGGACCCACTCCACCAGCACAGATTTTGGGCCCAAAGATTATTAAGGAAATGATGGAAAAAATAAGAATACATGATGTGTGGTCATATAGACCTTACATGAAAAAGACCCGATCTGTCCAAGACAATTGGACCTTTGCACTGTTCCCAGAAGACCTTGTTCAGTTTTGTGGAAATGCCATGATTGGCTAGGCAATCCGCCACTTGGTTGCATTCCCGGAAAACATGGTTTAGCAAGAAAGAATTCCTCTGCACAAATACTTTAGCATCCCGCCACCAATAATATGCACACCAAGAAGGACACCTCCCCGTCTTGAAAGAATTTACCAGTGTTAGAGAGTCACAATTAACCATAGAAAGTTGGATACCAAGGTTAGAAGCCAAGCGAAGTCCATCGCAAAGGGCTCTAATTTCTGCAGTTATGCTGTTACCATGGCCATAGAAATGGGAAAATGCTACTAAGACAGAACATTTTCTATCCCGGATGCAACCTCCTCCACCACAAACTCCTGAATTACCTTTACAGGCACCGTCCACATTCAGGCAGAAGCCAACTATAGGAGGAATCCAACGGACTAGCTTCAGCTGCTTCGAGGAAAATTGTGGAGAGAAATCATATCGTTGCAACACAGTAAGTTCATCCGCAGATGGAGCATCCTTGAACTGAACATTGACGAGAGAATGGGCTACCATTGCTTTAATATTGTTTATAACTGTCCCAACGGAAATTTTATTGGAGTCAAATCTAGCATTACATCTACACTTCCAAATTTCCCAGAGCATAAGAATAAAGTAGTGGATGGAAATAAATCCAAAGGGAGTATAAGTATTCGATGCAGCCAGCAAATTCCAAATCCTGACCGTGATATGACAGTGTAGGTTTGCCTTGGGGTTGCAAAGAGGGAGGAACCAGTTCCATAGAGAGGAAGCCAGGTCTCCACTAATAAAGAGATGGTTATAGTCATCAATACTTGGAGAAAGACAACAAGAGCAACAAGATACCATAGGAATTCCACAGTCCGCCACCCTTAGATCAACCGGAACAGCTCTGTTCATAAGCTTCCAACAAAACACCGAAGCACGTCTGTCATGCCCCGCCAATTTAGCAGCGGAATAAATCGGGGAGGCATGAACAACGAGTATGGTAATGTAAATTGCGCATACATTCGCAAATATCAGAGCAACTAATGAACAATAATTGCAATAAAACTCATCATTTTATTGATAATTCATCTAAACTATTACAACCACTAATTCAGAGCCAAAACATAGGGCTCAATGACATTATTACATGGGATAAGAAATCTAAAGCAAATATCTAACTAGACTCTAAGGTACTAAGGTCATTCCATCGCTATGACTTCAGGACGCTCATCACTCCAGTCCAATCCCGTTGTTGGGTGTATGGTCATTCCTTGACTTACCTGAAAACACAATAACAAATAACGAAGGGTGAGCGATAACGCTCAGTAGGACTTAATATCTCGTGTAAACAAGCATGCTTTAAGTGATTAATGTCTTGTAAACGCAGGTTAACTAGAGAGAACGATCATGTATAGTTGAGAGAGTAATAGTACAAGATAATAAGTGAACGATAATACATTTCTCAAGAGTATTGCAAAACTAGGATGACAACATAACGAGATAGCGTGTAACAAGATAGTGTATAACAAGATAGCGTGTATCAAAATGACATGTAATAGGATAGCTTGTATCAAGGTGGCGTGTAACGAGATAGCTTGTATATCAAGATAGCGTGTAACGAGATTGCATGTAAAGAGATAGCGTGTATGGTTGCACAACGGTGCACTAGTCGAGTACGACAATAGTCACTTTGGGACAGTAGCCGTTTAACGATAGTACATTTCGTCTGAACTCCTCAGACTAATGTTAATCAGTCAGTGCTAGCACACTAATAGCACAGAACTGGCACAATATGTCTGAACTCCTCAGACTAATAGTAAAACAATTAGATGTCTAGCCAATGTCGAGATAGTCAGAACCGGTGCAATGCATAACACCGTCAATAGCCCCTGCAGGTATTTTCGGGTGGCTCTCTGCCCCCAGGACTAGATTGGAGCCCCTCGGACACTCTCCGTGCCCTGCACACTTAGCATTCAAGTCAGTAGGTCAACAGACCCATATTATGGCGCTAGACAGTCGTGTATAGTACAAGCAATGGGAGCCACAACAGCTCAAGAGTCTCAAGAGAGTACTAGATGAATAGACGAGATAGTAGAGTGAACGTGAATAGATGAGAGTACAAGGATAGTAGACGAGATAGGGGTATAATCGCAAAACAATGATAAATCACGATAGTAACGGTTGCACAGTACCAGGTCGGGTACCGGCAGTCTGGTAGAAGTCACATCCGCCCATTAGCCGTGCTATGAACACTGGCTAGATGGTCCGGCGTGATCACAAGATAAGAGAGATCTCACTAAGGCCGATTAGATCGTACTGATCCCTAAAAGTGTAACATGATTTAAAGGTACAACTAGCTCGTCGGCTAAGGACGTGCGCCAAAGCCAAGAAGACTTACGGAGGCCTTGACAAGAAGTCCCTAGTCCAGTCGAGAGTATTCTCGGTGGAGAGGTGGTCCAAGTCAAGAGAAAAGTGTGTAGAAAACGGGTCTGTCGTGCCTCGAGTGCTCGAAGGCCGAGGGAAAACGGTAACGATGTACAATCAAGCGAATAAAGCGAAGACATGTGTCATTTAAATAATAGGGGAAATTAGGTAATTAATTTCACTTAATTACCAGATACATTATTGAGTAATTTAATAGGGTCAAATGGCAATAAACAATGTTTAGTGTGCAAGTGCAAAGAAATCATGAGAATAGAAGAAGTCGTGCTCACGACTTTTAAATTAATAAGAGTCATTTAAATATTATCCAATAAAAATATTCAAATCATTTATCAAGCTTAACAGTACATGGTTTAACTTGTACAAGGATTAGATGGCATTTAAAGCAGGGATATAAGAGCAATTAAAGGTTCTGGCCGAAATTTCAAGAACGCGACGGACCTACCCGTCGCGATTCAAGTCGCGACAGGGCGGTCGGACGCGACACGGGGCCTGGCCGGTCTGGCCCGGTCCAGGATGAATCGCGGAGGCCCGCGACGCCATCGGCCGGCGCGACCCCACTGTTATCGCGGCGGGTCGCGCCGTCGCGATAACAGGTGGGTTTGCTCTTTTCTCTTTTTCCAGGGCGAGCCCTCTGTGATACATGGACGTTCTAAATTACATATAAAATAGTATGGTGATCCAAAAAGTACGAAACTAGTTTTAAACGAAAGTAGACATGTATATCTATCAACATGCACGATTAATTTGAAAATAGACAAGGTTTAGATATGAATTGATCAGGTTACATTTCGGTGACCTAAACAGGCGCAGTCAGCGTTCAATGAATTATTCAGGGATGAATACGTCATGAAAAATTATGAAACCAGCGGAGTTTGAAAGCTAACATGTAGTAATATTTATGATAATTTTATCATGGAATGATGTCAAGTGTGCACGAGATTAAAAAGGAAACAAGGAGGGTCGAGTGCACAGGTCTGACAGATATTCAAAGATTTAATTCTCTCTCATGAGAGATCGAAATCAAGCAGGACTAGAGGCGTTTGAAAGATAGTGTGATGTAGTATATCTGAAAATTTATCATGGCATGAGAGCAAGTACACATTGGGGATTATAGAAAACACAAGATCTCAGTTCATGGTAACAGCAAGAATTCATGAATTAAATTCGCCCAAATGGGTGAACGAAATACCACAAAACCATAGGGCTTTTGAAGAGGTACATGAAGGCTACCTAGGGTAATTATTTCACGATTTTAGCTTGAGAGATTGCCTACCTTTTTCGTGAAGTAAGGAAGCCCTAGTTTGAATGACGAAAATAAGAGAACCCTTCTTGCTCCAAGCCTTCTCCTTCCTTGCTCCTTGGTCCAGATCTTCTCCTCTTCATCTCCAAAAGTCTTAGCACGAAATTGGGGGTGTTAGGGTCAAATGGGGGGTGTTTTGATGGCTTGTAGAGTTCTAAATCACCTAAAACTCTTTCCTCCTCCTTTAATTACGAATTTCCATAATTATCACATATTTTTCTTGCTATATCTATCTAATTGGGTAAGGGAGAGGCCTAATTTCGTGGCCAATGGTTTAGAATATGATTAGGACTCTTATTAAGATATATATGAGTCATATTAGTGCTTTAATGACCCCTTTTTAATTAAGAGATAATATAGTTACGAATTTCCCTATTTAATTTGGGTCTCTTATATTTAACCCAATTGTCTCTCATATAAATCCCAATTTTAGATTAGGATAGAGTCCTATTGGGTTAGACTAGGGTTAGGACTCTTTTTAAGATAAGTAAGAGTTAAAATAATCATTATCTTAACCCTTTTCTATTTATTACTATTTTTAGGTACGAATTTAGACTAATTACTTCCCATCTCATGATGGGCTCTTCTCATTTGGGCCCAACAATTCATGTTAGGTCCATTAATCAAACCCATTACTAATTTAACTTAATGGGTATTGATTTAGTTTCCAATTATTCACCATTTATCCTTATGTAAATCTATTTATCACACTTATTCAAGTAATTTTATATTTTTAAATTGAATAAATATTATTCATGCCAATATTTCTAATATTCATCATTTGGGTAATTACTCTTGGCCCAATAACTCATGTGAGCTTAATTGTACAACCCATATACTTACTTTACTTAATGGGTTTTTATTCATCCTTTTTATTAAAAAATTTATTTATGGGCCAAGATTGTCCATTGGTCCAAATATCATAATGGGCTATCATCCCATATTATTTAAAGTCTACCCACATGTTTATTTTTATTTATAATCCACTTTGGGTCAGAAAATAATGGGTTCTTCGACTTATTCCTTAATTATGCTAATAAGTCGCATAAATTCTTAAACTTGGTCTAAACGATTTTTCTGTGCCCAAATTTCTTGATAGGTCATTAGAGAACATTATTTAAAGTATAACTACTATTTTTACAAAATTTTTATAGGGATTTATATGCATGCAATAATGATGTGTATCGTTTTAATTAATGGTATTTATAAATTGATAAATTTTCTATTTATCTATAATTTTTAATTAATGAATTTTCCGGGGTACTACATCCTCCCACACTTAAATAGAATTGTTCCCCAAATTCATATGATATGATATGACTATCAATTTATTCTGAATATTTCATTCCATCATCTCCCCACTATAGGGTTTTGTTATCGAGAAAATAATATGAACCTGAACTAAGAGTTTAGTACTGATACCTTGTCTACCTTTATTGGCATGATTTGTATCCACAAGAACTTGTAACCGTCTTTGGTGTGGAGTTTGGTTCTTCTTTGTCTGGCAATCGATGACTCGATGTTGTTGACTTCCACAATGCAAACATCTGCCCAGTTTCTTCCAACAGTTTTCAATCTGATGCCCTGGCTTTTTACAAAATTTACAGAATTCTTTCCGCTTTGCTTCCCCTTTCATTCTCTTGCTATCTACTATATTTCTTCCTTTATTATCATTGGAATGGATATCACGTTCCCTTTTCAACGATTTCTTCTTATGGATCTTTTCAAGAAGTCCCATGGTGTCCTCCACTATTTGAGCTCTCGATACCATGTCCGAATATACTACAAGGTCTAGCGGAGCCAACTTTTCCCAGAACACAGGTCTCAATCCTTCTAAGAATCTCTTTGCCTTCATCTTTTCCGTACTTACCAAATGTGGTGCATATTGTGCTAGTCTTTCAAATTGTGCTTCATATTCTGCTACAGACATCATTCGTTGTTTTAAATTGGCGAATTCATTTGCCTTCTTCTCACGAATCCTTTCGGAAAATATTTGGTGTTAAAGAATTCTAAAAATTCATCCCACTCTATGTTGATGTTTGTTAGTTGTCGACTGGCAGCTTCCCACCAAGCTCTAGCATCGCGGTCCAATTGGAAGGTTGCCAGAAGGACTTTCTCCTGTTCTGAACATTGCATAACTCTAAAGATCCGTCCCATCGTCTTCACCCAATTTTCGGCATCATCGGGATCCGGAGTTCCATTAAACCTAGGAGGATTCATTCGTTGGAAATTCCCGTATAAATCTCCTGCCCCATTCTTTGCTCCTGCTTGAATCACGTTGTTAAGGGCTTGAGTTAACCCTTGTACGGTGCTTTGCAAGTCCCGCAATTGTCCATGCTCACCAGCCATCTCCACTAATCTCCTGCGAGCAATAATACTTAATTTATTTCTTTTTAGACTTTGGGTGCTTAAAGTATTACCAAGTTGATACATATATATATAGATAAATGTATTCAAATCTTAACCATGGTTCTACCCAATTCTCACATAGGTATGGTGGTTGACTTAGACACGTGTCAGGGCAGTTCACCTAGAACATCCTAGACTTCAATATCCTGATAAGGACATCCTAGGCTCAGATACCAACTGTCATGCCCCGCCAATTTAGCAGCGGAATAAATCGGGGAGGCATGAACAACGAATATGGTAATGTAAATTGCGCATACATTCGCAAATATCAGAGCAACTAATGAACAATAATTGCAATAAAACTCATCATTTTATTGATAATTCATCTAAACTATTAAAACCACTAATTCAGAGCCAAAACATAGGGCTCAATGACATTATTACATGGGATAAGAAATCTAAAGCAAATATCTAACTAGACTCTAAGGTACTAAGGTCATTCCATCGCTATGACTTCAGGACGCTCATCACTCCAGTCCAATCCCGTTGTTGGGTGTATGGTCATTCCTTGACTTACCTGAAAACACAATAACAAATAACGAAGGGTGAGCGATAACGCTCAGTAGGACTTAATATCTCGTGTAAACAAGCATGCTTTAAGTGATTAATGTCTTGTAAACGCAGGTTAACTAGAGAGAACGATCATGTATAGTTGAGAGAGTAATAGTACAAGATAATAAGTGAACGATAATACATTTCTCAAGAGTATTGCAAAACTAGGATGACAACATAACGAGATAGCGTGTAACAAGATAGTGTATAACAAGATAGCGTGTATCAAAATGACATGTAATAGGATAGCTTGTATCAAGGTGGCGTGTAACGAGATAGCTTGTATATCAAGATAGCGTGTAACGAGATTGCATGTAAAGAGATAGCGTGTATGGTTGCACAACGGTGCACTAGTCGAGTACGACAATAGTCACTTTGGGACAGTAGCTGTTTAACGATAGTACATTTCGTCTGAACTCCTCAGACTAATGTTAATCAGTCAGTGCTAGCACACTAATAGCACAGAACTGGCACAATATGTATGAACTCCTCAGACTAATAGCAAAACAATTAGATGTCTAGCCAATGTCGAGATAGTCAGAACCGGTGCAATGCATAACACCGTCAATAGCCCCTGCAGGTATTTTCGGGTGGCTCTCTGCCCCCAGGACTAGATTGGAGCCCCTCGGACACTCTCCGTGCCCTGCACACTTAGCATTCAAGTCAGTAGGTCAACAGACCCATATTATGGCGCTAGACAGTCATGTATAGTACAAGCAATGGGAGCCACAACAGCTCAAGAGTCTCAAGAGAGTACTAGATGAATAGACGAGATAGTAGAGTGAACGTGAATAGATGAGAGTACAAGGATAGTAGACGAGATAGGGGTATAATCGCAAAACAATGATAAATCACGATAGTAACGGTTGCACAGTACCAGGTCGGGTACCGGCAGTCTGGTAGAAGTCACATCCGCCCATTAGCCGTGCTATGAACACTGGCTAGATGGTCCGGCGTGATCACAAGATAAGAGAGTTCTCACTAAGGCCGATTAGATCGTACTGATCCCTAAAAGTGTAACATGATTTAAAGGTACAACCAGCTCGTCGGCTAAGGACGTGCGCCAAAGCCAAGAAGACTTACGGAGGCCTTGACAAGAAGTCCCTAGTCCAGTCGAGAGTATTCTCGGTGGAGAGGTGGTCCAAGTCAAGAGAAAAGTGTGTAGAAAATGGGTCTGTCGTGCCTCGAGTGCTCGAAGGTCGAGGGAAAACGGTAACGATGTACAATCAAGCGAATAAAGCGAAGACATGTGTCATTTAAATAATAGGAGAAATTAGGTAATTAATTTCACTTAATTACCAGATACATTATTGAGTAATTTAATAGGGTCAAATGGCAATAAACAATGTTTAGTGTGCAAGTGTAAAGAAATCATGAGAATAGAAGAAGTCGTGCTCACGGCTTTTAAATTAATAAGAGTCATTTAAATATTATCCAATAAAAATATTCAGATCATTTATCAAGCTTAACAGTACATGGTTTAACTTGTACAAGGATTAGATGGCATTTAAAGCAGGGATATAAGAGCAATTAAAGGTTCTGGCTGAAATTTCAAGAACGCGACGGACCTACCCGTCGCGATTCAAGTCGCGACAGGGCGGTCGGACGCGACACGGGGCCTGGCCGGTCTGGCCCGGTCCGGAGTGAATTGCGGCTCCCGCGCCGCCGCGTTCTTGACGTGACGCCATCGGCCGGCGCGACCCCACTGTTATCGCGGCGGGTCGCGCCGTCGCGATAACAGGTGGGTTTGCTCTTTTCCCTTTTTCCAGGGCGAGCCCTCTGTGATACATGGACGTTATAAATTACATATAAAATAGTATGGTGATCCAAAAAGTACGAAACTAGTTTTAAACGAAAGTAGACTTGTATATCTATCAACATGCACGATTAATTTGAAAATAGATAAGGTTTAGATATGCATTGATCAGGTTACATTTCGGTGACCTAAACAGGCGCAGTCAGCGTTCAATGAATTATTCAGGGATGAATACATCATGAAAAATTATGAAACCAGCGGCGTTTGAAAGCTAACATGTAGTAATATGTATGATAATTTTATCATGGAATGATGTCAAGTGTGCACGAGATTAAAAAGGAAACAAGGAGGGTCGAGTGCACAGGTCTGACAGATATTCAAAGATTTAATTCGCTCTCATGAGAGATCAAAATCAAGCAAGACTAGGGGCGTTTGAAAGATAGTGTGATGTAGTATATCTGAAAATTTTATCATGGCATGAGAGCAAGTACACATTGGGGATTATAGAAAACACAAGATCTCAGTTCATGGTAACACAAGAATTCATGAATTAAATTCGCCCAAATGGGTGAACGAAATACCACAAAACTATAGGGCTTTTGAAGAGGTACATGAAGGCTACCTAGGGTAATTATTTCACGATTTTAGCTTGAGAGATTGCCTACCTTTTTCGTAAAGTAAGGAAGCCCTAGTTTGAATGACGAAAATAAGAGAACCCTTCTTGCTCCAAGCCTTCTCCTTCCTTGCTCCTTGGTCCAGATCTTCTCCTCTTCATCTCCAAAAGTCTTAGCACGAAATTGTGGGGTGTTAGGGTCAAATGGGTGGTGTTTTGATGGCTTGTAGAGTTCTAAATCACCTAAAACTCTTTCCTCCTCCTTTAATTACGAATTTCCATAATTATCACATATTTTTCTTGCTATATCTATCTAATTGGGTAAGGGAGATGCCTAATTTCGTGGCCAATGGTTTAGAATATGATTAGGACTCTTATTAAGATATATATGAGTCATATTAGTGCTTTAATGACCCCTTTTTAATTAAGAGATAATATAGTTACGAATTTCCCTATTTAATTTGGGTCTCTTATATTTAACCCAATTGTCTCTCATATAAATCCCAATTTTAGATTAGGATAGAGTCCTATTGGGTTAGACTAGGGTTAGGACTCTTTTTAAGATAAGTAAGAGTTAAAATAATCATTATCTTAACCCTTTTCTATTTATTACTATTTTTAGGTACGAATTTAGACTAATTACTTCCCATCTCATGATGGGCTCTTCTCATTTGGGCCCAACAATTCATGTTAGGTCCATTAATCAAACCCATTACTAATTTAACTTAATGGGTATTGATTTAGTTTCCAATTATTCACCATTTATCCTTATGTAAATCTATTTATCACACTTATTCAAGTAATTTTATATTTTTAAATTGAATAAATATTATTCATGCCAATATTTCTAATATTCATCATTTGGGTAATTACTCTTGGCCCAATAACTCATGTGAGCTTAATTGTACAACCCATATACTTACTTTACTTAATGGGTTTTTATTCATCCTTTTATTAAAGAATTTATTTATGGGCCAAGATTGTCCATTGGTCCAAATATCATAATGGGCTATCATCCCATATTATTTAAAGTCTACCCACATGTTTATTTTTATTTATAATCCACTTTGGGTCAGAAAATAATGGGTTCTTCGACTTATTCCTTAATTATGCTAATAAGTCGCATAAATTCTTAAACTTGGTCTAAACGATTTTTCTGTGCCCAAATTTCTTGATAGGTCATTAGAGAACATTATTTAAAGTATAACTACTATTTTTACAAAATTTTTATAGGGATTTATACGCATGCAATAATGATGTGTATCGTTTTAATTAATGGTATTTATAAATAGATAAATTTTCTATTTATCTATAATTTTTAATTAATGAATTTTCCGGGGTACTACAACGTCTGTTATAGCAAGTATGCCAGATTTTCTTCAAAGCTGATCGCTTTACCCCCACAGAGCGGACCAGATTATAAGTAGATCTGACCGAAAAAATTCCATCCTGTGCAGGCCCCCAAATATAATTATCACTGTCATCAGTAAGAACAACCCCTTGAAAGATATGACTGGGAAGGAGGTTCCTGATCGGGTGATTAGCATTATAGATGACTTCCCTTAGAGTAGCTAGATTCCCCCCATAAGGAGAGGAGAGCTGGTCAGTAAGAGGTCTTTCTCCAAGCCATACATCCGCTAACACATCAATCTTGTTACCATTACCAGGCACCCACCTGGTATGATCTTGAACTAGTTGGTGAGCCACAGACCAGACTCTAGATGAAATGCCTGGGACACCCCGAATTCTGGAATTCTCAGCCGGGAGAAAACGATTTCTGGCATACTGAGCCCAGAGGGAGGAGCCATGGTAAACATTCCAAATGAGTTTGACTGCCAAAGCCATTTGAACCATTTTGACGTTCCGGACGCCCAAGCCACCTTCATCAATTGGGCACTGGATATTAGCCCACGCCACCCAGTGGCGTTTTCTCATGCCATCATTACCATCCCAAAAGAAATTGGCACAAGCTCTCTCAATATAGTATATGATACTCATCGAAATAGATGCAGTAGCAGCCAGGTAGACAGGAATGGAGGACAGGACCGAGTTGATCAAAGTTACTCTCCCAGCTTGTGAAATATAACGGGGTTTCCAAGAAGCCATCTTACCATTAATTTTCTGGATGAGCAGGTGGAAATCAAAAGCTAGAACCCTCCCTGAACGTAGAGGAGTACCCAGGTAAATAAGCGGCCCTCTCTGCCTGTTGAAACCAGTCACTTCTTTAATCTTATTTACCGCATGAGCAGAAACTTTGGCTGAAATCATAAAGCTACTCTTCGCTGCATTGATTTCCTGACCAGAGGAAGACGAGTATCGATTGAGAAAATCAATTAATCTCTTCACATTTCGAAGTCCTCCATTAATAAAGACAAGGGTATCATCCGCATACAAAAGGTGAGAGATCAAAGGACAATTTCTCGGCCCAACATATGGATTAATATGACCCACATGGATCAGATGTTTAATACCTCTGCTGAGAGCTTCCTCCATGATGATGAAGAGAGCTGGGGCAAGGGGATCCCCTTGTCTAAGACCCCAAGTAGAATGAAAATAACCAGCAGGTAAGTCATTGAAAAGGATAGAAAACCAACAATTACTAATGAGCATACCAATATAAGATATGAATCTGTTTGAGAAGCCAAAATTTTCCAACACTGCAAAGAGAAAGTCCCACTCCACGCTGTCATAGGCTTTCTTGATATCAAGTTTGAACACCACATTATGACCTCTGACCCTTCTACCGAGATCTCTGACAAGTTGCCTCGCAAGAGAGACATTATCCAGGATCATTCTGCCTTTAACAAAAGCTCCTTGTTCCTCAGAGATGATTTAGGGGAGGATATTAACCAACCTATCACAAAGGATTCTGGAGACGATTTTATAACAAAAGTTGCACAGGCTAATTGGTCTGAAATCCCCAAAAGAGGTGGGAGTTTGAGTCTTAGGAACCAACGCAATAAGAGATGAGGTAACTCCTCTGGGCATAGGGAGTCCATTAAAAAAACCAACAACGGCATGACATACCTATTTATGAATTATATCCCAGCAAGAAGTATAGAAATGACCAGTAAACCTGTCAAGGCCCGGGGCACTGTCCGCCTTCAAACTCCAAATTGCAGCTTTGATTTCTTCATTTGTGGTATTGGCAGTGAGGGTTTTATTCTGATCTTCAATGCTAGAAGGAATAACATGTAGAAGGGAATCATCTATGTCATGAGTAGAGGATTGAAGAAGATTCCCAAAATAGTTGACCGCCTCCTGCTTCAAGATATATCCTGATCTTCACACCAGGAACCTCCAACCTTAAGCCTGTTAACGGTGTTACGCCTTCTGTTTCCCTTGACCACCGCATGGTAAAAAGCTATGTTTTTATCGCCATTCTCTAACCATTGCATCTGTGCTTTCTGAGCCCAGAACTGATCTACTCGGCTGATGGATTTCCTCATATTAGCATTAGCAGCACCCAAAGCCGACCTGTTATCCGGAGAGGGATCAGCATCAAACAGATCTTGTGCTTGCTTTGCCAACTCTTCATCTCGACACAGGTTGTCATGTACATTACCAAAGGTGTCCTTATTTCCAGGTGCGCAGCGCTTCTTTAACCGACTTAAGCTTCAGAGGAGAACCACAAAAAGATTATAATGCCAGGCGGTAGAATTATCCCAAGCAGTCTTAACAGTATTTACAAAAGTGTCATGAGAACACCACATTGATTGAAAGATGAACCTAGCAGGTGGCCGAGTGGTGGGTTGGAACATGACAAGAAGGGGGGCGTGGTCGAACGGGCCACGCAGAAGGTGTCTGACAATGAAACCAGAATAAGTATCCCCACACAACTGATTACACAAAAACCGATCTAACTTGGCCTTAACAGACGCTTGTCCAGTACGGTTATTAGACCAGGTAAATCTGGGTCCAGAGAAACCCATGTCAAATAAAGATGCACCAGAAATGAAAGAGTTAAAATCCGTCATTCCATGCAAGTTGGCAGGACTGCCACCAAGCTTTTCCCCAGGAGTGGAGACACAATTAAAGTCACCCCCCACAAGCCATGGAGCATCCACATGTCTGGAAAAAATTTGTAATTCATCAAACAACATGCAACGACGATCAAGAGAGCAGCTGGCATACACAACTGTCAAAATAAGGAAAGTTCTGTCATTTTTCATAGCCGCCATGGTAATATGCTGGTCAGAGCACTGCATCATTTGAAGATGGAAATTTCTCCAGAAAAAACATAATTTGGCATTGTCCCCACCAGAACCGATGACATGATCCATCCCAAGATAGGAGCGAATCTCGTCTGCTTTGTCAATAGAAACCATGGGCTCAGCAACTGCCAAAAGATCAACCTTGTTCATTTTGATATGTCTTCTTAGGGAACGCCGGGAGGAACTATTAGCAATGCCTCTTATATTCCAGTAAAGTATGGAAGGAATCATAAGGACAGATGACGGGAAGGAGAGCCTCCCACAACCTTCGCTTTAGAGCGGGTCCTGGCACCCATCGTTGTTTCCTGACCCTCCTTATTTTGAGCTGGCATGGCTGGCATAAACTTATTTTCCATGGAAGCAAGAATCGCCGCCTTCTGGAGAACAGGATCCGGAGGAACACAAATGGAAACGTTCAAGTTTAGCATGTCTTCATCCTCTCCAGCAGGGGCCACCGGAGGAGCCAAGACGGCGACCTTTGGAGATTGAGATTCCTGATAGATGGGTTTGCATGCGACCCATGCAATCCTTGCAATGGTTGTGCTTGGTGCAGCGCTATGCTAGGATACGGCAAAACCACTTCTAGTCGGTTGCCCCCCGAACAGCCATACGTAGCACTTCCATGCAGCCCATGCTGATCAATAGACGAAGACTGTCTTTGTTCCAAAACTTCCTGAACTTCCTTCGAATCAGAAACCACCTGGGGGCTCAATGAAACCTGATCAAAAGACGAAGACTGTCCTTGTTCCAAAACTTCCTGAACTTCCTGCGAGTCAGAGACCACAAGGGGGCGCAATAAAATCTTTGAACTGGAACCAGGCTTTCCCTGCAACGAAAGAAAAGCAGTTCCCTCTTCTGGCACTACGATTTCTTGAGGATCGGGAACTGGCTCTCCCAACCCTGAATCAGTTGCACCACTTTGGGTACCAGGTTCCACACCGTCCTTACCACGGACCAGTTGATCACCAGTAGGTTCCTTCTGACGCCAGACTTGATGAGCTACAACCTCTCGACCCTGCTTCTCAAAAGGATAATGCTGACCCTTAGGGGCAGCCGCCCCCCTGCCTCCTTAGCTGCATCCTTAGCTTTCTTGTGGCACTCGGACTCTATATGACCCAGTTTTTTACAGAAATCACAGATTGCCGGCACCCTATAGTAGTTTATTTTCTGCCAGAAACCATCTCAACGCCTATCCAAATCCTCTCATGCCAGACCTTAGCAATATCCATTTCAACGCATATGAACGCCTCCTGTGTCTGAGTAAGAGCCAGAGTCGATTCATGAATTCTCAGAACAATGCCGATGTTCCCAGCAATAGATTTGAGGAAATCCTAATAATAATAGTTCACTGGTAACAAAGGCAAACCAATCCATATCGGCAGAACAGTAGGGTCTCTATGGAAGTCAAAATTTGCGTCCCACTTGAAGAATCGGAATAAAAGACCCTTGATGTAAAGACTTCTCCTGAGAATGACCTTCAAGTAATCTTCCTCCGCTTCAAACCAAAGGAGAAGATGTCTGGGATGTAACACACTAGCAATAAAATCGACTTTGAGGCCCAACCTTTGCGATAAACAATTTTTAAACTCCGGGATAGAGCACCTCCCGTAAGCGCACCTCACAATAACTGCCAGGTTCAACTTGACAATGGACTTGCGGACCTCCTCCGGGGAGAAGAAGACCGCAGGTTCACCTGCATCTGTAATTCCAGGAGGTTTAATACCTATGTTTATACCTGAGGAGGCGGATTCGACTCAGAGATGATCTGGGCATATGATCTCCTGCCAACCGACGTTGGAACCAGTGCAGCCTCCTCAGTTGGCACCGAAGACGCCATCACACAAGAGGAAGCCCCGCCGGCCCAAGGCCAGCGGCAAGCCTCCCACGAGGTCCCTGCGCGCAGAAAGCCCAGAGCTTCTCTCTCTAGGAACTAGAGAGAGAGACCGAAAAAAGCATTGGGACTTGTGTCATAATTAGATCGCTAATAAAGTTTCTATAGCATATGTCACTTGCTGTTTCTCTATACTTTTCTACATGCATCGTCAAAATGCGAGGATGATTTGCGCTCGTCTTGTCAATGAACTTGCAAAAGTAAGCACCGTCATTAGCCACATGTACATGGTCAGCACTCAATTCTCGTTTATCCACAAGTACTGATCTAGCTAGCTAGAAGCAGAGAATTCTCAGTTACTTTAGATTAAAAAATAAAAGAGCTTACATTCAGAAATAAGAATGTTATATATATATATATCATACTCTCATCATCTTATTTGTCATACTCTTTCTCATGTTGTTCAATACCAAATTCAAGCAATAAGAAACAAAAAACACCTATAATGTTCTTCTAATTAACAACGTATATATATGATTTGTAATTTTTGCTTGCCGACTGGCCTCATACATTCTTGACCCAGTGGAAGGGCATATCGATGGGGCTTCCAGAAAAAAATATGAGCTGGAAAACGTAAATTAAGCAAGTTTGCAAGGGAAAATAATGGGATACAGCTATTACTTATTTTTTTGTTCTTGGCAGTGCTACCTTCACTATATATGTTTATCATTGTTGCCACTACTGCTGTTGTAGTAATTAGTTTACGATGATGGTTTAATGTTATATCAAAATTTACTCCCAGTGGGTGCAACTAATATGTGCTCATGGCCTGAGAGAATGGGTACGTGTAAATTTAAGTCCCCTAATGCATGCATGGTTGACGAGGAAGGGAAGTTATTGGGGCAGGAACTTACTGTTTGGAAAAGCAAAGTGCTTGCTGAATCCTTAGCAGGATGGCGTAGCACCCAAGTAACTCAGAGCTACATCAGAGAAGGTCGAATCAAAGGGATTTGGTTAGGAGGTAGCACAAGTCATACAAAGAATAAAAGATATTACTAAAGCACTGTCTTAAGATGCTGCAAGTAAGTGTACAGTTGTTGCTGGGGTGTGTTTAGCATCTTGGACCCATCTTCCTTACTCCAACCGAGAAAAGGTATAAAAAAATTAACCTGTCCCGAAATCGGAGGGGACCGGGGAGGGAGGGGTGGGGGCTGCCGCCTTCGGGGAGGGATGGGATGGGGGGTGGGGACTGCCGGAGGGGAGGGGGCCGGGGAGGGAGGGGTGGGAGCTGCCGCCGGAGGGGAGGGAGGGGATGGGGGGTGGGGGCCGCCGGAGGGGAGGGGGCCGGGGAGGGAGGGGTGGGGGCTGCCGCCGGAGGGGAGGGAGGGGATGGGGGGTGGGGGCCGAAGTGGAGAGAGAGAGAGACTCACCGTGGGGGGGAGGGGGGGGGGCTACCACCGGAGGGGGTCGCCGGCCGTCGGGGAGTCGCCGGCCGTCGGGAAGGGGGAAGAGAGAGAGAGAGCGCGCACGAGGAGGGGGAAGAGAGAGAGAGAGAGAGAGAGAGAGCACGCGGGGCTTTATGGCGGGACAGGGGAAAATATGGCAGCGGCTACAAAGCCGCTGCCATATTATTCTTTAGCAGCGGCTATGACAAGCCGCTACCATATAATTTTATGGCGGCAAATAATAGCCGCTGCCATATGTATTAATTTTAACACATGCACTTCAGAAAAATAAATATATTTACTACTTGCATCAATATATATATATATATATATTATAAATATGGTTAATTAATTAGGAATCCCTATCAAATATTTTACTTTTTTTAGTTCATGAGAGAGTTGTAACTCATTACAGTAAGTGTTATCTCATGTTACAGTATACGTTAATTCAATTCTGTTACAGTAAGGTCCTCCCTATTACAATCATGGACTCTTAATTAATTTACCCTTATAAATATTACTATATCTATTAATGTATTATCATGTGATGATACCAAGTAATTGTGTATGGACACCTAAAGAGCATGTGTCGGCACTAAAAGATGATCGGACGAGAATTAATTCAAGCAATGAACAGTTAAGGCACAATAATATGATCAAATTTAATTGTAATGAGAAAGAACTGGTATTGGCTTTTAATGCTTAGGTCAGCTGGTATAAGAAAATCTGAATTTTCAATTGATGAGCAAAACTGATATTGACTTCTAATGTCTAAGTCAACTATGTCAATCACTATAAACAAAAAAAAAAAAGTTTAAACTTCTTCATCATCAGTACTTCTACCATAGGTTAGAATATCTTTGGATCTTAATTCTTACACTTACATTTAAGTTTGATCAATAATATATATATAAATATATATATATATATATATATGATCATTGAATCAGAGACTACATCTCATCAAGATCTCTGTTATTATAAGTAAATTAGAATTACTCTATTAAATTTGATTCATCTTTAAAATCAGTCGGTTGAATTTGATTCATATTTAAAATCTGACCATGTGGACTCATCATTTTAAACCAGTATGGATGAAGACACAGGTCGACTTACTTGAGGATAGGTTGACCTACTTGAAAACCTAGGTCGACTTGCTTGAGGATAGGTCGACCTGCTTGAGGATACACGTCGACCTACTTGAGGATAGGTCGACCTACTTGAAGACCTAGGTCGACCTGGTTGAGGACAGGTCAACCTACTTGAAGACCCAGGTCAACCTGCTTGAGGACATGTCGACCTACTTGAGGACACATGTCTACCTACTGGAGGACAGGTCGACCTATACTTGAAGACCTAGGTCGACCTACTTGAAGACCCAGGTCGATTTGCTTGAGGACAGGTCGACCTACTTGAAGACCTAGGTCCACTTGCTTGATGACCCAGGTCGACTTAATTACTTGAAAACCCAGGCCCAATACGATCATTTTTGTTTAACGAAGTCAAACGGTGCGCAAACAGACTGAAAGTCCTTCGACTCTCGGAGGCAAAACATGTTGTCACTCACGAGACTAGCACGCCTGCGCTATGCGATTGTCGATTCATCTCTCGTCACCACCGCTCGAGTAGCACTTGGCAGCACTTGAATTTACTATGTTCTCAAATTCTAATTGTTAGATGTAAGTTTGATAAACACATAGAAATATATATAAACACATATGTATATATGTTCACTAAATTTCAATGTATTTATATTGATAAGTTAGTGACAGATATATATTTATATTTGAAATTACAAGTATATATATCTAGCACAAATATACATATATATTACAAATATATATAAAAAATGTATATATCAATCACTAAACTAAAATAAGTTATTATTAAAAAAATTATATGTTCTAGATATTTCTGATTTGAAGTTTTTTTATTTTAATAAATGAATAAAATGAAAATTTTATATTTGCCAGTGCTTTGTAGCTGCTGATTAATACTGTCAGTGACTTCCTTTAGCCGCAGACATTTAATGTATGTCAGCGGTTCTCAAAATCACATATATATATATATATATATATATATATATATATATATATATATATATATATATATATATATATATATATATATATATATATCAGCGGTTCCTGGAGCCGCTGAAGACTATATGTCCGCGGTTTTACGTAGCCGCGGCCTTAACTCTACATTTGTCTGCGGTTACATTTTATCCGCTGACGTATGCTAAACTTTTGTCAGCGAGTTTCGTTAACTACGGACAAAACATTTTTATGGCAGCGGTCTGTTATAGCCGCTGCCTTATATCTCTTTTGTCCCTGAATTTTCAGCCGCAGACATATAATCGTTAATAAATGTTGGTTCTCTTGTAGTGTGCGTCAAAAATTTTCAACAGATAGAATATTCGTTGGAAAATCAATCAACAATTCTGACGAAACAAACTGTTAAAATATCTGTCGGAATAATATATTACCGATGGTTGTACCGATGGATAAAATCTGTTGGAAATTCCTACGGAATATTGACCATTAGAAAGCCCGGTAGAACTTCTGACGTTTTTATTGACGGACACTAACTGTCAGAAGTGGGAAACTTCTGATCGAAAATATCCGTCGGATAATCTATCGGAACTTCCGACGACCTTGCCGACTGAACAAACCGTCGAAAATACGGTACGTCGACGGATTTTTTGACGGAATGTTTCTATCAGAAAAGCTTTTTTATTAAAAAAAATAAAAAAATTTAACAAACATAATAAAACTACTAAAACAATGTCCATAAATAGTAAACAAACATAAAATCATCAATAATAATAAATATTACAGGAACATCCACAATAATATAAAACAAATAATAATTCAAGATAGATCTGTTGGATCATCCTCTCCACCCGCCTCATGATCATTATGTGCTGGAGGATCCTATGTTATAAAAATAAATGTTAGAAACATAAATAAGAATAACACAATTAAATTTTTTTTATAAAATCAAATTCAAAATATATGAATATTCACTAAGTGCATTTAGAGAATATTTCTGAACCTTCCAGTTGGGCTTTTTAAGGTTAGTTGTTTGAGTGCCAAACCCAAACTAGGAATCCAATCAAGATTCCGTCCGTTTTCACACATTGCTCTCACCCACCCGGTCATGTTGGAGCGAACGACACGCCGATTAGATCCCTATTTCTGATTTTGGACACTTGACTTCTGTGTTCTGACCTTTTACACTTGGATTTTTTTCGGGTTAGTGGTTTGAGCATTGAACCCAAACTGTGTAGTACACCAGAAAATTTATTAATTTAAAATTATAGATAATTTGAAAATTTGTCAATTAATAAATTCAAACTAGTTAAAAGGTACGCATCATTATTGCATGCGTAAAAACCCATATAAAAATTTTGTAAAAATAGTAGTTACACGTTCAATAATATTCTCTAATGAACCCATCAAGAAATTTGGGCATAGAAAAATCGTCTGGACTAAGTTTAATAATTTTTGTGACTTAATATCGTAATTAAGGAATAAATCAGAAAACTCATTATTATATGAGTCAAAGTGGATAAAAAATTAAAATTAACGTGTGAGTATACTTTAAACAATATGGGTTGATAGTCCATTATGATAATTGGACTAATGGACAATCTTGGCCCATGAATAAATTCTCTAATAAACGGATAATTAAAACCCATTAAGTAAATCAAGTATATGGGTTGTACAAATGAGCCATACATAAGTTATTGGGCCAAAAGTAAGAGCCCAAATGATGGATAAAGATTAGAAATATTGAGATAAATAATATTAAATTGAATTAAAATAAAAAATTAATTGAATAAATATGATAAATAGATTTAAATTAGAATAAATGGTGAATAAATAGAGCCCATCTTTGGATGGGAGTTAATTAAGTTAAATTCGTACTTAAATTTATAATAAATGAAGAAGGGTTAAGATAATCATTAATTAACCTATAATTATCCTAAAAAGGAGTCATCATCCCATCCTAACCCATCACCCCACGAAATTAGATCTCTCCCCAAGCCAATTAGGTGTTAAATGCTAGAAAAAGGGGAGATAAATGTGAAAATTCGGAGTTAATTATTAAATAAATTAAAAATGGCAAGATAATGACTAAAATAGCTTATAAATATCTCTACAAGAGTCCTAGACCTACCCAAACCCTCTACCCACGAAATTAAACCTCTCCTCTATCCTATTAGGTGGATAAATGCTAGGAAATAGGGAGATAAATGTGGAAATTAGGAGTTTGAAGAGAAGGAAAAGTTTTAACTAAGTTGGACTCTTAAACTAGCTAATACACCCCCCAATTCGTCCCTACCAACCCATAGTTCGTTGTTGGAGCTTTAGGGGACGAAGAGAGGATCTGTGGACGAGAGGAGCAAGGAGGAAGGAGCTTAGAGCAAGAGATTTCCATCATCTTCTTCATTTTTCAACCCTAGGAATCTTTACAGCGTAAAAAGGTAGGCAATCTCTCAAGCTAAATCAAATTAAACTCAAACATAGGTAGACATTGATCCCCTCTATCAAAGCCCCATGATTTCCCTAATTTTCGTTGCTCCATGAGAGAGTATTTAATGCTCTAATCTCTGTCACCATGTACCCGAACCTACATGATTGCTTCCAATCTATGAAGATACTTGATCTCATACCACGAAACATTTATCATAGTTACTGCATGATATGCTAGGGTTCTAATGATCCTATTTTCCCCAATTTCCATCGTGCATCCTTTGTTAATTAGATCGAAAACCATGACTGTACATGTTTTAGGTCACCAAAAAGTAACCTAATTAAAGCATGTCCAATACTTGTTTGTTTTCTAATTACTCGTGCCTAGTGATAGTACATGTCTACTTTCATTCAAAACTGGTTTCATGATTTTTGGGCATTCTTACGATTTTATATCGATTTTTGAATAGCCCTGTGTTACACCATGGAGGGTTGGACCGAACCTGAAAAGGGGCTAATTTCCCTTTTGGGTTCGGGCCACCTTTTGAAATCGCGATGGCCCGACCAATCGCGATTTCAGAAGGTCGCGACGGGCAGGACCGCCGCGTCATGAACGTGACGGCCCGAGCCATCGCGGTCTCCACCCTAAAACCCTGACCCGACCGGTTCAGCAGGACACGACCGGACCGGTTGTAGCGACGTGAAACGCGACGGGTACCCCGTCGCGATTTCAGTTTTTGAACCAGAACCCTAAATTGTTGTTATATCCCTATTATTTTTGCCATATAATTCCTGTTTAACCTTATTCATGCACTGTTATGAACAGTAATAATCTTTCTATTAAAATTGGGTATTAATTATATGGAATCTATTTAATTAAAAGCTATGTGCACGATTACACCTACTCTCATAAATTCTTTACACTTACACACACTAAACATTAATAATTGCCATTTGACCTTATTAAATTTCTCAATAATCTATCCGGTAATTAAGTATAATTGTTTCACTTAAATTCCCTATTATTTTAAATAACACTTGTCTCCGTTTTATTCGCATGATTTGTACACCGTTATCGCGTCCCTCTGCCTTCGAGTACTCGAGGCAAGACGAACAACATTTCGTTATGCACTTTTTCTTGGCATGGACCACCTCTCCGTTGGGAATACTCCTAATAGGATCAGAGACTCCTTGTCAAGGCCTCCGTAAGTCTCCTTGGCTTTGGCGAACGTCCATTGCCAACGAGGGGGTTGTACCCTTAAAACTCGTTACCCCCTTAGGGATCGGCATGATCCAAATGGCCTTAGTGTGTTTCCTTCTTATCTTGATATCACGCCGGACCATCTGGTCAGTGTTCATAGCACGGCTAGTGGGCAGTTGTGACTTCTGCCAGACTGTCGGCACACGACTGAGTGCTGTGCAACTGTGATTGTCATCTGTTATCGTCGTTTTACGATTACGTCCCTATTCATATCTACTATCTCTATACTCTCATCTTTTCACATTCTCTCTCTACACTCTTGTCTATTTGTCAATTTCTCTCATCTATTCTTGGTACTCTATTTGGCCATACAATTGATTGTCTAAGATAACAAACATAACCAATGCCAGGCAATAGGGCCCGATCTGGTCCTGGGGAGAGTGCCTGAAGAGTGCCATTTCCCATGGGAGTCAACATGATCAAGGTGTGTACGGCATGCACTCAGCGCCATTTAAAACTATCAAGATTTAATCTGTGACAATCAATCAATTACTATACTATATTCTCTACGTTGATAAAATGATCGACCAATAGTTACTAGTGCACTTTTGTGCAATCGTTACACGCTATCTCGTTACATGGCCAATCCTTTATCATACTAGTTTTGCATTATTCTTTTTGAATGTATTATTGCTCTCTTACTATCGTGTGCTATTACTCTCTTGACTATACTTGATCGTTCTCTCTAGTTATCCCACTTTACAAGACATTAATCACTTAAATCATGTCTGTTTACATGAGATATTAAGTCCTACTGAACGTTATCGATCACCCTGTGCTATTTGTTATATGTGTTTTAGGTAAGTCGGATGATGACCTTACACACACCAACGGGAATAGACTGGAGTGATGAGCGACCTGGACTCATAGCGATGGAATGACCGTAGTATTGTAGAGTCTAGTTAGATATTTGCTTAGTTATTCTTTTCAATGTAATGATGTTATTGATCCCTATGTTTTGGCTCAGAATTAGTGGTTGTAATAGTTTATGTGATTTATCAATAAAATGAAGAGTTTATTACATTTATTGTTCATTAGCTGCTCTGATTATTGTGACTGTATGTGCAATTGACGTTACCATACACTTTGCTCACGTCTCCCCAATTTATTCCGCTGCTAAATTGGAGGTGTGACAAACTGGAAATCCGATCTAGATTCTGTTAGTTCTTACACATCTCTCTCACTCACCCGATCGTGTCAGAGTGAACAACACACCGATCGGATCCCTATTTTAGGTTTTGGATCCCTGACATGCGTCTTCTAACCCTTTACACTTTGGTTTTATTAAGGTTAGTGGTTTAAGCACCGAACCCAAACTTGGGCGATTTGAATTCCGTCAGTTCACACACATCGCTCTCACCCACCCGGTCATGTCAGAGTGAATAACATACTGATCGGATCTCTATTTCAGATTTTGGACCCCCGACTTGCATGTTCTGACCCTTGTGTTTTTTTAAAGTTAGGGGTTTGAGCGCCAAACCCAAAACCGAGACTCCGATTTGGATTCTGTAAGTTCTCACACGTGGCTCTCACCCATCCGGTCGTGTTGAAGTGAATGACATTCTGATCGGATCCCTATTTCAGATTTTGGACCCTCGACTTGCATGTTCTGACCATTTACACGGGTTTTTTTTAAGGTTAGTGGTTTGAGTGTTGAACCCAAAGTGAGAATCCGATCTGGATTTCGTCAGTTGCCACATGTTGCACTCACCCACTCGATCATGTCAGAGGGAATGGAACATTGATCGGATTCCTATTTCAGATTTTGGACCCTCCGAGTTGTGTGTTTTGACCATTTACACTTGAGTTGTTTGTCAGAAAGAAGGATGGTAGTCTTAGAATGTGTATAGACTATCGACAATTGAATAATGTTACTATTAAGAACATGTATCGACTACCGAGGATAGATGATTTGTTTGATCAGTTACAGTCAGCCAAAGTGTTTTCCAAGATTGATTTGAGGTCCAGTTATCATCAGTTGAGAATTAGGGAAGAAGATATTGACAAGACAACATTCAGAACAAGGTATGGGCACTATGAGTTTGTGGTAATGCCATTTGGGTTGACTAATGCACCGACAACTTTTATGAATTTGATGAATAGAATATTCCATCTATATTTGGATCACTTCATTGTGGTCTTTATAGATGATATATTAGTGTATTCAGCAACAAAGGAAGAACATGCAGCACACTTGAGAATTACTTTACAGACTTTGAGAGAGAATCATTTATATGCTAAATTCAGTAAATACTAGTTTTGGTTGCAGCAAATTCAGTTTTTGGGGCATGTGATTTTAGTAGAAGGTGTAGCAGTTGATCCAGCTAAGGTGGAGGCTGTTATAAATTGGGAAGAGCCGAAAACAGATACAAAAATCAGGAGTTTCTTAGGTCTGGTAGAGTAGTACAAATGCTTTATTCAGGACTTCTCCACGATTGCAACACTCATGACAAGATTAACCAAGAAGGGGGTACCATTTGTTTGGTCAGTGATTGTCGCAGAAGCTTTATGGAGTTAAAGTGAAGACTCACCACAGCACCGATATTGGCGTTACCATCAAGTAGTGGAGGGTTTGTATTGTACACAGATGCTTCCAGGAGAGGACTTATTGGAACAGTGTTAATGTAACATGGAAAGGTTATAGCTTATGTGTCTAGGCAGTTGAAGCAGCCAGAAGAGAATTATCCAACTCATGATTTAGAATTGGTAGTTGTGGTACTTGCTTTGAAAATATGGAGTCATTATTTATATGGTGAAAGATTTGAGATATTTATTGATAAAAAAAGTTTGAAATATATTTTCTCCCAAAAGGATTTGAATCTCCAACAACATAGATGGATTGAATATTTGAAAGATTATGATTTCAGTTTAGCCTATCATCCTGGGACGACCAATGTAGTGGCAGATGCATTGAGCAGACATGCAGTTTTGAGTCAAATGATGATCAAAGAATGAAAATTGTATGAGGAAGTAACAGAGAATTCTTTATTTGTTCTGAATAATCAATGGTGAGCAGTGTTAGCCAATAGTGCAATTGAACCATCAGTGTATTGATAGATAATGGTAGCGCAAAGGAAAAATAAGAACCTAGCAGAGATTGTGATGGAAGGTGTTACTATTGATAATCTATGAATATTGCTACAAATCTAGCAATGATTATGAACCATCAATGTTATTATTTGAATTTGTTTGATGTTATTTTCTCAAAGTTTCTACCCATCTATGAATATCCCTACAAATCTCCTAAGTTGTCCGCCACCATCTTAATTAAGATGATATGTCATTTGCCTTTTAGGACTGACAAGGTTCGTGCTACATAGAAGAGTGGCGCCCTCGCATTTCTCTTCCGGGTTAAATATTAGTCATTGGACAACACCTAGGAGCTAAACTTTTTGCATGGATCATTTGGCACTTGAAAGACCCTATGAAGTTTGATAGATCGCAAAGAAGTTCCATGTGATGTGTCAAATAAGATAAGAAATTCATACTCATTTCACTGGAATGAGTGTGAAGACTTGGGATAAAATATGAAAGATTAGATCGAAAATTAGCGAATGAAATGAAATATATGATTATATAGAATATCTTTATAAAAATAGATGCCACAATTCCAATTAGGTCTTTTGATTATCAAGAGGTTTTAAAGATTTGGCAAGACTCGCGAGGATGCACTCGACCATTATGTTACCAAGATAAGACGATCACTATGCTGAAACTTGAGTTGTTGTGGAGATCATCATCTTTCTTTTTTAATTTAACTATTAACCACATTATAGATTGGACCTATCAGATTTTATGACTTTACCCTTGAAACCTGATGCAACGATGTCACTCAAAAGAAACACTAACCCAACCCTCTAGATGAAGCACACTAACCCCCCCCCCCCCCCACCCACCCCCCCCCTTTAAAAAAAAAATAAATTTGAATCAAGTTCTAAAAAATGTTTGAGATCAATACTAGTATAAATATTTAAGTTAAGGATTTCCTTACTTTTCAAAGTATTGCGAAACATAAGGTCATTTACAAAAAAATTACTCAAAAGAGTTGTTTTTAAAAAATTAAATTTGTGCAACGATTTCTAGATGATACAACACTAAACTTATTCAAAACATAAGGTCATCAATCAGACTACACTATTTACTACGTAGCGTGTTTTGACTTAATTTTGAGTCACATTTATTCAGTACTGTGTGGAATAGAAAAACACCTGCCAACCAGAGAGACGTGTTTTGAGTCACATTTCACATCCCGCTGAAGGGAACTACGTACCTGCAGCCGGCCAAGCGCTATTTTAATTATTTGAATGAAATATCTGATTATTTTACTGAAGTATTTAATATTTGTGAAAGTACTGAAGTATTTGATTACTTTTCTAAAATATTTGATTCTCTGACCGAGCTATTCAGATATTCTACTAAAGTATTCAACCACCGTTTTATTTATTCAGATATTCTACCTAAGTATTCACTCATTGTTTTTATATATTCAGATACTATACATGAGTACTATTATATAACTGTACTAAAAAAAGTACTAAAATATACGAATATTGGTTCTGCTTAATCGAATAATGTTTTCATATATCCGAATATGCTTTTAGGTTATTTGCATAATGTTTCAAGTGCTTGCTTGTTGTGTCCTATTACTTTTACGAATTCAAGCACTTTTAGATATAGTTCAATAATTTCTCCTCCTATTCGTGGTTTCAAAGTGTTTCATCCTTTTGCAAAGTATCTCATCATATTTTCTGATGACGATTGATTACGTCATCTATTGGCTGATCATGTATCTTAATGACCAAATTTGTTTAGACTTAATTCGCTACAAGAAAAATGAAATCTTTGACGGAAAAAATTTATCAAAAATTAGTCGGAAGAGACGCTTTTCTTTTCGGCAATTTTGACAAAACGAACCAGCAGAAAACATCCGTAAAAAAAAATGTATCAAAATTTTTCGACAGATAAAATATTCGTTGAAAAATTCGTCGGCAATTCTGACGAAACGAACCGTTGGAAATATCTGTCGGAATAATATATTTTTGACGGCTGTACCGATGGATAAAATCCGTTGAAAATTCCTACAGAACATTGACCATCAAAGTTCGGCAGAACTTCCGACGTTTTTACTAACGGACACTAACTGTTGGAAGTGGGAAACTTCTGACGGAAAATATCTGTCGGATAATCTGTCGGAACTTCCGATGACTTTGTTGACTGAACAAACCGTCGGAAATACGGTATGCCGATGGATTTTTTGACAAAATATTTTCATCAGAAAAGCTATTTTTATTTTTTAAAAAACAAAAAATAACAAATATAATAAACCTGCTCAAACAATATCCATAAACAATAAAGAAACATAAAATCATCATTAATAACAAAAAATATTATAGGAACATCCACAACAATATATAACAAATTAATTCAATATAGATCTGTTGGATCATCCTTTCCACCCGCCTCATGATTATTATGTGTTGGAGGATCCTATGTTATAAAAATAAATGATAGAAACATAAATAAGAATAACACAATTAATTATTTTCATAAATTTAAATTCAAAATATATGAATATTCACTAAATGCATTTAGAGAATATTTCTGACCCTTACACTTGGATTTTTTTAGGGTTGGTTGTTTGAGCGCCGAACCCAAACTAGAAATTTGATCAGGATTCCGTCAGCTCTCACACATCTCTCACCCACCTGGTCATGTCGGAGCAAACGACACGCCTAATCGGATCCCTATTTCTGATTTTGGACCCCCAATCTGTGTGTTTTGACCCTTTACACCTGAGTTTTTTTCGGGTTAGTGGTTTGAGCGCCGAACCCAAACTGGAAATCCAATCTGGATTCTATCAGTTCCTACACATCGCTCTCATCCACTTGGTCATGTCGGAGTGAACAACTGTAACATCCCCCTCTTGTTGGTTAGCCACCTTCAGATGAAGGTCGCGACGCATCGGGCTGTCTCCTTCTGAAGGCGATAATGTGGCTATCATGTTCAAGTTGTGAACGCGATAGGCATGTTGTCACGTTCAGCCCTCTGACCCCATCATGCAGTTTTGTCGTTTTGCTGTCGGGACAATTGGGACAAGTGTCAACCCTGACAACGTGAAGGCGACGTGTCAGGAGTCGCGTTCAAGTTGTCAGGTCTGCGAGCATGACACGTGGCGTTCCCGTTGGTCAGGTTTGACCAGGACTTTGGGATCGCAAGTTGATCGTCACGTTCAGTAAGTGAATGCGCTCAACTCTGAGGCTTAAAAGTGCACAGGCCGCAGAACACCTCTTCTTCTTCCCCATTTTGCCTGTGTTCTTCTTCCTCCGACCCTGTGAGGTCACCTGTCCATGGAGGGGAGTTGAGGGCTTGAGTGAGGTGTCTTTCCCCTTGTGTGACTCTCTTGGCGTGGCTCTTCTCCTTGGCTCGACATTTCCTCGGCGTGGTTTTCTCCTCGTGGTAGTGATTCACATCTTCTCCGACTTGTAGGAAGACGATCTTTATTGGTGGACGGTGTGAGTGTGGAGCTTGGAGCGAGGAGGAGGTGATCATGCACACGAGAAGACCCCAACAGGTTGGCTCTTTGTTTTGAGGTAGGGACCCCTTGCCTTTCCCCTAGTTCTACCATGCTAGGGCCTCCAACCCCTTCTCCAAGCCCTTAGAATCCATGCTAGGATGTGTGTGTGTGTGTGTGTTTGTAGTTCATGTGGAATGCTTACATGGTTTGAATTGTGCTTGGAATGGGGTATGGTTGTCGAGGGTTCCATGCTTGCATATGAGATTCTTGAGTGTAGTTTCATCTTCCTTCCTTACATGCATGGGGGTTTACAAGGGTGGTTTGAACCTTTTTGATCAATTTACATTCTCCCACATGCTCCCCTCCCTTTGTAGTTTCCAGATTTGAGTTGTGTAACGCCCCGACGCGGAATATCAGAGGGTAATACAGTTATTTAAATAGTATCGAGCGATAAATAGACATCAAACTATTTCACAATTGGAATAACGCCAAATAAAATTCAACTTTATTAATAATTCCTCAATCAACCATTACATTCACTAATCAGAGCCAAAACTAGGGCCCATAGTACTTAATTCAAATCTAACTATTACATTCACTAAAAAGTAATGGTTGTCGAAAGGCTGGTCACTCTTGCTCCTCCTCATTCCCTTCCTCGTGAGTGTAGTAGGCTCCATTAGACTCACCTGAAACACATGAAATAAATAGTGCAGGATGAGCGATAAACGCCCAGTAGGACTTAATATGTAGCAATTCTAAATTTTTAAAAATCAATAAATATTATTAAATTAAGTATTTAATTGAATAAATATGATAAATAGATTTAAGTTAGAATAAAGAGGGAAATAATTGAATAAAAGTGAATTAAATTAAAACCCATTAAGCTAAATTAGTAAATGGGTTATATTAATGGTTCACACAAGAGGTAATGGGCCAAAAAGCCAAGAGCCCATCTTTGGATGGGAGGTAATTAAGCTAATTTTACACATTAAATAATAATAATTAGTAAAGGGTTAAGATAATTATTAATTAACCTATATATTTCCTAAAAAGAAGCCCTAGACTTACCCAAACTCCTTACCCACGAAATTAAGCCTCTCCCCAATCCTATTAGGTAGATAAAGGAGAGAAATAGGGAGATAAATATAGAAATTCAGAGTTTTATGGAAAGGAGGAGTTTTTAGTTGCCCAGCTAGCAAGCCCAGAGGGGGGGTGAATGGGATTCTTTAAAAGATTTGATTATTTAAAAACCTGTCCACAAAAACATTCACACAACAAGCACTTCGATGATTGTTAGCGTTAGTGAAATGTAAGCAACAAACACAAAGCAAGCAATCACACTACACAAGATTGTATCATGGTTCGGACCTCCTCTCCACAGGAGTCCTACGTCCAGTCCCTGAGCAACAACTCAGGATTCACTACCCAAGGGTACAGTCCCCCTCAAGGATACTTACACACACATCCATAGCTGGTCTTCTCTTCACAACCCGAAGAGGAATACAGCACCCTGGAACCCTCCAGGTCTTCCTTCAACACGAAGGGAAAACACCCTGGAACCCCCAGGTCTTCCTTCAACACGAAGGGAATAACACAAAGATATGTTCAAGGGATGATACACCCCTAGACAAAGCTAATAGCACAGTGCTTGATCCGAAGCGAAGACTGAGAGGAAAAGATCTACAAACAAGAATACTCTCAGTTCACAAAAGCTCTCTCAAGGTTCTACACTAGACACAGTGAGCTAAGAGCTACAACAAAACGATGGAGTGAGACTTGAGCTGTTCTAAGGTGCTTGCCGATTTTGAATTCTCAAGATGTATATCTTCACGTAGGCACAGTCTTCTATTTATATCTTCTTTGAAAAAAGTAGCCGTTGAAGTATCCGTTCTCTATGTTCAGAGAATGTTAGACGGCATGGCTTTCCTTTGCAGTCAGCAGTTCTTTGCGTTCCATGCATGTAAGAAGAAAATCATTCTTGATATCCTCCAGCTTCTACTTTATCCAACGTTGTATAGAGTAGTGTTGTTAGAGACCTGCACACATTAAATGCTAAAACGTAGACAGCTAAGATGTCTCTTGTTGTTAGTCAACGTTAGAGTGAGAATACATCAAAATAGAAATTCCATTCTATCTTTCCAAAAAGATATTACATGCAGAGGCATAAGAATAGAAGATATCTGGACATGCATCATGCAGAGACATGTACGGTTATATTTAATGCATAGATAAAAGAGAAATACGCGGGATGACTTTGACTTGTCAAGATATTTGAATATTAAGTCGTCGTAGCTCATGAAATCGATATGAACATGACTTATAGAATCGTTGTGTGAGTGAGTCATTGTTCATGTGAATCGTGCTCATTCGTAAATAAATCATTGTACGCACAAATCGTTATGCATCTATAACCAAATCGTTCTAGATAACAAATCGTTATGAGCAAATCATTATGAGTAAATCGTTATAACCAAATCGTTATAAACGAGTCGTTGTGATCAAATCGTTATAATCAAATCGATGTGAGCAAATCGTTGTTTCACTTATCGAGTCGATGTTGTGAGGAAATCGTTGTGGGACGAAATCGTTGTGAGAGCAAATTGTTGTTCTCACTTAGCAAATCATTGTGAAACAAAATTGATGTGAGACAAATCGTTGTTCTCACTTATCAAATCGATGTGAAACAAAATCGATGTGAGAGAAAATTGTTGTGAGATCAAAATCGATGCGACCACTTAGCGAATCGTTCTGAGATCGAAATTGATGCGATCACTTAGCGAATCGTCAACCACTTAGCGAATCGTTCTGAGATCGAAATTGATGCGATCACTTAGCGAATCGTCAACCACTTAGCGAATCGTTCTGAGATCGAAATCGATGCGATCACTTAGTGAATCGTTCTAAGAACGAAATCGATGTGACCACTTAGCAAATCGTTCTGAGATCGAAATCGATGCGATCACTTAGCGAATCATTCTGAGATCGAAATTGATGCGACCACTTAGCGAATCGTTCTAAGATCAAAATCGATGAGATCACTTAGCGAATCGTTCTGAGATTGAAATCGATGTAAACCTAAAAATGATATGAAACTTATGAAAGAGTTATTCTTTGCGATGACTTATGAAATTGTTATGCTTCAAAGCGAGTTGATGTGTACTTAGAGAAATTTCATGCTCTGAAAATTAAAAACAATAATGTAAGGATTTACCTACAAGTCTTTGCTTGATTTTGCCTAGTTTATTTCCTGTGACTAAGCTTCATGAAAACTTGTTAGATACTAATTGTTATGATTTTTTTAATCACCAAAATAGATATATAATTCATGAAATTATATGGGGATGATCTGATCGTCAGTCTCCCCCTTTTTGGTGATGACAAAACATAACAAGAATGTAGATGCTTCTGAAAGAAAGCCTAAGTAACTTTTCTGGTAAAAATAAAAGGAATTTTTATTTTTATGTATTTCAGAAGTGTGATATTTCTCCCCCTTTTTGTCATTAAGAAAAAGGATAACGCAAGCGGACAAAGATAGGATGAGAAAGATGAGTGGGGTCAAAGAACAGTTTTATTTATCTTGAGGGGTTACAGAGATGTAGAAAGCAGAAGACAAGAGAGAGGCGTGCCGTTGTATAATTGGCAAGGCCTGGCATTCTGCTCCTCAAAATAAGCCTGAAAAGCCCCAGAAGATATGGAGTAAGAGGGTCCCATGTCAGGTAACATCTTTTGAATATGAAACCGCCGCTGAGTACCCAGAAAAGTGCCATATTCAGCGGTGCCAAGTGAAAGTTTGTAGGTACTGAATGAACCGAAGCTGGCAAGCCGAAGAAAGTGATCAATATTCAAAGGATAGTGGATCTAATGCTGCAGGAGATCTTTCTTCATAGCCACAAAGACCTTGTATCTTTCAATCCATAAATCATAAAAATTTTGAATGAGGTGAAGAGAATTGCAATCAAGGAACTGTCCAACAGTCAGCAAAGGCTGATTGGATTTGGCCTGAGAGGCATTTAGAGCCTTAAGCTACTCTACAGATAAAGGATAAACCTTTTCCCATTCGGCCGAGAGAGGCGCTCACATTCAGCTAAAATGGGGGCAAGAATATCTAACTTGATGTAGCCTCGATGGTACTCTCTGAAAACAAATCTATGAAATGAAAGAGAGAGGCCCTTTTCAGCTGAAATTCTGGCCAGTACCTGAGCAGCCCTTTCAAGATCAGGAGCCTACTGTAGATTCCATGATGAGAGAATGGACAGGCGGCAAGATGACAACATCTAGAATCTCCAATTTTGAAAAGTCAACCATCATGGATTCGGTGTGAGCGTCATGGGAACCAAGAGCAATAATAGCTTGTTGGAATTGGCCAAGCTGGACTTCAGGAAGATTATTCGGGTAACAGTAGTTGTTGTACATCTGATATTGCCTAATAAGTTTGATTTCTTTTTTAATAAAAGGCCCCCAAGTATCCTTGTGAAGGATTTGGAACCACTTAGAGAGAGACAACGGATGATCCCTGGGTGGAAACCTGGCTGATTTAGCTCGAAGGAACTGGTTGTAAAGAGATTTCTATCCCCGAGCCCTCTGCTCTTCAGTCTTGGCTTCAGCCATGGAAAAGATTTTGGTTTGTTCAGATTTAGAGAGAGAGGTATAAGGAAGAATGGTATTCAAGTGATCAGTGAGATGGAGAGTGGGAAGATCCAGAAAGGTGGTTTTTTCAAGAAATTCCTTGTACAGAGGTTATTTTTAGTGACAACTTTAAGGGAGAACGAAAGAGGTGGATAGTGAGGTTCAGAGGAAACAGGAGGATTGGAAGAAAGTTTCCTCTTCTTAGGAGCATGGCTGGAACCTTCAGAACGGATCGAAGAATGGCTTCTTCGAATTCATCCTTGATGCCCTGGATCTCAGGGTGTTTAAGTGAGCACCTTCTGGAATGATGGTTATACATGAAGGAGGAGTAGGAGGGTGAAGGGGGAACGTGTAACGTCGCATGCTTTTCGGATCCTAATGGATCATGTGTGTAATGGTTGTAGTAGCCTTTGTGAGGCCAGTGGTTTGACGTGTTGGTGTGCGCAGGTTTGGCACAGGTTTGGTCCTGAACAAGATAGGACCTGCTGTAGCGAATTAGGGGTTGACGGCCAGGTGTAGTCATTGACTGGTTTGACGTCTATCGAAGGTGACGTCAACCTTATGAACTTAACGTCAGACTTTGTGGACGTTTATGGTGGCGGTTTACTAAGCGACATCAGGGTTGAGGAATCGCCAGAGGTGGAGGAATCGCAGCAGAGTACTGCCAGACAACCCATTATTCCACCAGGGTATAGATGTTATAATTGTAATCAGCCGGGGCATTTGATCCGTAATTGCCCCTATCCGAGAGAGTATGGATATGGAAGAGGTGTGCAGCAGCAGCAGCAGCCGCAGTAGTTTCAACAGCCACAGGCAGGTCGTGGCAGAGGAGCACCGCAGCAGCGGGGAAGGGGTCGGGTTATGGCTATCACCCGAGCCCAGGCGGAGGAATCGAATATGATAGAAGGTACTTTACCTCTTTATGACTATTCAGCAAGAGTTTTATTTGATTCGGGTGCCTCTCATTCTTTTATTTTTGAAGAATTCCTGGATTGTATGGTTCATCCTTTGAAAGAGGAATCCTGTGAGTTGGTAGTGGAGGTTCCCTCAGGTGAGTTTATGCTCACTTCGAGCTATATAGATGAAGCTCCTGTTGTGATTGAAGGAAACCAGATGCCAGGTCGGTTGTATGCCCTGCAGTTGACAGATTATGATATTATTTTGGGAATGGATTGGCTTGAGACTTATGGAGCACTGTTAGATTGCATAAAGAAGAGGATTAGGTTTTGCCATCCTAATGGTTCAGTGTTTGAGTATCAAGGTATGCCTTTCTGTACTTCTAAGTTTATAATTTCTGCAATAAGAGCTAGAAAGCTAATAAATGCAGGGTGTGTGGCTTATTTAGCCTCAGTTAGTTTGGTAGAGGCTAGTCGGTCAGTGGAGGCAGTTCCCGTGGTTAGGGAATTTGCTGATGTTTTTCCGAAAGATTTGCCTGGTTTAGCTCCACATAGAGAGGTGGACTTTACCATTGAGTTACTGCTAGGTACCATGCCGATTTCTAAAGCTCCATATCGGATGGCACCAGCAGAACTTAAAGAATTGAAAAAGCAATTAGAAGAGCTATTGCAGAAAGGGTTTATTAGACCGAGTCATTCCCCGTGGGGAGCACCAGTGTTATTTGTGAAAAAGAAAGATGGAAGTTTTCGTATGTGTATTGATTATAGGAAGTTGAATGATGTGACCATTAAAAATAAGTACTTGTTACCAAGAATAGATGATTTTTTTGATCAGTTTCAATCAGCAAAGGTATTTTCTAAAATTGATTTGAGGTCCGGGTACCATCAGTTAAGAATTAAAGAGGAAGATATAGATAAAACAACATTCAGAACTAGATATGGTCACTATGAATTTGTGGTTATGCCATTTGGGCTGACCAATGCTCCTGCAGCTTTTATGGATCTGATGAATAGAATTTTTCATCCGTATTTAGACCAATTCATTGTGGTCTTTATAGATGATATTCTGATTTATTCAGCTTCTGAAGAGGAGCATGCTGCTCATTTGAGGTTTACTCTTCAGTTATTAAGAGATAATCGCTGTTGTTGCTAAATTAGTAAGTGTGAGTTCTGGTTGAAGGAAATTCAATTTTTGGGTCATGTCATCTCGGCAGATGGAAGTGGCAGTCGATCCAAGTAAAGTGGAATCAGTGATGAAGTGGAAGTGCCTAAGATAATTACTGAGATTAGAAGTTTTTGGGTTAGCAAGTTATTATAGGTGCTTTATACAAGATTTTTTAAGATTGCAGCACCTATGACTAAATAACCAAAAAGGGTGTGTCATTTGTGTGGTCCAGTGAATGTCAGAAAAGTTTTATGGAATTGAAGAAGAGGCTTACTCAGCACCTATATTGGCGTTACTAGTAGGAAGTGGTGGTTTTGTGGTATATACAGATGCTTCAAGAACAGGACTTGGCGCAGTGCTTATGCAGCATGGTAAAGTGATAGCTTATGCGTCCAGGCAGTTGAAACCGACAGAAGAGAATTATCCCACCATGATTTACAATTAGCAGCAGTTGTGTTTGCTTTGAAAATATGGAGGCATTATCTGTATGGCGAGAGATTTGAAATTTTTACAGATCATAAAAGCTTAAAGTATATCTTCTCGCAGAAAGATTTAAATCTCCGTCAGCGTAGGTGGGTGGAATATTTGAAGGATTACGATTTCAGTTTGGCTTATCATCTGGGTAAGGCCAATGTGGTAGCGGATGCCTTGAGTAGAAAGGCATATATAAGTCAAATGATGATCAAGGAATGGAAATTGTATGAGGAAATAGTGGAAAACTCCTTGTATGTTCCAAGCAGTCAACGACGGGCAGTACTAGCCAGTAGTGCTGTAGAGCCGTCCTTGTATTGGCAGATTGTGGAAGCTCAGAAAGCAGATGCAAATTGACCGAAATTATGAAAATGGAAGGAGTTACATTGATGATAGTTGTGTGGTTAGGCTCAGAGGCAGGTTGTTGTTCCAGCAGGGAGAGAGGTAAAGCAGAGAGGGTTGGAAGAGGCCATAAATCAGGTACACTATCCATCCAAGTAGTACTAAAATGTACCAGGATTTAAAGAAAATATTATGGTGGCCTCATATGAAAAAGGAAAGAGCTGAGTTATTTCAGAGATGTGCTGTATGTCAGCAAATTAAGGCAGAGCATCAGAAGCCTGGAGGTCTATTACAACCGTTGCCCATTCCACAGTGGAAATGGGATGATATTGCCATGGACTTTGTGGCAGGCTTGCCAAAAATCGGGTTTCGGGCATAATGGAATATGGGTATTTGTTGATAGATGACAAGGTGTGCAGATAGTGGCAGTAAGTATGTCTTGGACAGTGGACAGATTAGCAAAGGTTTATGTGATAGAATTGTTCCACTCCATGGTATTCCGAAGACTATTGTGTCTGACAGAGATCCAAGATTACTTTGGTTTTGGAGAAGTCTACAAAAAGTAATGGTACTGAGCTGAGATATAGCTCCGCTTATCATCCCAGACAGATGGTCAAACAGAAAGGACTATTCACATAATTGAAGATATGTGCGAGCTTGTGTTTAGTTTGGGGAGGTAACTGGGAGCATCATTTGGGAGGTTGTTGAGTTTGCCTATAATAATAGTTATCATACCAGTCTTGGGATGGCACCGTATGAAGCTTTATATGGAAGGCCATGTAGAACCCATTGAACTGGCATGAAGTTGGAGAAAGATAGTTAGTGGGTCCTGAATAATTCAGAAAACCACAGAAATAGTGAAGCTTATTAAGGAAAAATTGCAGGCAGCTCAAAGTAGGCAAAACAGTTATGCGGATAACCGGAGGAGACCACTTCAGGTTTGAAGTGGGAGATTTTGTTTTCTTGAGAGTTTCCCCAAGTAAAGGTATCATAAGGTTTGGCAAGACTGGAAAGTTGAGCCCAATGTATGTGGGACCTTTCCAGATAATTGAAAGGATTGGGGAAACAGCTTATAGGCTGGATTTGCAGCAAATTTTGTGGACGTCCATGATATATTTCATGTTTCTATGTTAAAGAAGTGCATTGAAGATCCAGCTCAAATAATCAGTTACCAAGGTGGCGACCTGAGACCGGATATGACAATGCCAGAATATCCAGTGTAGATCACTGATCGAAAGACAAAGAAGTTGAGAAATAAAGAAAATGAGCTAGTTAAAGTGCGATGGAAAAATAGGTTAGGTGGTGAGGATACCTGGGAATTAGCCGAGGAAATGGTTAAGGGGTATCCCTATCTGTTTGAATAGGTTTTGTATTCTTTTTAGATGATAGTACTTGTAAAAATGTGCATATTTAAGTGTTATGTTTGAATTGTGCTATGAATTTCGAGGTCGAAATTCTTTTTAGATGATAGTAATGTAACGTCGCATACTTTCGGATCCTTATGGATCATGTGTGTAATGGTTGTAGTAGCTTTGTGAGGCCAGTGTGGTTTAGACGTGTGGTGTGCGCAGGTTTGGCGCAGGTTTGGTCCTGAAACAAGATAGGACCTGCTGTAGTAATTAGGGGTTGACGGCCAGTGTGGTCGGTGACTGGTTTGACGTCCATCGAGGTGACGTCAACCTTATGACTTAACGTCAGACTTTGTGGACGTTTATGGTGGCGGTTTTCTAAGCGACATCAGGGTTGACGCAACCTGTGCGACCTGCAGAATATAGGGTCTACCCGAGGGCAGTTCCCTCACTCCGTTCTTCCTCTCTCTCGCCCTATTTCATGTCGTTGCTTCCCACTGCTTCCAATGGTTGCAGAAGGTTATTTGGAGGATCGTGGAACGAGTTGCGGTGACCAATTGGCCAAGAAATGCCAGTGTGAGGCGTGATTCCCGTAGAAGCCCGAGGAGGATTTGGTGCGAATCGGGAGGATTTAGGAGGTTTAAGTGCGTCTTGAGGTAGGAAATGATCCCTTTAGTTCCTTCAGATTGTGATAATGCATCTGGAACGCAGGAATCTGCATGTTAATTATGTTTTTGGGTGAAGGTATCCATGTGGGGTAAATGGGTGGTTTGAACAATTTAATGAATGAAACATGTTGTTTCAATTTGATTAAGGTACTTGCATGTTAGAGGAAGTGTTTCCTCATGTTTTTCTATTGATTTTAAGGCTGAGAATACCTGAGATATCAACCCACAGTTTCTGTGAAGCTGATAGCCGAGGATCTTGGCGTCAATATCGATTGACGCCAGGTTCTTCAGTTGGAGATTGACGGCCAGATACCTTGCCATTTATATCTCATCAATGGCAGTCGATGTTGCCGCCAGCATGCTTATATTTAAATGTTGTTATATTATATATTTAACGATATTGAGCGGTGCATTGGTATTTGTGGTATACCTAGTGCACGTGGTTTCTGAAATTAGCGTACTGGGTACGCAATTAGCTGGTTCTTTATGTATTCATGCGGTGTTCACGTGTAGTGGACTATTAGTGCACGCGGTTTACGTGAGCCTTCACATGGTTTGTGTGACATGCACGTGATTTTGTATACGTGGCGGGTAGTGCGACACCTACCGTGGTTACCTCTCCAGTTGGGTGCCCCGTTTCTCTGTGAGCCAGGCTGTTAGCTCGGGGCTTTGTCCCGGTACTTGTGTTGTGCCGTCGAGGTCTGTGTCGTCTGACCTGGACACCCTCACTCCTTTACTTGAGTTGTACGCCCGGCTGAGGGAAAGACGACAGTGGGACATTGACTGATGTACTTGTCTTTTGGTCACTTATTGCACGCACGTAGTTGGGGGTACGGACACCAGTTGTCGACACTGATCCCCAGCTAGTCCTTCTCCAGTGCCTCACTCTAGCGAGCCCAGGCCAGGGTCTCTAGAGGTGCCAGGCATGGGCTTGCGACCGTGTGGTCCACAGGTGGTGGTGTTTAGTTGGTCTCCACAATTACTTGACTTTTTCACGTGGAGCGGCAGCTAGATCTTTCGTCCGTGGCTGCGAGACTGATAGGTAGACCTGTGTGTGTTTGTCCGAGTCAGTCACTGGTGTCGCGAACCAGTTCACGTGGCTTGAGTGTGGCGGACTCTACTTTAGCTCGTACACCTGTTTGGGTTTGCCATTTATTTAATATAGTTGTTTTACATAGTCAGTAAACGGTGAGTATATTTACAGCTTTAATGTCCTGCTTAGTTGTTCTATAAACTGCTAGTATAGTTTATCGTCGTCGTACCTGTGTTTTGGGTTTGCTCGGTGTTGGGGGAGTTCCCTACTGAGCCAGTGACTAGCGAGGCTCACCCCTACCCCCTACAGGTGAGGGCGAAGAGGACGTTTCTCGGCCGTCGTCCAGTTCGGAGCCGCGTCGTAGCGGTGCAGAGTCAGCACCTTCAGCAGTGTAGTATAGCTAGTGTAGCTAGTTGTCTACTGCCTTCAGTTGTACCCCGGGGTATGCCCCAGGCTCTTGTACTTTATTTTCTTTTCTTGGAAATATGGCTATGTAAACTTGTGATATAAATATATAAAATGGTGTGTTCCTTTGTGTTTACACGGACTATGGTGTGGTATCCCTAGCGAGGCTTCGGCCCGTTCACGGGAGACGGACTCGGATCAAGTACGTTATCGGTTTAACGGACTTGGACGAGGTGTTCCGTCATAGAGTGATTCTTGCAGCATATCAGCTACGAGGATTTGCGCAAGAATGGTGGCGGTTAAAGATGCAGACAATTTTCACAAGTAGAACGGAGGACACTATCCCATGGTCAGAATTTTTGTCAGTTTTTAATGATTCTTTCTTCCCAATACAGATCCAGCAGATGAAAAGGGAGCAGTTCAGGACACTCCAGCAAGGGAATCTCTCGGTGCTTGAATATCAGATGAGGTTTATGGCCTTGAGTAGGTATGCCCCATATGTGGTAACCGATAATACCATGATGGTGGAATACTTCATCCGAGCTCTGAGGGCAGAATTACAGGATGCGGTGATTCCATTAATGTGTAGAACAGTGGAAGAAGCAGCACAGCGAGCAGCAATACTTGAGAAGACTGTTAGGGCCAGGCAGGGGCAGTCTCATACAGGTGGTTTAGGCTCAGGTAGCTTTCGGCATCCACAGCCGTCAGGAGGAATTAGTAAGGGGAAAGTACCTTCCGGAGCTTCTTCGTCATCTGGAATAGCAAAGTGGGGCAAGCAGATCAAGAAACTCTTCCAAGGAGGCCGTGGTAGAGGCAGGCAGCAGGGCTTTCAGCAGGGAGGTTTTCAGCAAGGTTGTGGCTACAGGCCACTGGTTCCAGAGGAATCTCATCAAAGTACAACAGGGAAACCTACGACATACCCAACTTTCAGATGTTATAATTGTGGGCAGCCGGGACATTTAGCAAGGAACTATCCGTATC
>CM024763.1:120349583-120501332 GCA_014218235.1 Colocasia esculenta | reverse complement strand
TAATTGAAGATATGTTGCGAGCTTGTTGTTTAGTTTGGGGAGGTAACTGGAGCATCATTGGGAATGGTTGAGTTTGCCTATAAATAGTTATCATACCAGTCTTGGGATGGCACCGTATGAAGCTTATATGGAAGGCCATGTAGAACCCCCATTGAACTGGCATGAATTGGAGAAAGATAGTTAGTGGGTCCTGAATTAATTCAGAAAACCACAGAAATATGAGCTTATTAAGGAAAATTGCAGGCAGCTCAAAGTAGGCAAAACAGTTATGCTGATAACCGGAGGAGACCACTTCAGTTTGAAGTGGGAGATTTTGTTTTCTTGAGAGTTTCCCCAAGTAAGTATCATAAGGTTTGGCAAGACTGGAAAGTTGAGCCCAATGTATGTGGGACCTTTCCAGATAATTGAAAGGATTGGGTAAACAGCTTATAGGCTGGATTTGCCAGCAAATTTTGTGGACGTCCATGATATATTTCATGTTTCTATGTTAAAGAAGTGCATTGAGATCCGCTCAAATAATCATTACCAAGGTGGCGACCTGAGACCGGATATGACAATGCCAGAATATCCAGTGTAGATCACTGCTCGAAAGACAAAAGATTGAGAAATAAAGAATTTAACTAGTTAAAGTGCGATGGAAAAATAGGTTAGGTGGTGAGGATACCTGGGAATAGCCGAGGAAATGGTTAAGGGTATCCCTATCTGTTTGAATAAGGTTTTTGTATTTCTTTTTAGATGATATACTGTAAAAATGTGCATATTTAAGTTGTTTTGTTTGATTGTGCTATGAATTTCGAGGTCGAATTTTCTTTTTAGATGATAGTAATGTAACGTCGCAACTTTTCGGATCTTATGGATCATGTGTGTAATGGTTTAGTAGCCTTTGTGAGGCCAGTGTGGTTTAGACGTGTGGTGTGCGCATGTTTGGCGCAGGTTTGTCCTGAAACAAGATAGGACCTGCTGTAGCTATTAGGGGTTGACGGCCAGGTGTGGTCGTTGACTGGTTTGACGTCCATCGAAGGTGACGTCAACCTTATGAACTTAACGCAGACTTTGTGGACGTTATGGTGGCGGTTTCTAAGCGACCTCAGGGTTGACGCCAACCTGTGCGACCTGCAGAATAGGGTCTACACCGAGGGCAGTTCCCTCACTCCGTTCTTCCTCTCTCTCGCCCATTTTCATGTCGTTGCTTCCCCACTGCTTCCAATGGTGCAGAAGGTTATTTGGAGGATCGTGGAACGCAGTTGTCGGTGACCAATTGTGCCAAGAAATGCCATGTGAGGCTTATTCCGGTAGAGCCCGGAGGATTTTGGTGCGAATCGGGAGGATTTAGGAGGTTAAACGCGTCCTAAGGTAGGGACGATCCTTTAGTTCATTCCTAATCCTTTTAATGTTCATTCTAATAACGACTAAAGTGCCAGAAATCTCATTTGGTACTCTAAGACTGAAGAGTTTACCTTTGCTGAAGAGGTCGAAATTGCTCTCTTTTTACTTGCGCCCTTGGATCGAAAGAAGGTATCGTTAAATACATCAAGAAACGGGGCCGCAAGTGATAGCTTCGTCCGTCTGCCTGCAAAAGTGTTTGCATCTTCATCGCCCACCATTCCAAGCAAACTCTCACCTGGTAAGCAGCTAACACACTCTATCCTCCTGCTGCCGACACCTCATAGTTGCAAAACTCTCTCAATTTCATGAACCCAATGCTCAGCTGTATCTTATTCGGCCCTCCTGAATAAGTAGGTGGCTGCAATCTCAAAACTTTTCAACCTGAACACTGGTTCTTCTGCTAACAACACTGGTGGGGTGCACATGAGCTACAAAAGGCACCTCCACTCGGCGAACGGGCACAGGTACAGCCTCTCCATCCCCAGGGCACTGCAACCGGTGGTACTGCGCCTGCTGATCCATTCTTGCCCGCTATCCGTGAGGCTTTCCCAATCCTTTCTCATCAACGCTGGGTGCTTTTCTCCGGATCATCTCCTCCACCACCCCAATCTCTCCTACAGCCATTCAGAAATTTCTACACATAAACCAGCCAAAAATCAAAACCACAAATGATCAAAACCAGGGTCCCTACCAGCAGTGAAAATGACCGAAATAGGCTATGTATCCTTAATTCCCTTATATTACACGGACCTTGCTCTGATACCAACTGTGACGGAACGCCTCGGCCAAGCCCGTTAAACCGATAACGTACTTGATCCAGTCCGCCTCCCACGAACGGGCCGAAGCCTCGCAAGGGATACCAAACCACAGTCCGTGTAAACATAAAGGAACACACCACATTTCTATATAATTCACAAGTTTTACATAGCCAAATTTCCACAAAACGAAAAGAAGTACAAGAGCCTGGGGCATACCCCGAGGTACAACTGAAGAAAGTAACAACTACAAAACTACACTGCTGAAGCTACTCTGCTGGAGGTGCTGACCCTGCACCGCTACGACGTGGCCCGGAACTGGACGTCGGACGAGAGACGTCCTCCTCGCTCTCACCTGTGGGGGTAGGGGTGAGCCTCTCTAGTCACTGGCTCAGTAGGGAACTCCCCCCAAACCGAGCGAAACAAACACCACGAGTACGTATAGTAACCAGCACCAACATTTAATATAATAGCTAAGCAGGTAAGTAAAGCTGTAAAAGTACTCACCGTCTGCCGACTACGAGAAACAACAGTAATAATTAAACGGCAAACCAGTACAGGTGTACAAGCTAAAGTAGAGACAGCCAACACGAGCCACGTGAACTGGTTCGCGACACCAGAAACTGACTCGGACAACTAACACAGGTCTACCTTTCAGTCTCGCAGCCACGGACGAAAGGTCAGCTGCCGCTCCACGTAAAAAGGTCAAGCAACTGTGGAGACCAACTAAACACCACACCCTGCAGACCACACGCACAGGCCCATCTGACACCACCTCCAGAGACCCTGGCCTGGGCTCGCTAGAGTGAGGCACTGGAAAAGGACTAGCTGGGGTCCAGTACGTCTACTGGTGTCCGTACCCCCAACTACGAGCGCGCTACAAGTGACTAAAAACAAACTCAAGTGTCACTGTCCCACTGTCGTCTTTCCCTCAGCCGGACGTACAACTCTAACACAGAGTGAGGGTGTCCAGGTCAGACGACACAGACCTCGACGGTACAGCACAAGTACCGGGACAAAGCCCCGAGCTAACAGCCTGGCTCACAAAGAACCTGGGCACCCCACTGGAGAGGTAACCACGGTAGGCGTCGTACTACTTGCCACGTACACAGAACCACGTGCACGTCACACACAACCACGTGAACCCCACGTAAACCACAAGTAACCACTGGTCCACTACACGTGAACCCAACTGACTCGCATACACAACGTGCAGTCACCGAAGTAAACAACTACATCATACCTTGTATGCTAAACACGTAAACCAAGTGCACTCAGTGCACCTCATGCGTTAACACACATGCATTATCGATAATTATTGTACTTAGTCATTTCTGCTCATATAGAAGTAGGCGGCAACATCGATTGCCGCTTACTGAGAGTCAACGGCAAGGTCCTGGCCGTTAACCTCCTGGCTAAGGAGATTGGCGCAAGCGATCTTGACGCCAAGTTCTCCGGCCATAACCCTGCAGAAACCCTAATCCGACTCTGCGGACTTCCAACCATTCTAATACAGAAAAACATAGAGATGATTCCTTAATCATGCAGAACCCAAATAACCCATTATAACATGCTTCGAGCTAAATACACAACCACCCATTATCCCCCATGGTGCAACTTTATCCAAACATGCATTATCATTAATTCCGGTGTTATGATGTGTTTTAATGTTTCTACGAAGCTACCAGGGTTCGTCCCCTACCTCAGAACGCGTTAGAATCTCCCGCAATCCCCCGGTTCACGCCAAGCCCTCGCGCGAGCCCCACGGAATTGCACCACGATAGGCGTTTCTTCGCGCAATTCGGTGACGCCGCGTTCTACGTCGTCCAACTACTCCTTGGCACCTGTTGGAAGCTTCAAAGACTCGGAGCAGCAAGCTGGGGCAAGAGGGAATGAGAGAGAGCTGAAGAGCTACCTCGGGTGAGCCTATAACCTGCAAACTGACTGGTTGGCGTCAACCCCCCATGCCGCCAAAGAACCGCCACTCTAAACGTCCACATATAGGCCGCCAAGTTCATAGGGTAAACGACCCACATAAAGGACGCCAACTCTAACAGAACTGCAGCGGGTCCTATTTGGTTTCAGGACCAACCCTGCACTTCACCTGTTCAACCACACATCCCACCATGCTTCCACACAACCCCGCTCACACTGGCCTCACACGGCCGCCACAACCACAACACACACATCCGCATGGATCCGAAAAGCACGCGACGTTACATTACTATCATCTAAAAAGAAATTTTCGACCTCGAAATTCATAACACAATTCAAAGTTAAACACTCATACATACACACCTTTACAAGTACTATCATCTAAAAAGAAAATACACAAACTTACTCAAACAGATAGGATACCCTTTAGCCATTTCTGCGGCTAACTCCCAGGTATCCTCACCACCCAACCTATTTTTCCCATCTCACTTTAACTAGCTCAATTTCTTTATTTCAGCTTCTTTATCTTTCGATCTGTGATCTGCACCGGATACTCTGGCATAGTCATGTCCGGCCTCAGGTCACCTCCTTGATATCTAATTTTTGAGCTGGATCTTCAATACATTTTCTCAACATAGAGACATGGAAAATATCATGCACATCTGCAAAATCAGCTGGCAAATCCAGCCTATAAGCCACTTCCCCAATTCTTTCAATCACCTGGAATGGTCCCACATACCTTGGACTCAACTTCCCAGACTTGCCAAACCTCATTATACCTTTACTGGGGAAACTCTCAGAAAAACAAAATCTCCCACCTCAAACTGAAGTGGTCTCCTCCGCACATCTGCATAACTTTTCTGCCTACTTTGAGCTGCCTGCAATTTTTCTTTAATAAGCTTCACTACTTCAGTGGTTTGCTGAATCAATTCAGGACCCACTAATTGCCTTTCTCCCACTTCATGCCAATTCAATGGGGTCTACATGGCCTTCCATATAAAGCTTCATATGGTGCCATCCCAAGACTGGTATGATAACTATTATTGTAGGCAAACTCAACCATTCCCAAATGATGCTCCCAACTACCTCCCCAACTAAACAACAAGCCCGCAACATATCTTCATTGTCTGAATAGTCCTCTCTGTCTGACCATCTGTCTGGGGATGATAAGCGGAGCTATATCTCAACTCAGAACCAATTACTTTCTGCAGACTTCTCCAAAACCAGAAGTAAATCTTGGATCTCTATCAGATACAATAGTCTTTGGAATACCATGCAGTGGAACAATTCTTTCAACATAAATATTTGCCAACCTGTCCACTGTCCAAGACATACTTACTGCCACTAATCTGCACCCTTAGTCAATCTGTCACAAACACACCCTATTCCATTATGCCCTGAACTCGACCTTGGTAAACCTGCCACAAAGTCCATTGCAATATCATCCCATTTCCACTGTGGAATAGGCAACGGTTGCAATAGACCTCCAGGCTTCTGATGCTCTGCTTTAATCTGCTGACAGATAGCACATCTTGCCACAAATTCTGCTATTTCTTTTCTTCATATGAGGCCACCAAAAATGCTTCTTCAAATCATGGTACATTTTAGTACTACCCGGATGAATAGTGTACCTTGATTTATGAGCCTCTTCCAAACTCGCTGCTTTACCTCTCTTCTGCTGGAACAAACAATCTGCCCCGAAGCTGACCACACAATTATCATCTATGGCAACTCCTTCCATTTTCACAATTCAGCTAAATCTGCATCTGCTCTCTGAGCTTCAATAATCTGCCAATACAAACGGCTCTACAGCACTAGCAGCTAAAATTGCCCGACGCTGACTACTGGGCACATACAAGGAGTTCTCCACTACCTTCTCATACAATTTCCATTCTTTAATCATCATCAAACTACATATGCCTTCCTATTCAAGCATCAACTACAACATTGGCCTTACCCGGATGGTAGCCAAACTGAAATCATAATCCTTCAAATATTCAACCATCTGCGCTGGCGAAGATTCAATCTTTCTGCGAGAAGATATACTTAAAGCTTTTATGATCTGTAAAATTTTCAAATCTCTCGCCATACAGATAATGCCTCCACATTTTTAAAGCAAATACAACTGCTGCCAATTCTAAATCATGAGTGGGGTAATTTTCCTTCTGCTGGCTTCAATTGCCTGGATGCATACGCTATCACTTTACCATGCTGCATAGCACTGCACCAAGACCTTCCTTGAAGCATCAGTATACAACACAAAACCACCACTCCCTGCCGCAATGTCTATAGGTGCTGATGTGAGTCTTTTCTTCAATTCCATGAAACTTCTCTGACATTCACCGGACCACACAAAAGGCACTCCTTTCCTGGTCAGTCTAGTCATAGGTGCTGCAATCTTAGAAAAATCCTGAATAAAGCGCCTATAATAACCTGCCACCCCAGAAAACTTCTAATCTCGGTTATTGTCTTAGGCACTTCCCATCTCATCACCGCTTCCACTTTACTTGGGTCCACTGCTACTCTCCCGAGCTGAGATAACATGACCCAAAAATTGAATTTCTTTTAACCAAAATTCACACTTATTGAATTTGGCAAACAACTGGTTATCCCTTAACAATTGCAGGTAAACCTCAAATGAGCTACATGCTCCTCTTCAGATGCTGAATAAATTAGAATATCATCTATAAAGACCACAATAAATTATCTAAATATGGATGAAATATTCTATTCATCAGATCCATAAAACCTGCAGGAGCATTAGTTAACCCAAAAGGCATTACCACAAACTCATAGTGACCATATCTAGTTCTAAACGATGTCTTATCTATATCCTTCTCTTTGATTCTCAACTGATGGTACCCGGACCTCAAATCTATCTTAGAAACACCTTTGCTGATTGCAACTGATCAAATAAATCATCTATCCTCGCAACGGGTACTTATTCTTTATGGTCACATCATTCAATTTTCTATAATCAATGCACATCCGAAAACTTCCATCTTTCTTTTTCACAAATAAACCGGTGCTCCCCACAGGGAATGACTCGGCCTAATAAAACCTTTTTGCAACAATTCTTCTAATTGCTTTTTCAATTCTTTAAGTTCTGCTGGTGCCATCCGATATGGAGCTTTAGAAATCGGCATGGTACCTGGCAGCAACCAATAGTAAAGTCCACCTCTCTATGTGGAGCTAAACCAGGCAAATCCTCAGGAAAAAATCAGCAAATTCCCTAACCACGGGAACTGCTTCCACTGACTGACTAGCCTCTACCAAACTCACCGAGGCTAATAAGCCACACACCCAGCATTTATCAACTTTCTAGCTTTAATTGCAGAAATTAGAAACTTGGAGGTATAAAAGGCATACATTGATATTCAAACACTGCACCATTAGGATGACAAAATCTGATCCTTTTCTTTCTGCAATCTAACATTGCTCCATACATCAAGTCCATCCATACCCAGAATGATATCATAATCTGATAGCTGCAGGGCATACAACCGACCCGGCATCTGGTTCCCTTCAATCATAACAGGAGCTTCATCTATATAGCTCGAAGTGAGTAAGAACTCACTGAAGAAACCCACCACTAACTCACAAGACTTCTCTTCTAAAGGATGAGCTATGCAATCCAGAAATTCTTCGGAAATAAAAGAATGAGAGGCCCCGAATCAAATAAGACTCTTGCTGAATATTCATAAAGAGAAAATACCTTCTATCATATTTGACGCCTCTGCCTGGGCTCGGGTGATAGCCATAACCCGGCCTCTCCTCGCTGCTGCGGTGCTCCTCTGCCACGACCTGCCTGTGCCGCTGAACTGCTGAGCTACTGCTGCTGCACACCTCTGCCATACCCATATTCTCTTGAATAGGGACAATTGCGGATCAAATGTCCCAGCTGATCACAATTATAACATCTATACCCTGGAGGAACAATGGGCTGCCTGGCAGTACTCTGCTGTGATTCCTCCACCTCAGGCCTACCACGGCCTTGCTGCTGCAACTACTACGACACCTCCCCATCCTCTTCCTTTGCTTTCCATGCTTGCTTTAATTTCTGGCCCCATTTCCTGAAACCAGATGAGAAGGTCCTGCTGGTGCCTGCCTTGCTTGCACCTACTGTCTGCTGCGGTAGCCGGAAACTACCTGAACCTGATTCACCTGCCTGACGAGTACGGATAGACCTCTCCAAGTAGCTGCCCTCTGCGCTGCCTCTTCCACTGTCCTACACATAAGAGGTACTATCGCATCCTGCAATTCTACTCTCAATCCTCTGATAAAGTACTCAACCATCATATTATTATCTGAAACCACATATGGCGCATACGGCTAAGTGCCATAAATCTCATTGGTACTCTAAGACTGAAGAGTTACCTTGCTGAAGAGTTCGAATTGCTCTCTTTTTACTTGCTGCACTTGGATCGGAAAGAATGTATCGTTAAATACATCAGAAAACTCCGGCCAAGTGATAGCTTCTTCCGTCCTGCCTGCAAAAGTGGTTTGCATCTTCAATCGCCACCATTCCAAGGCAAAACCTCTCAACTGGTAAGCAGCTAACACCACTCTATCCGCTGCCGGACACCTCATAGTTGCAAAAACTCTCTCAATTTCATGAACCCAATGCTCAGCTGTATCTGGATTCGGCCCTCCTGAATAAGTAGGTGGCTGCAATCTCAGAAACTTTTCAACCTGCAACACTGGTTCTTCCGCTAAACACTGGTGGTGGCACATGAGCTACAAAAGGCACCTCCACTCTCGGTGGAACTGGAGCAACAGGTACAGCCTCTCCATCCCCAGGTGGCACTGCAACCGGTGGTACTGGCGCCTGCTGATCCATTCTTGCCCGAATATCCGTGAGGCTTTCCCAAATCCTTTCTATCATACGCTGGTGCTTTCCTCCGGATCATCTCTCCACCACCCCAATCTCTCCTATCAGCCATTTCAGAAATTTCTACTACACACAAACACCAGACAAAAATCAAAACCACAATGATCAAAAACCAGGGTCCCTACCAGCAGTGTAAAATGACCGAAATAAGGCTATGTATCCTTTTAATTCCCTTATATTAACACGGACCTTGCTCTGATACCAACTGTGACGGAACGCCTCGGCCAAGCCCGTTAAACCGATAACGTACTTGATCCGAGTCCGCCTCCCGCGAACGGCCGAAGCCTCGCAAGGGATACCAAACCACAGTCCGTGTAAACATAAGGAACACACCACAATTTATATATATATCACAAGTTTACATAGCCAAATTTCCACAAAACTGAAAAGAAGTACAGAGCCTGGGGCATACCCCAGGTACAACTGAAGAAGTAAACAACTACAAACTACACTACTGAAGCTACTCTGCTGGAGGTGCTGACCCTGCACCGCTACGACTGGCCCGGAACTGGACGTCGGACGAGAGACGTCCTCCTCGCTCTCACCTGTGGGGGTAGGGGTGAGCCTCTCTAGTCACTGGCTCAGTAGGAACTCCCCAAAACCGAGCGAAACAAACACCACGAGTACGTATAGTAAACAGCACCAACAATTAATATAATAGCTAAGCAGGTAAGTAAGCTGTAAAAAGTACTCACCGTCTGCCGACTACGAAACAACAGTAATAATTAACGGCAAACCAGTACAGGTGTACAAGCTAAAGTAGAGACAGCCAACACGAGCCACGTGAACTGGTTCGCGACACCAAAACTGACTCGGACAACTAACACAGGTCTACCTCTCAGTCTCGCAGCCACGGACGAAAGGTCCAGCTGCCGCTCCACGTAAAAAGGTCAAGCAACTGTGGAGACCAACTAAACACCACACCACAGACCACACGGTCACAGGCCCATGCCTGACACCTCCAGAGACCCTGGCCTGGGCTCGCTAGAGTGAGGCACTGGAAAAGGACTAGCTGGGGTCCAGTACGTCTACTGGTGTCCGTACCCCCCTAAGCGCGCTACAAGTGACTAAAAACAAACTCAAGTGTCACTGTCCCACTGTCGTCTTTCCCTCAGCTGGACGTACAACTCTAACACAAGAGTGAGGGTGTCCAGGTCAGACGACACAGACCTCGACTGTACAGCACAAGTACCGGGACAAAGCCCCGAGCTAACAGCCTGGCTCACAAAGACCTGGGGCACCCAACTGGAGAGTAACCACGGTAGGCGTCGTACTACTTGCCACGTACACAGAACCACGTGCACGTCACACACAAACCACGTGAAACCCACGTAAACCACAAGTAACCACTGGTCCACTACACGTGAACCCAACTGACTCGCGTACACAACGCGCAGTCACCGAAGTAAACACTAACAACATACCTTGTATGCTAACACGTAACCAAGTGCACTCATGCACCTCATGCGTAACACACATGCATTATCGATAATTATTGTACTTAGTCATTTCTGCTCATATAGAAGTAGGCGGCCACATCGATTGCCGCTTACTGGAGTCAACGGCAAGGGTCCTGGCCGTTAACCTCCTGGCTAGGAGATTGGCGACAAGCGATCTTGACGCCAAGTTCTCCGGCCATTTACCCCTGCAGAAACCCTAATCCGACTCTGCTGACTTCCAAACCATTCTAATTACAGAAAAACATATAGAGATGATTCCTTAATCATGCAGCAACCAACCCAAAAACCCATTATAACATGCTTTACAGCTAAATTACACAAACCACCCATTATCCCCGCATGGTGCAACTTTATCCAAACATGCATTATCATGTTAATTCCGTGGTTATGATGTGTTTTAATGTTTCTACGGAGCTACCAGGGTCGTCCCCTACCTCAGAACGCGTTAGAATCTCCCGCAATCCCCCGTTCACGCCCAGCCCTCCGCGAGCTCCCACGCGAATTGCACCACGATATGGCGTTTCTTCGCGCAATTCGGATGACGCCACGCGTTCTACGCTCGTCCAACTACTCCTTGGCACCTGTTTGAAGCTTCAAGACTCGGAGGCAGCAAGCTGGGGCAAGAGGGGAATGAGAGAGCTGAGAGAGCTCCCTCGGGTGAGCCTATAACCTGCAACTGACAGGTTGGCGTCAACCCCCATGCCGCCAATAAGAACCGCCACTCTAAACGTCCACATATTAGCAGCCGCCAAGTTCATAGGGTAAACGGCCACACATATGGACGCCACTCTACAGAACTACAGCGGGTCCTATTTGGTTTCAGGACCAACCTGCACTTCACCTGTTCCAACCACACATCCACCATGCATTCCACACAACCGCTCACACTGGCCTCACGACGGCCGCCACAACCACAACACACACGATCCGCATGGATCCGAAAAGGCACGCGACGTTACAACCATCCTTTATAATACTGCACTTTGACTCTTGAAATCTGATTTGATGTCCTTTATCGCACATCTGGCTGATACTAATAAGGGTTGTGCTTTAGTCCTTTGACGCATAGCACATCTTTGATAACCTTTTTGGTCTTTACTGCCTACTGAACCACTGCCTATCACAGTCCCTTTTCCATTGTCTCCATACGTGACTGTTCCTTCTTCAGCTTCAAGATGTGAGAATAACTTTCTGTCCCCTGACATGTGCCTTGAGCATCCGCTATCCAAGTACCATTTGGATGCTAGAAGGTTTCCCTGCATTAAAAACATTGAGCTTTAGGTACCCAAGTTCTTTTAGGTCCTGGTTGGTTAGTATCATCAATTTTTCTTTTAATTATCCATATTTTATGTTTAGTTGGACATGATATTTTAATGTGTCCTAACTTATTGCAATGGTTATAGCAAGACATTTTAGTTATCTTTTCAGTTGGAATGTATTTAAAATTTGATTTATATGATGTGTCTTCTTCAGGTACAAATTTAGGAGTTGGATATGTTTTAAGATATACTATTGTTTCCTCATTATCGAGAGGAGTATAACCTAATCCATGTTTCTTTTTACCTGACCGTCTAGCACCTTTTAATATTAATGTAGTTTTGCTATTAGTAAATTTTTCTAGTGTGCTTCACAATTTTTCATTTTCTGTTGTTAAAGTGTTAACTTCTTGTTTTAATTTATTTACAGTTTCTTGGTTTTCCAAACTCGCTAATTGTTCATTTTTATTTTTCAAGTCTTCACATAATAATTCATTTCTCCTTTTTAGTTCAGTAATTTGTTTTTCCATTTGCTCATTTTCAGATTTTAAGTCTGAATTAGTATTTTCTAAGCATACGAGATTTTTCTTATTGGCTTTTAGTTATTTACATACTTCTTTATATTTATACAGTTCATTAAAAGCTTCTTCTAAGTTGTCAGAATCAGATTCATTGCACGAAGAGAAAGATGAGTCTGATGTTACATCGTCTTCGACGTTGGCCATGAATGCCAGGTTGGCTTCTTCTTCTTCTTCATTGCTTGAGCTTGACTCACTGTCCGAGTCACTACTGTTGTCCCATGCTGCTGCCATGGCTTTCTTCTTAAATCTTCTGAGTCTTCTAATGCTGTCTTTCTTTCTGAACTCAGTTTTCTTGAGCTTCGGACATTCTGCCTTGATATGTCCGGGCTTCTTGCATTCATAGCAAATCGGTTCAGTCTTCTTTGCATCTTTGACTTCTGACCTTTTGAAGTCTTTTCCCTTCTTGAAGTATCTTCTTCTGGACTGATACTTCTTTTTCATTTCCAAGATGCGTTGTAACCTTCTGGATAGCATTGCTTCTTCATCTTCACTGTTGTTCATGCTTTCTTGGCTATATGAGCCTTCTTCTGATGTGTCTTCTTCTGCCTTGAGTGCGTTGGAATGCTTCTTTCTGCTAGATGATTCTCCCAACCTTTCCATGTTAATCTCATGGTCCATAAGGGACCCAATGAGTTTCTTTAACGACATTATCTTCAAGTCGTTAGACTCTTCTATTGTTGTTACTTTTGGAGTCCACGAGGCAGGTAAGGACCTGAGAATTTTCCTAACCATGTCTCCCATCTGATAGGTCTTACCAAGACCAGCCAATCCATTAGTGATGTCGGTGAACCTACTGTACATTTGTGTAATTGTTTCACCGGGTTGCATTTGAAATCTTTCATATTGAGTTACTAGAATATCTATTCTGGTTTCTTTTACCTTTTAGTGCCTTCATAAGTGATCCTTAACTTTTCCCACATTTCCATAGAGGATTTGCAGGCTGATATGCGGTTGAACTCTTTCTTGCTAAGAGCACAACATAGGATACTCTTGGCCTTGCAGTTCAGAGAAATCTTCTTCTTGTCATCTTCCGTCCATTTATCCTTTTCATTCGTGACCAGAAGATCTCCTTCTTCAACTATCGACCATATTTGATAGTCAAGACCTTGTAGAAAGAATTCCATCCTTGTTTTCCAATATGTGTAGTCTTCACCATCGAACAGCGGTGGCCTGTTTACTGACTGACCTTTGAAGTGACCTTGGGCTGCCATTTGATCTTTTCTCTTCAGATCGTTGGATCTTCTTCTTTGTCGAAGAGACTAGCTCTGATACCACTTATTGCCCACCTAACAAGCCCAGAGGGGGGGTGAATGGGATTCTTTAAAAGAATTGATTATTAAAAACCTCTCCACAAAAACGTTCACACAACAAGCACTTAGATGATTGTTAGCGTTAGTGAAAAGTAAGCAATGAATACAAAGCAAGCAATCACACTACATAAGATTTTATCCTGGTTCGGACCTCCTCTCCACAGGAGTCCTATGTCCAAGCCCTGAGCATAACTCAGGATTCACTACCCAAGGGTATAGTCCCCCTCAAGGACACTTACACACCCAGCCACCGCAGCTGGTTTTCTCTTCACAACTCAAAGAGGAATACAGCACCATGGAACTCTCCAGGTCTTCCTTCAACACGAAGAGAAAAACACCCTGGAACCCCCAGGTCTTCCTTCAACACGAAGGGAATAACACAAAGATATGTTCAAGGGATGACACGCCCCTGGACCAAGCTAATAGCACAGTGCTTGATCCGAAGCGAAGACTGAGAGGAAAAGATCTACAAAGAAGAACACTCTCAGTTCACAAAAGCTCTCTCAAAGTTCTACACTAGACACAGAGAGCTAAGAGCTACAACAAAACGATGGAGTGAGACTTGAGCTCTTATAAGGTGCTTGCAGATTTTGAATTCTCAAGATGTATATCTTCACATAGGCACCAGTCTTCTATTTATATCTTCTTTGAAAAAAGTAGTCGTTGAAGTATCTGTTGTCTCTATGTTCAGAGAACGTTAGACTACATGGCTTTCCTTTGTAGTCAACGGTTCTTTGCGTTCCATGCACGTAAGAAGAAAATCCTTCTTGATATCCTCCAGCTTCTACTTTATCCAACGTTGTATAGAGTCGTGTTGTTAGAGACCTGCACACATTAAATGCTAAAATGTAGACAACTAAGCTGTCTCTTGTTGTTAGTCAATGCTAGAGTGAGAATACATCAAAATAGAAATTCCATTTTGTCTTTCCAAAAGATATTACATGCAGAGGCATAAGAATAGAAGATATCTGGACATGCATCATGTAGAGAAATGTACGGTTATATTTAATGCATGGATAAAAAGAGAATACGCAGGATGACTTTGACTTGTCAAGATATTTGAATATCAAGTCATTGTAGCTCATGAATCGATATGAACATGACTTATAGAATCGTTATGTGAGTGAGTCATTGTTCATGTGAATCGTTGCTCATTCGTAAACAAATCATTGTACGCACAAATCGTTATGCATCCATAACCAAATCGTTCTGGATAACAAATCGTTATGACACTATAAGCAAATTGTTATGAGCAAATCGTATGAGTAAATTGTTATAACCAAATCGTTGTAAGCGAGTCGTTGTGATCAAATCATTATAATCAAATCGATGTGAGCAAATCGTTGTTTCACTTATGGAGTCGATGTTGTGAGGAAATCGTTGTGGGACGAAATCGTTGTGAGAGCAAATCGTTGTTCTCACTTGGCAAATCGTTGTGAAACAAAATCAATGTGAGACAAATTGTTGTTCTCACTTATCAAATCGACGTGAAACAAAATCGATGTGAAAGCAAATCGTAGTTCTCACTTATCAAATCGATGTGAAACAAAATCGATGTGAGAGCAAATCGTTGTGAGATCGAAATCGATGCGACCACTTAGCAAATCGTTCTGAGATCGAAATCGATGCGATCTTAGCGAATCGTCAACCACTTAGCGAATCGTTCTGAGATCGAAATCGATGCACACTTAGCGAATCGTTCTAAGATCGAAATCGATGCGATCACTTAGCGAATCGTTCTAAGTTCGAATCGATGCGATCACTTAGCGAATCGTTCTGATATCGAAATCGATGCAACCGCTTAGTGAATCGTTCTGAGATCGAAATCGATGCGACCACTTAGTGAATCGTTCTGAGATCAAAACTCGATGCGATCACTTAGCGAATCGTTCTGAGATTGAAATCGATGCAATCACTTAGCGAATTGTTCTAAGATCGAAATCGATGTAAACCTAAAAACGATATGAAACTTATGACGGAGTTATTATTTGCGATGACTTATGAAATCGTTATGCTTCAAAGCAAGTTGATGTGTACTTAGAGAAATTGCATGCTCTGAAATTAAAAACATAATGTAAGGATTTACTTACAAGTCTTTGCTTGATTTTGCCTGGTTTATTTCCTGTGACTAAGCTTCATGAAAACTTGTTAGATACTAATTGTTAGGATTTTTTTAATCACCAAAATAGATATATAATTCATAAAATTATATGGGGATGATCTGATCATTAGTTTTTAGAAGTTAGGACTCTTATAGCTAGGCAATAGACCACCAATTCGTCCCTAACCACCCCTAGAACGTTGTTGGAGCTCTAGAGGACAGGGAGAGGAGGCTTAGGACAAGGAGCAAGGAGAGTAAAGGCGTGGAGCAAGGGGATTTCTTCTTCTTCATCGTCATAAACCCTAGGTTTTCTTTATAGCACGAAAAGGTAGGCAATCTCTCAAGCACAATCACATAACTTCGGCCATAGGTAGCCCATACATCTATCTTTGAAAGCCCCATGATTTCCCAAAGTTTTGTTGTTCCATGAAAGAGAATTAAACGCTCAAATCTCTATTATCATCATGAACCCGAACCTTCATGTTTGCTTACAATCCATGAAGATACTTGATCCCATGCCATGAAACTTTTATCCTAGATAATGCATGATGTTAAGGTTCTAATGAACCTATTCCCCCAATTTCCATCGTGCATCCTAAGCAAATAAATCGTTTTCCATGACTGTGCATGTTTTAGGTCACTAAAATGCAACCTAATTAAAGCATGCCCAATACTTGTCTATTTTCCAATTAATCATGCCTCTTGGAACACCTACGAGTCTAGTTTTGTTTAAAATTAGTTTCATGGTTTTTGGACTTGTGTGCGATTTATTATCAATTTTTTAAGAGGCCTATAGCATGCATGGAAGAATGGACCCAACCTGAAAAAGGGCTGATCTCCTTTTTTGGGTCGGGCTGCCCTTCTGAAATCGCAACGGCCCAACCCGTCGCGATCTCAGAAGGGTCGCGACCGGCCGGTTCGCTGCGTCATGAACGCGACGGCCCGCGCCGTCGCGGACTCCTCCCGGCTCACGCCAGCCCGACCAGTTCAGCCGACGCAGCCAGACCACGCGTCGCGACATGAAACGCGACGGGGACCCCCGTCGCGATTTCAAAATGTCACCAGAAATCCTTATTTACTCATATACCCCTGTTATATATGCCATTTGACCCTTGTTTAAACTTAATTAAGCACTGTTATGCATAGTTTTGATCTGAACATTAATATTTTTAATAATTACATAAATTCAATTAAATAAAAGCCATGTGCACAATTTTTCATGCTCTCATGATTTATTTACACTTGCACACACTTAACATAAATATTTGCCAATAGACCTTATTAAATTACATCAATAATGCATCTGGTAATTAAGTATATTTATTCACTTAATTTATCGATTATTTAAATGATACTTGTCTTCATTTTATTCGCGTGAATTGTACACCGATATCGCGTCCCTCTGCTTGCCTTCGAGCACTCGAGGCACGACAGGCAACATTTCGTTACACACTTTTTCTTAGCATGGACCACCTCTCCGTTGGGAATACTCCTGACTAGACCAGAGACTCCTTGTCAAGGCCTCCGTAAGTCTTCTTGGCTTTGACGCCCGTCCATTGCCGACAAGCTGGTTGTACCCTTAAAACCCGTTACCCCTTAGGGATCGGCATGATCCAACGGTCTTAGTGTGTTTCCTTCTTATCTTGGTATCACGCCAGTCCATCTGGTCAGTGTTCATAGCTTGGCTAGTGGGCGGTTATGACTTCTACCTGACTGCCGGCACCCGACCTAGTGCTGTGCAACTGTTAATATCGACTGTTTAATGTTGTTTTACCAATATGTCCCTATTCTTATCTACTATCTCTATCCTCTCATCTGTTCACTTTCTCTCTACTCTCTCGTCTATTCGTCTACTATTCTCATCTATGCTTGGTACTCTATTTGGCCATCTATATGATTGTCTAAGATAAGAAATTTGACTATGCCAGTGCAATAGGGCCTGATCTGGTCCTAGGAGGAGCGCCCAAAAAGTGCTATTTGCCCATGGGAGTTAAAAATAATCAGGAAGTTGGCATACATCCAGTGCCATTATACTATAAAGATTTAATCTATGACAATCAACTAGTGCAATCAATTAGTGCTATCTATACAAGTGCTATCATTACTAGTGCACTGTTGTGCAACTCTACATGCTATATCGTTACATGGCCAATCCATTTCCATACTTGTTGTGCTATTTTCCTTGTGCAAGTGCTATTATTCTCTTGATTCGTTACTTTACTCTACATGGCTATTCTCTCTAGTTACACTGCCTTATAAAATATTAATCATTTAAAGCATGCTTGTTCATACAAGATATTAAGTCCTACTGGGCGATTATCGCTCATCCTGCGCTATTATTTCATTTGTTGCAGGTGAGTCTGATGGGGATTACCACACTCACGAGGAAGGGAATGAGGATGATGCTCATTAGTGACCAGTCTCGACAACCCATGCTTATTAGATATTTAGTTAGTCGTCAATTAGTCAATATGTAATAGTTTAGCTTTGAATAAAGTACTCTGGACCCTAGTTATGGCTCTGATTAGTGAATGTAATAGTTGGATGATGAATTATTATTGAACCTGGATTTTATTTGGCATTATTCCAATTGTGCAATGGTTTGATGTCTATTTCTCGCTCGATACTATTTAATTAACTGTAATTCCGCTCCGATATTCTGTGTCAGGGCATTACAGTTTTGTGGTATTAGAGCCTAGGTTATTCTTAAGTATATGATGATCTAGGTTTGACCTGTCTTGACTTAGAGTCTAATTCCATACCTATGTGAGATTTGGGTAGAAGCAAGGGTAATAGGTTAAAATAAATTCACACACGCACAAACTTAGTGCAACCTCAATATCTTACATTAAAAATTCTCTTTTAATAGAACATAAACCATAGCAATGGCAGCGGAGCGTGCACAACTCCGTGATATGCAACAAACAATTCAGTAGCTCACTCAAGCACTACTTCAGGCTGCTGGAGCCGGTGGAAACCGAGGAGCCAGAGATTTACATAGGAATTTCCGCAATTTGAACGCGCCTCGTTTCTACTGATCCCGATGAAGCAGAAAACTGGTTGAAGGAAATTGAATGTATTTTCCGTGTCATGCAATGCGCGGATGGAGACAGCTACTACTTGCAACATTTCAGTTAGAAAGGGACGCCTGATTACAGCTCCAAGATCAGCATCTACTTCGCTGGTTTGGTTATGTTCCCCAGTGCTCTGCCAAGATGCTAAAACTTGTTAGATGGATCCCTCCCATAAGTGATTTTAGTCTCAATGTGGATGGCCTTGTAAAGGTAATCCTGGGAGTGTGGAGGTGGAGGATGTATTCGGACCCTCATGGAAATGTCCATATGGCTTTCTCTCATTTCTATGGTACAGGAAATAGCATGATCGCTGAAGTAGGGCGCTTTGTGATGGGCTACGAATGGCGTCTTTTTTTGGATATCGCTTATCTTGTATTTACTCAGATTCCCAGGTCCTTGTCAACTCCATCTGCAAGGGAAACATGCTTTCATGGTGCACTTTAAGATGGTGGAGCGAGATCATCTCCTACATCAACCGAGAACACTTGGTTCTATCCCATATCTATAGGGAGACAAATCATGTTGCTGATGCGCTTGCAATTATGCTCTGCAAGTGAAGTGTAATGGGGTTTTTAGGGGGGCTAAGAATATTCCACATCCTTGTAAAGCCCGATGGTTATTGATAAATCGGGTCTCATGCATGTTAGGTTGATTTAATGGGGTCTTCTTTCTGCTCATGATCACTGTAATCCTTTTTATATATTCCAGGCCCAGGTCGCCCTCACTGGTGGAGTGGAAACACTCTTCCCCTTTGGGGAGGGTGCACTCTCCTAGTTTGAGGCCCTGAGGACCTTTTAAATAAAAAAAAAAGTTACAAAGGGACGCCCGTGTGTGGTGGGAGTCCGTTGAGGCAACCAGGGCTAATGCACAATTCACCTGGAATGAATTCAAGGAGCACTTTAACTCCAGTATTTTTATGAAAGAGTACAACAGAGGAAGGCCTCTGAGTTTGCGGCATTCAAGCAAAGGAACCTCTCTGTATCCGAGTACGAAGCCCAATTCTTCCGGTTGGCATGATATGCCAATCATCTTATAGGCACCGAGAGAATGAAAGCGAAGCGCTTTATTAATGGGCTCAGGGCCGCATATATCACCCAACTAGCACCTCTAGATATCCATACCTATCTAGAAATGGTCAAGAAGGCACAGCTGTTGGAGGTTGCGATCGACCTCACCGATCGCATCAAGGGTAGAATGGTCAAGAAGGAACAGACATTAGGATCGACAAGCAAGCCCATTAACGACAAGAAGAGGTCGTTAAGCATTACTGACGGGCCAAGCCAAGAGCAGAAGCCCAGATCTTCGCCCCCTCTGCACCCAACAATCCCAGATGCAAGCACTGTGACAAGCTGGGTCACACTGCGAGGAATGATGGAGGAAGGTAGGCACATGCCTACGTGTGGTAGTCAAGAGCACCGTATCCCCGACTTCCCTCTGCTTAAAGAGAATGAAAAGTGCCTGACTGACCAGAAGAAGTCGGGCAGACTGCAAGCTGTCCAAGTGATGGAGACCACTTAGGAAGGTAGAGTTGTGGAAGGTACCTTACCAGTCTTTTCCCAGTCATCATTTGTTTTGTTTGATACCAGTGCAACACATTCATTCATATCACAAGCATTTACTGACACATTAAATGTTAAACCTGTATCTATGGGAACTGAATTACCTGTTACAACCCTACTGGGCGAGAAAGCCCAACTGAATAAATATTTTCCATTAGCTGATGTGAAGATTGGTGAACTAAATCTTAGAGCTGATCTAATATGTATGCCCATGGAGAGCTACGATGTCATATTGGGAGCCGATTGGTTGTCCACTTATGGGCTATTGTAGACTATAGAAGAAGGAAAGTCTCCTTTAGTGAATTCCCTAAGCTGACCTTTACGGGATGTAGACACAAGAGGTACTTGTCTCTTGTCTCCGCTATTAAGGCACATAACATGATAAGAAAGGGCTGTATGGCATTTCTTGCCGCCATAGTGGTTGAAAAGAAGCATCCAAGATATCTGACATACATATAGTGCAAGAATACCCTGACGTGTTCCTAGACGAGCTGCCAGGCATTCCACCTGAACAAGATGTAAATTTCTCAATTGATCTAACTCCTGGAGCGGCACCTATGTCACGTCAGCCATATAGAATGTCTCCTACTGAATTGAAGGAATTGAAGGAGCAATTGATGGAAATGCTAGAAAAGAGCTTTATCAGACTAAGTACTTCTCCTTGGGAGCACATGTTCTATTTGTCAAGAAGAAGGACGGATCCATGAGATTATTCATCGACTACAGGCAGTTGAATCACCTCACTATCAAAAACAATACCCTCTGCCTCGTGTTGATGAATTGTTTGATCAAATATCAGGAGCCAAATACATCTAAGATTGACCTTAGATCGGGATATCATCAGATGAGAATTAAGGATGCAGATATTTACAAGACGGCTTTCAGGAGCAGGTACGGTCATTATGAATTTGTAGTCATTCCTTTTGGACTAACCAATACTCCTGCAGCTTTTATGCAATTGATGAACAGCATATATCGACCCTACCTCGAAAAGTTTGTCGTGGTTTTTATTGATGATATTCTCATATACTCAAAGACCAAGGAAGAGCATGAGGAGCATCTGAGGATCACTCTGCAGATCTTACATGACAACAAACTGTACGCCAAATTGAGCAAGTGTGAATTCTGGCTCGAGGAGATGTCATTTCTAGAGCATGTTATATCCAAGGATGAAATCGCTGTGGATCCTTCCAAGGTTGAAGCTATCTTAAACTAGGAGAGACCAACAAATGTCACTGAGATTAGAAGCTTTCTTGGACTGGCTGGCTACTACAGGTGGTTCATAAAAGACTTCTCCAAGATAGCTGTACCCCTGACTCGCCTTACGCGGAAAGAGAACCCCTATGTCTGGAGCAAGGAATGTGAGAAAGGCTTTCAGACACTGAAGCAATGCTTGACCTCTGCACCTATCCTCACATTACCAGTTGAGGGCGAAGGATTCTCAGTCTACACTGATGCTTCTGGAATCGGTCTAGGCTGTGTGTTAATGCAGAATGAGAAGGTGATAGCCTATTCATCAAGGTAGCTGAAGCCGCATGAGGTTAATTACCCTGTCTATGACCTAGAATTAGCTGTTGTGGTGTTTGCACTTAAAATATGGAGGCATTATCTTTATGGAGAATAGTTCATTGTCTACTCTGATCACAATAGTCTTAAGTACCTATTTTTCCAGAAGGAGCTCAATATGCGACAAAGGAGATGGCTGGAATATTGAAGGACTTTGATTTCAACATCCAATACCACCCAGGCAAAGGTAATGCAGTAGCTGATTCACTCAGTAGGAAGCCAGTAGCATCCTTATCTTGTTTAGTCATGGGTGAGATGCAATTGTTAGAATAGTTCGCTAGTCTGAATATAATATTGAACAGAGAAGTGATCAGGTGTTAGTGGCCAACCTTAGAGATCAACCCGACATCTTTGTCGAAATCAGGGAGCAACAAGCGAATGATCCATTTCTAATCCGAGTCAAAGAAACCATAGCTGACAGACCCGATTTCTCCATCACTAAGGATGGGAGACTATTATTTCAGGGCAAGACATGTGAGCCTGACAATGAGGAATTAAAAAGGAAGCTGATGGATGAAGCCCATAAGACAAAGTATACAATTCACCCAGGTGCAACCAAGATGTACCAAGACATGAAAAGGTCATTTTGGTGGCCCAACATGAAGCGTGAGGTGGTTGAGCATGTCGCGCATTGCCTCAGATGTTAACAAGTGAAAGCAGAACATCGACGTCATGCGGGTGTACTTAGACCCCTGGACATACCGGAATGGAAGTGGGAGAGCATCGGAATGGATTTCATCATGGGTTTACCCATAACTCGTGGTGGACTGGATGCTATTTGGGTCATTGTGGACCAATTAACTAAGTCCACACATTTCTTAGCAATTAAAAGTACCTGGAGTGTGGATGTGCTAGCTGCATTGTATGTAAAGGAGATAGTGAGATTACATGGAGTTCCTGTGTCCATCGTCTCAGATCGTGACCCCAGATTCACCTCTAGATTCTGGAAAGGACTTCAGACTGCTTTAGGGACAAAACTCAATTTTAGCACAGCATTCCACCCACAGACAGATGGACAGACAGAAAGAACAAACAGATAGTGGAAGATATGCTACGTGCATGCACTATAGATTTTGAAGGGTACTGGAATGAACAATTGTCACTGATAGAATTCGCCTACAATAACAGCTACCAGGCCAGCATCAAGATGGCACCGTTCGAAGCCTTGTGCGGTACAAGTTGTAGATCGCCAGTCTGCTGGAATGAAGTAAGTGAGCAGCAATGTCTGGGACCGGATATGGTATAGAACACCCGTAGAGATATACAGATCATCAGGGACAGGATTAAAATAGCTCAGTCTAGACAGAAAAGCTACGCTGACAAAAGGAGAAGGGATCTGGAGTTTCAAACCGGAGATCATGTACTGCTCAAGGTATCCCCGACCCGAGGATTTCAAAGGTTTGGGATGAAAGGCAAGTTAAGACCGAGATTCATAGGTCCATATGAGGTACTAGAAAGAGTTGGCGAAGTGGCGTATCGTCTGGCATTACCTCCTCAGTTTTCCACATTACACAATATTTTTCATGTATCTATGCTGAGGAAGTATGTATACGACCCATCGTATGTAATCGGCTACAACGATATAATTTTAAACAAAGATATGGCCTATGAAGAGGAACTGGTGAGAATCTTGGACAAGAAGATACAACAGCTCCAGAACTGACCCATATCGGTGGTAAAGGTGCTATGGAGAAATCATGAAGTCGAAGAATCCACGTGGGAACCCGAAGCAACAATGCGACGGAATTACCCAGATCTATTCAGTAAGTCATTCTTCTTCTTACGATCATATGAATTTGGGGACCAAATTCTTTTTAAGAGGGGAGGGATGTAGCAACTCTAAATTTTTAAATATCAATAAATGTTATTAAATTAGGTATTTAATTGAATAAATATGATAAATATATTTAAGTTAGAATGAAGAGGGAAATAATTGAATAAAAGTGAATTAAATTAAAACCCATTAAGCTAAATTAGTAAATGGGTTATATTAATGGTCCACACAAGAGGTAATGGGCCAAAAAGCCAAGAGGCCATCTTTGGATGGGAGGTAATTAAGCTAAATTCACACTTTAAATAATAATAATTAGTAAAGGGTTAAGATAATTATTAAGTAACACATATATATCTTAAAAAGGAGCCCTAGACTTACCCAAACTTCTTACCCACGAAATAAAGCCTCTCCACATTCCTATTAGGTAGATAAAGGAGAGAAATAGGAAGATAAATATAGAAATTCAGAGTTTAATGGAAATGAGGATTTTTAGAAGTTAGGACTCTTATAGCTAGTCAATAGACCACCAATTCATCCCTAACCACACCTAGAACGTTGCTGGAGTTCTAGAGGATGAGGAGAGGAGGCTGAGGACGAGGAGCAAGGAGAGGAAAGGCCTAGAGCAAGGGGATTTCTTCTTCTTCTTCGTCATAAACCCTAGGTTTTCTTTACAGTACGAAAAGGTAGGCAATCTCTCAAGCACAAATCACATAACTTCGGCCATAGGTAGCTCATACATCTATCTTTGAAAGCCCCATGATTTCCCCAGTTTTTGTTATTCCATGAGAGAGACTTTAATGCTCAAATCTCTGTTATCATCATGTACCTGAACCTTCATGTTTGCTTTCAATCCATGAAGATACTTGATCCCATGTCACGAAACTTTTATCCTAGATACTGCATGATGTTATGGTTCTAATGAACCTATTTCCCCCAATTTCCATCATGCATCCTAATAAGAGAATTAAATCATTTTCCATGACTATGCATGTTTTAGGTCACCAAAATGCAACCTAATTAAAGTATGCCCAATACTTTTCCAATTAATCACGTTTGTTGGAACATATATGAGTCTAGTTTCGTTTAAAATTGGTTTCATGATTTTTGGATTTATGTGTGATTTATTATTGATTTTTGAAGAGGCCTGTAGCATGCATGGAAGGATGGACCCAACCTGAAAAAGGGCTGATCCCCTTTTTCTGGGTCGGGCCGCCCTTTTGAAATTGCGACGGCCCGACCCGTCGCTATCTCAAAAGGGTCGCGACCGGCCGGTCTGCCTCGTCATGAACGCGATGGCCCGCGTCGTCGCAGATTCCTCTTGGCTCACGCCAGCCTGGCCGGTTCAGCCGATGCGGACGGACCGCCCGTCGCGACATGAAACGCAACGGGGACCCCCATCTCGATTCACAAATGTCGCCAGAAACCCTTATTTACTCATCTACCTTTGCTATATATGCCATTTGACCCTTGTTTAAACTTAATTAATTACTGTTATGCATAGTTTTGATCTGAACATTAATATTTTTAATAATTACATAAATTCAATTAAATAAAAGCCATGTGCATAATTTTTCATGCTCTCATGATTTATTTACACTTGCGCACACTTAACATAAATGTTTGTCAATATACCTTATTAAATTACATCAATAACGTATCTGGTAATTAAGTATAATTATTCACTTAATTTCTCAATTATTTAAATGATACTTGTCTTCGTTTTAGTCACGTGAATTTTACACCGATATCACGTCCCTCTGCCTTCGAGCACTTGAGGCACGACAGACAACATTTCGTTACACACTTTTTCTTGGCATGGACCACCTCTCTGTTGGGAATACTCCTGACTGGACTAGGGACTCCTTGTCAAGGCCTCCGTAAGTCTTCTTGGCTTTGGCGCACATTCATTGCCTACGAGCTGGTTGTATCCTTAAAACCCATTATCCCTTAGGGATCGGCATGATGCAATGGCCTTACTGTGTTTCCTTCTTATCTTGGTATCATGCCAGACCATCTGGTCAGTGTTCATAGCTCAGCTAGTGGGCAGTTGTGACTTCTACCTAACTGCCGGCACCCGACCTAGTGCTGTGCAATTGTTACTATCGACTGTTTAACGTTGTTTTACCAATATGTCCCTATTCTTATCTACTATCTCTGTCCGCTCATCTGTTCACTTTCTCTCTACTCTCTCGTCTATTCGTATACTATTCTCATCTATTGTTGGTACTCTATTTGGCCATCTATATGATTGTCTAAGATAAGAAATATGACAATGCCAGTGCAATAGGGCCCGATCTGGTCCTGGGAGGAGCGTCCGAAAAGTGCTATTTGCCCATGGGAGTTAAAATGCTCAGATGTTGGCATACATCCAGTGCCATTATACTATCAAGATTTAATCTATGACAATCAACCAGTGCAATCAATCAGTGGTATCTATATAAGTGTTATCGTTACTAGTGCACCGTTGTGCAACTCTACGTGCTATATCGTTACATGGCCAATCCATTTCCATACTTGTTGTGCTATTTTCCTTGTGCAAGTGCTATTATTCTCTTGATTTGTTACTTTGCTCTGCATGGCTATTCTCTCTAGTTACCCTGCCTTATAAGACATTAATCATTTAAACCATGCTTGTTCATACGAGATATTAAGTCCTATTGGGCGATTATCGCTCATCCTGCACTATTATTTTATGTGTTGCAGGTGAATCTGATGGGGATTACCACACTCACGAGCAAGGAACGAGGATGATGCTCAAGAGTGACCAGTCTCGACAACCCGTGCTTATTAGATATTTAGTTAGTCGTCAATTAGTCCATATGTAATAGTTTAGCTTTGAGTAAAGTACTCTGGGCCTTAGTTATGGCTCTGTTTAGTGATTGTAATAGTTGGATGATGAATTATTAATGAAGCTGGATTTTATTTGACATTATTCCAATTGTGCAATGGTTTGATGTCTATTTCTCGCTCGATACTATTTAATTAACTGTAATTCCGCTCAGATATTCCGCGTCTGGGCGTTACATAATATCTCATATAAACAAGCATGCTTTAAGTGATTAATATCTTACAAGGTAGGATAACTAGAGAGAATAGTGATGTATAGTCAAGAGAACATAGTAATGATGGCAAGAGAACGATAGCACTTGTACATGGAAAATAGCATAACTAGCATGGTAACAGATTGGCCATGTAAGGAGATAGCACGTAAAGTTGCACAACAGTGCACTAGTAATGATAGCACTTGTATTGATTGTCATAGATTAATCTTGATAGTATAAATGGTACTGGATGTATGCCACCATCCTGATCATTAAAACTCCTATGGGCAAATAGCACTTTTCGAACGCAACTCCCAGGACCAGATCGAGCCCTATCACCGGACATTAGTTATGTTTCTTATCATAAACAATCAATTGTATTGCCAAATAGAGTACCAAGAATAGATAAGAGTAATTGATGAATAGACGCAAGTGTAGAGAGAATGTGAATAGATGAGAGTATAGAGATAGTAGATGAGATAGGGACATATTCATAAAAACAACGATAAACAAGCGATAGTAACAGTTGCACAGTACTAGGTCGTGTGCCGGCAGTCCGGTAGAAGTCACAACTGCCCACTAGTCGTGCCAATAACACAAGCCAGAAATCCGCTGTGATCACAAGGTAAGAAGGAAACACACTAAGGACGTTGGATCATGCTGATCCCTAAGTTGTAAATGGTTTTGAGAGTACAACCTGTTCGTTGGTAATGGACGTCTGCCAAAGCCAATGAGACTTATGGAGGCCTTGACAAGGAGTCCCTAGTCATGTCAGGAGTATTCCCAATAGAGAGGTGGTCCAAGCCAAGATAGAGGGTGAAATGAAACGTTAGTAAAAGAAAAAGGGACTATTGGGGACGGGGTATTTACGACGGCTCTCAAAAGCCGTCGCTTAGAAGAGTATCTGTGACGGCTTCTAAGAAGTTGTCTTCAAAAGTGTAGTATTGGAGACGGCTAACGAAAGTCATCTTCTTTAAAAAAAACGCATCGCTAACAAGGGTATTTGCGACGGCTGTAAAGCAACCGTCTCCAAAACTGGGATACTGGCAACGGTGCAAAGAAGCCGTCTCCGCTAAAAATTATTAGCGACGCTTGGTTATATAAACGTCGCTAATTTTTTTTATTGAAGACGGCTACAGAAGCCGTCGCGAAAACATCATTCGAGATGGTGACCGTCATCCCCAATAAAGGTTATTAGCGATGGCTAACAAAGCCATCTTTAATACTTTTGGTGGTGACGGATAATTTATTCATCGCTACTAACAAATATTGGAGACGACTGTAGCTGTCCCCGATAATTGATTATTAGAGACACTTACTAAAAGTTGTCCGTAATATTAATATTAGCGATGGCTACTGCAGCGATCGCTAATGCTCTTATTAAAGATGGTTGTAACCGTCGCAAATAAATGATTATTGGTGACGGTTTTAAGTGGTTGTACTTAATAAGAACATTAGCAACGACTGTAACTGCCGCCGTTAGTTTTTATTAGCGACGGCCTTGTTTGTCGCCAAAGTCTAATAGCGACGTCTTAGGCCATTACCATTATGTAATGGTGACGGTATAAGCCATCGCCAATAATCTAATTTTTTGAAAGAAAAAAATGTTAAAAATAGTTTACGTATATATATTTTTTGTAAAGTATGGAAATGTTAAATTATAAAAGAAAAAAATAGAGGTAAAAAAATATTTTTCATGTGGGTAACCCCACTTACCCCCCTAACTTGGGTTAACTCCCCGCAGGCCTTCATCTTCAAACTCCAGCCCTGTTCAACCCGTGATCGACTTGACTTGTCCTAGTGTCGCTGTGACATTGACGCATTGCTGCTGCTCCATCATGGGATTAGACAACACACCACTGTCTCGCCGTTTTTGTCGCATTGTTTGAGAGATCGAATCAGCGCTGGTCTATTTAACAAGGGTTTCTTCCACGCAGATCGCAAGGTTCGAGTTCTTCATGAAGCTTGGATTGTCGCCGGAGCCATCTTCCCATACCACGGCGTCATCTTCTAGTTCTTCCAATCAGCCCCAGTACAGGTAGGTGCATAGATCATCATCTTCGAAAAGATGGCCACTGGGATGAAATTTGTTGTCCATTTTGCTATTCCCCCTTCTTCCGCCTGATGTTTCTACTCGTCATCTATTGGGGTTTATAGGGTTCATCCATAGAAATTTGCTTGCTACTGGGAGGTAAATGTTTGTGCTTCATTTACATGAAAGAATATGGCATGGACATAACAAATGGGCCAGAGATGTGGGGTAGTGTAGCATCTTTTCCCTAGCTTCTCTGCTTCTTCCCTCAACAACTCTGGTTCGAAGAAATGGAATTGATGTTACAAAAGATAGACTTTTTATGTTTCTACCTTTTTTTTTCTTCCCTGCACACCTCTGTTCCTTCCCTCAAAACTGGTGAATTCCCAGCATTTTCCTTTCCTGGCAACGTTGGCATAGAAAACTATTCACTCCTCATAAGGGCTGTCATACATTTTTAGTATCTCTTCTCATTACAGAGAGAGGTAATGAGGCTCGGCAACAGTGCCGATGCAGATTATGTTAAAATGGGTCTACCTGGTTGACTGATTTCATAAGGGCTGTCACACATTTCATTACATAAGCATGCATAATATAAATCATAAGCATACTACAACACACACAAATCTATCAGACTAACAGTATGAAACCATACCTAAGTAACAAGCAGGCTTGGGCTAAGTTCACACCAGAACCTCACAGCCCAACCAGCACAACTCAGCCACGGAACCTGAAACGCGTCCAACACAGGCATCGCGCTTAGAATCGCGTCGACCATTCTCGATGCGACTCCAGCTTAACGCGACAGGGCATACTGGCGCGACAAAGTCGCGTCGGCCCGACTCGACGCCTTTAAACCAGTTGGTCAACACCGACCGTCAACGGTTACAACCGCGTCCATCACATATGACACAAATAACAATATTAAGCAATTCTATAAATCATGGAAAACCATGTCGCCGCGTTTAACTGTAACGCGACAGCCCACATGGTCGCGACTGAGCAACCACTTTAACAGAAACGACGGAAAGCAAAATGCATCGACGCGATGCGACGCGTTCAACAGAATCGCGGCGGGTAACCCCGACATGATTCCAGCTCGTCTGTGAGCTCAACTCACAGACTGAACCTACACTCCCACACGGAGAAGAGCCACATACAACAAACCATAAACAACAAACCAAAACTATAATCAGGTGATATGCTATTCTCTCAAACCACCCACACATATGCATATCCCTTAAACCCAATCAAATCATGCTCTTAAACTCAAAACAAGGTAGGAAGTCTCCCTACTAGAAGAAGACACCGAAGAATGCCCCAAAGCCTCCTCACTGATGGCACGCCCATGCTCTGAGCATCATCCTCGCGTGGTTCCTGCGCCGCACGAGCCATCCGAAGTCGAAAGCCGCCAGAAATTGCCGGAGAAGTCCGCAGCAGCTTCCCCCGCCCCCCCTTCACCAGACAGAGCAGCTTCTGCTCTGTCTGGGTGAAACGACACACTTAAAACTCTGATCGAAATTTCATATAGAGCAGACACCACGTTTAACTTCTTTAAACGCGTCCACCCTAGCCGACGCCACAAAGCAACCGTGCGACATGCGTCACAAAGGAAGTTCGCTGAATCGCATCGGGCAAGGCCGACGCGTTCAAATCGCATCGCCTGGCTCCACCGCGTTTCAAAACAGTGAACCAGCAGTGCAAATGGGCTAGCATATCCAGCCCACACTGCTCACCCTGTGCACACAAACCACACAAATAGCCCATTGACCATCTCTTGGTCAAGAGCACCACACATAGACCCAATAAACCCGGATCCGAACGACCGTACTATTACATGCTGACTCCTGCCTACAACCTCCCCGGTAGAGTGAGGCTAGCAAACCACAACAGAGAACAACAACAAACCACTGCAGCCCAGCCGAGCTGCGGCCCCACGCCTACCCTCCCTACGCGGCTCCGGAACCAACGCAGAGCGAGGCAGTGAGAAGGACTAGCTGGTCCACACCGGAAGAAACGCCTCAACCACTCGGAGACACAGACACAGCTAAGGGAGCTCCACAAGTGACTCTACGTCGCTGCCCACCACCGTTTTCCCCTCAGCTCTGGAGTCCGCCACACTAGGCTGTCAACTCGAGCACGCTCGTAGCCCGGAGAACTCCCTCAATATGCTCCCGAGGATGGGGGTCCCAGGAAAATGGTGACAACCTCTGAACGGGACAAGCCCTCAAGTGCAAAGCACCGGGCGAAAGAGAACAGGCGGGGCACACCACAAGTAAACGGCACAACTGACTTGTAACCAAGACAAATCAGCAGGCACATGCACGCACGGCTCCCCTCCCGGAACACCCAAGAGGGCCGTCGGCCAACGCCGGCACACACGGCACGACCAGAAAACCTGGAACACCATGGAACAGTACAAAAACCATCGCTCTTCTAATAATCGATTGACAGTCAGACAATCGATTATTAGACAGACGCGAGCCTCCTAGCACTGCCACTAGGACACAGCAACGAAGGTGTCACCTTCGATCTCTGAATGCCGAGAGGTAAACCTGCCGCGTTCCCTACCAGAAGGTCCTAAGGGCAACCTTGCCCTAGGGCACACGCTGACATGCCAACGAGGCCACGGAAACCCTGAGGCAAGCCTGGTGCTGTCGTGCCCTCCTAGCCCATCGCGATACCATTGTGACAGCAAGGGCAACCGCGACAAGCACCCTGTCGCGACAGGTAAGCGCGTCGCGAAAACAATTGTCGTGATAGGAAACCAAGTCGCGACACGACTCTTATCGCGATGGCCAACTGAGCCACAATAAGGTCGTGCCGGACCAAGGTGACGCCTCCTCTGATGTCGCGATGCGCACAGCGGTCGCGACATCAGTCGAGAGGTAGACCTGTCGGGATGCTACATCCCGGGGTCGCCCACACCCTACAATCATGCCACACAGGGGGAGGGGAGCATAGGGAAAGTTGTAAATCTATCTACCAAAACAAGAGAGCTCCCAATCACCCAGATTGGAAAGGGCACAAGAAATTCCTACAGGAAAAGAAGAACCGAACCCATGAATGGGCCTTCATGACAACTCGGCCGCCTCCTCCTCGCTCCATGATGCCGCTCCACCGCTCCGCACGAGCCGCCGGCTGCTCCACACCCGAATCGCCAGAGAGGAAAGCTTTCCCCACCTCAGAGAGGAGGAGGGAAATGAGGAAGGAGAGAAAAGGGAAGGGAGCGCCAGCCAAGCCTTTTAGCCTTCGGCCCCTAAGACGCGACGGGGTGCCGCATCGCGTTAAGACCTTAACGCCACGGGCCAGTAAACCGCGACAAGAACGTGTCCCTCCGGGACGCCGCAACAACCTGACAGGTCGCTCTGACATACCTGCCCTTCTGACAGGCGTCAGACGACAAAAAGCATAACCCTGTCGCGACCCGTTGACCGGGCGCGACAGGAATGTGATGCACAAGGTGGTCGCAACCCAGATGACTGTCGCGTCGGGCACCTCCGAAGCGACACTAACGCGTCGCCCAGGCCGGATGCGTTAGTGGCCAGTCATGCAACACAACAAATGGGAAGCCGAAAAACCCAGGATGTTACAGTTTGTTGTGCCATTGGGTAAGTATTTCCTAGTTGATGGCGGATACGCTAACACTAGTTCTTTCCTTGCCCCATATTGTGGCCGCAGGTATCATATTTCAAGCTTTCGTAGGCCAGGAAATGGGTGTTATGATAACAAGCAAGAAAATTCAACGATAGACATGCACAACTTCGAAATTGTGTCGAACGGGCTTTTGGTGGATTGAAGATGAGGTTCCAAACCCTCCGAGAGGGAAATATGTACCCCTTTGACACACAGAAGAATATAATGTTTGCATGTGTTGTGGTACATAACTACATCCGCCGTGAACAGGGGTACGACGACTTCTTCAATGCACCCTTCGATGCTAATGAGTTCGATGAGGGGTCTATGCTTGAAGATGCACCCACTGGCGTGTGCCTTAACGCAACAGCAAGTGTAGCTGGGGAGGCACTGAGGGAGGAGATTGCGAATGAACTATGGCTTGCAGGCAATGTCGCATAGATGATCATGTTCACGCATGCTTTCAATGTTACATTTTATTTTCTTGTGTGGTTGACTATTATTTTTTTTTATTCTTATGTTGATAGTTACTATGTCGTAGTTGGTTACCCCTGTGTCAGATTGTTGTACCAAACATTCATCATCAATGATTTGAAGTTTTTGTTATGTACTATGTTCATTTACAAGCATTTAGCAAGGCTTATGTAGTATGTTATCGTACATTGCTCAATGTCGCATAGTATGAAAGTTTCATCATGGATATCAGGTATGATTCTCATCCTTACCTTCTGTTACTGCAAAAAGTAACATAGGTCGGCTTAGGCCGAGGTGACCGTTGAGGCGCTTCTCGCCCAGGTGAGCCGAGATGGCCAAGCCGGTGAATCCCATCTGAGGCACGCTTGGCCGACGTGTGACGCTTGTTCCGAGCTTCCGACCTGACCTACAAAGCCTGCCGAGTGGTCTCGGTGGGGAGACACTCCGACGCTCAAGTCAGTCGCTAGTCGAGCAGAATGGCCTAGCATGGGATAGAACAGCATACCTTTGCCTGTGGAGTGTCCGCCCTTTATATAGTGGTGGGATATCCGCGCATTAGCTGGACAAGCCCGTCAATCTCGCTGGCGGTTTCCGTGATTAATGCTAGATCGTGGCCATAACCGGCATGCCAGATCAATGAGATCATGGTCTTAATGGCCGCAATTATCGGTCCCGCGATCCTCAGACCTTGCCTCATTTGCCTGCTGCATATGTGAAGACCGTTGTGGGTCACGTGAATGCGCCGAGTACCAGGTCGGTCCTACCCGAGCTTCGATAGATGTCCCGAGGTGCAAAGTGATGACCCTCTTTGATCCCTGCTATCGGAATGTAATGTTCACGTCACCTGAAGATAGGTCGTCAGCTAAGACCCTTTATGAGGTCGGCTTCTACCAGGGATGGAACCGACCTGTCGGAGCATCTCATCGATTGGTTCGTATTTACCTATTTCCCCGTTATCCCCAAGAGCTCCTTTCTGAGACGCTTACCAGGTCGGCCTTACCCGCCTGAATTCTTGGCCGTGGGTTGAGGCGGCCGAGCTAGGAGGGGATTTAGCCAGCCGAGGCTTGCTGATAGAGTGTTGGTCACAATATCCTGATGTGGTCGGCTGTCCCAGAAGACTGTCGACCTGCTTGGAAACCCCTGTATCACTGGCCCCCTAGGTTCACATCGGTCCATGAACGCTGGCTGAGGTGAAGCTACATTTTTTCTATTGAAAGCGCCTACTTGCCACGGGGTGCAGCTGACCCACGTGGTCTATCACAATGGCGCTGGACATCGTCCTGCCATAATGACACGTCAAGGACTCGTCAGTGCCGCCAAACATCACTTCGTCTGACGAGCCACCCTGCAATGCGTCGTGCGTGGCGCAGTCATAATACTGTCGCCTCATTTCTTGAGCGCCATCACGCGCTCCTCGCTGGCTGTGCGGATCGGCATCCGAGGGTCACCCCACAGCTAATCCGGTAATGACCGTGGCAGATCTTAACCGTTGACGTAGGAGTCGGATCCTGCCGTTGGATTCGATTGCCCCCCCGGCCCATAAATATCAGGGTCTGCTACCGAACCTGCCCTTGCTTTCGCGCGGTGACTACTCGCCGGTCAACCAGCCAACGTGCCGACGACAGCGATGCCGACCTCCTCTGTCTGCTCTCATTCGTTCTTCGCTTGCTTCCTTCCGAGGTAAGCGATGTCTTCAAGTTCCTACACGTTCTCCTCTCCGGGCCCCCGTGAAGTTTCCGTGTATGGGGATTCTCCTTCCTCCGAGGAAATCTCTTCCTCGACTTCTCGGCCCGATGGCCAGTCGTCGGATAACCCCGAGCAGTCTTCTGTTGAGGTCACTTCTGGGCCATGTATCGCCAAGAAGCCTTCTTCCCATACCTCAAGTTCTCGTTGGCAGGCCGACAACGTAGCCGATGCTGGCTGTGAGACCGATGACGAGACTGTCAAATGGGTGAAGACTCACCCTGGTCTCGTCTTCCCCGAGGGTTTCACGGTGTACGCCTCGAAACAGCTCCGTGCCCATTACACTATGGAAGGCGGAGTTTGTGTCTATACCGAGGCCATTCAAGCAGGCTTTCGGTTCCCTTTACACCCTTTTATTACTATCCTCCTCCTCAAACTGGGGGTCACCCCGTCTCAGTTGACTCCCAACTCCTAGAGGTCGATCGTCGACTTCTAGCAGTTTGTGCTCTTGCTAAGGTTCTTCCGACCACGTGGCTTTTCTTCTATTGCTTCTCAGTGAAAGCTTTTGGCGATTGGTTGTACTTTGTAGCTCGGTCTGGCCGACAAATCCTGGCCGATGCCTTCCTCTGTCCATAACTGGAAGAGGCACTTCGTCTTCGTCCACTACTCGGTAGTGTGGCCTTTTCGACCACTTGGTCATCGGTAAATATACGCGACAACTGCTTCCGAGGCCGTTATCACTGATCGGGCTATTGCTACACGGGACTCAAGTTGCTTCTGACGACGTCGTCGTCGATTAGGTGTCATGTTTTGTATGTGGCGGCTAGCCCTACGATGTACCCCCTCGTTATCAGTAATGAAAACACGTGCCTCTCTCGTTTCACTCGTGTATTGTATGCCGTCGTCTGGTCCGATCTATACATTACATCAGATGATGTATATTTCCTGACGAATGTTCAGGCGGCCTTGCTTAGTGAACTGATGTCAGCATCTATCGTATGCCGAGGAGCCTTACTATGTCGTTCGCTATCTCAATTCCTAAAGTCCAAGCGATACTTCCGCAGCTTATGTGTTCCGGGCGAACACGCCTTCAAATCATGTTTGAAGTCGCCTCTCAGTCCCTGACGAGTGCCTAAGCGACCTCGTCCAGCGAATATGACGTTTACGTCAACGTGTGTTGAAGCGACCACACCTTCAAATCACGTCGGACGTCGTCTTCCGTCCCTGATGATGCCTGAGCAACTCGTCCAGAAAACCGACATTTACGTCCATGTGTGCCGAAGCGACCACGCCTTCAAATCACGTCTGACGTCGTCTCTCCGTCCCTGATGAGTGCCTAAGCGACCTCATCCAACGAACACGACGTTTACGTCCACGTGTGCCGAAGCGACCACGTCTTCAAATCACGTTAGACGTCTCTCTCATCCGTCCCTGATGATTGCCTAAGCGACCTCGTCTAACGAACACGACGTTTACGTCTACGTGTGCCGAAGCGACCACGCCTTTAAATCACGTCGGACGTCGTCTCTCCGTCCCTGATGAGTGCCTAAGCGACCTCGTCCAGCGAACACGACGTTTACGTCTACGTGTGCTGAAGCGACCACGCCTTCAAATCACGTCAGACGTCGTCTCTCTGTCCCTGACGAGTGCCTCAGCGACCTCGTCCAGCGAACACGACGTTTACGTCTACATGTGCCAAATCGACCACGCCTTCAAATCACGTCGAATGTCGTCTCTCCATCCCTGTGAGTGCCTCAGTGAACACGACGTTTACGTCTACGTGTGCCGAAGCGACCAAGCCTTCAAATCACGTCGGATGTTGTCTCTCAGTCCCTGACGAATGCCTAAGCGATCTCGTCCAGCGAACACGACGTTTACGTCCACGTGTGCCGAAGCGACCACGCCTTCAAATGACATCGGACGTCTGTTTGGTTCCTAGAGAGTGCCGAAGCGACCTTGTCCAGCAAACGATGCCATAGTTGGACTTGCTCTCATGTTGTAAGGGCAAATCAGCTCGTCCAATTTCAATCATTCAGTTGAAATGCAATGTTTTCAATGACAAATCACAACAAATACCGTGGTGTTTTCAAAGTGACTAACCTGCTCTGTAACCAGCTCATCGGCCCAGAGGCCCGGGTCTAATCACTTAGCATGAGTCTGATGCTCAGAATACATTAACACAACTAAATTTCGTAAATCCAGGTCACAAACGACGTAAGTCCGAGACCACTCGGGGGGTTAGGGTAAGGCCGACCATCAGGCCATCGGGTCATTGGCACAACCAACTGGCGAAGATGGGGGCCTTCTACTCAAGATGACGCTAAGAAACTCGTCCCCTGCCCCTTAAGACGGCTCTCGATGTTCCCATCAGAATACCCTTGTTCGCTCAAGGTCGGCCCCCTCAGTCGATCGTGGACGATGCTCAGGGGCTCCATAATTCCCATCGATAGTGGGCAATTGCAAAATGGTGGGATGTGTGGGGAAACACACTGACCTTTAGTAACGAAGTTTCCCACAGACAGCGCCAATGTTACTGCAAAAAGTAACATAGGTCGGCTTAGGCTGAGGTGACCGTTGAGGCGCTTCTCGCCCAGGTGAGTCGAGACGGCCAAGCCGGTGAATCCCATCTGAGGTGCGCTTGGCTGACGTGTGACGCTTGTTCCGAGCTTCCGACCTGACCTATAAAGCCCACCGAGTGGTCTCGGCGGGGAGACACTCCGACGCTCAACTCAGTCGCTAGCCGAGCAGAATGGCTTAGCATGGGGTAGAACAACGTACCTTTGCCTATGGAGTGTCCGCCCTTTATATAGTGGTGAGATATCCGCGAATTAGCTGGACGAGCCCATCAATCTCGCTGGCGGTTCCCGCGATTAACGCCAGATCGTGGCCATAACCGGCATGCCAGATCAATGAGATCGTGGTCTTAATGGCCGCAATTATCGGTCCCGCAATCCTCGGACCTTGCCTCATTTTCCTGCTGCCTATGTGAAGACCGTTGTGGGTCACGTGAATGCGCCGAGTACCAGGTCGGTCCTACCGGAGCTTCGATAGATATCCCGAGGTGCAAAGTGATGAACCTCCTGATCCCTGCTACCGGAATGTATAATGTCCACGTCACCTGAAGATAGGTCGTCGACTAAGACCCTTTATGAGGTCGGCTTCTACCAGGGATGGAACCGACCTGCCGGAGCATCGCATCGATTGGTTCATATTTACCTATTTCCCCATTATCCCCAAGAGCTCCTTTCTGAGATTCTTACCAGGTCGGCCTTACCCAACCTGAATTCCTGGCCGAGCGGGTTGAGGCGGCCGAGCTAGGAGGGGATTTAGCCAGTCGAGGCTTGCTGAGGGAGTGTTGGTCACAATCTCCTGATGTGGTCGGCTGTCCCAGAAGACCGCCGACCTGCTTGGAAACCCCCGTATCACCTTCCATTCTCACGAATTTGTGAAAGTTGCAGTAGGTAGTGTCCGATGCTAAGACACTCAGTATGTCCATTCTCAGTGAGTACATATTCAAATAGACCGATTCAGGGGCCGGGTTTGGAAGATCCATTCACGACGGGTATATTTGAATAGACCGAGTCAGGGGCCGAGTTTGGAAGATCCACTCTCGACGGGTATAATTGAATAGACCGATTCGGGGGCAGGGTTTGGAATCGCAAACTGGTCGTCGTTACAAGACAGTCTAAACTTACAAGTTCTGGATTGGAGATAATATCACATCATTGTAGAAGTCATATTAAGGTAAAATAAGGGATGAGCAGGTTTGACTTTTCTTTCAGTAGGAGAGGGCTCCCTTGGAGAAGTCATATGTGTGTTTATCAATTTTCACGCGTTCCCAATTTTCTTATAGGAAATGGATGCGGAAAGTGCCATTTCCGATTCCGACTCCGACCCGTTGGCAGCCCTACATCCACCTACACCCAGGATAACTTTTATGACTATGCTGGATGAGCTAGGGTTAGTTGTCCTCCAGTTTATTTAAGCACGATGACTTTTAACACCCCCTGATAAAATAATCACGTTCCCAAATCTTTGGCGGACATAAAGTGGGTGATGAAAGAGAGATAAGTACTCCTCTTATCATGTTACCAAAGTTAAGAATAGTTAATTAAGTAGATAACAATAATAACTTCAAATATGAAATGAAATATACTTTGTGTTATCAAAATAATTTGTATCGACACTTAAACAAAACCTAGCAAGACATGCATACATGAATATCGCTACTGTCATCTAGTGTTGACCACTTATGGTGATAAGTGTACATGAAAAACACTTTTCAAATCATCGTGTTATGGAGTCAACCCCATATTTCTTCATGGTTCAACCTCATACTTCTTCTTGGGTCGACCCATTATAACCCCATTTCAACACTGGAAAAATGAGGTCGACCTCAAATTAAAAGCAGATCTCCTGTGTTTTGAGGTCGACCTCATACATTTTCTTGGGTTGACTCCTCTATGTTGCTTTTTGACACTGCAAAATAGGCTCGACCCTAACTACAAGATAGTGGATTTTGACTTATGTAAAGTCGGAGTATACCCTAACTTCGATATTATGAAGTCGGAGTACAAGGTTGAACAAAAGAAAGACGTCGATATACTAAGAGTCGGAGTGAGGCTTGACTTCGATTTCTCAAGAGACTTCAACTTCTCAAGAGACTTCGATTTCTCAAGAGAACTTCGACTTCTCAAGAGAACTTCGACTTGTGAAGAGTCGAAGTTCTGCTAGACCCTGATTCTTTAAAGAAGTCGGAGTATTTGCCAGGCTTCAACTTTTCAAAAGTCGGAGTTACTGTGATATACAGTATACGTGTGGACTTAGAAAATTTTTGCTGTGATATAGTATATACTCTGTGGACTTGAAATTTATGTTATTTTGCTTAGTATATATATATATATATTATATATATATATGTCCTTGATTTCCATTTTGTAAAGTCGATATTATTAAAGGTTTTGTCATAACAAAATTTGTCATAGGTATTTTAGTAATCTATGAGTTGCTCAACAATTCTCCCCCTTTTTTGTTAATGACAAAAACTTTTTATAATGATAGTGAAAACAATTTTGATATAGAGATAATGATAGCTAAAATAAGGATAATGATAACTAAAATAAGTTTTAGTTTAGTTTTCACTTCTTTCTCCCCCTTTGTGATATTAACAGAAAGGAAAAACGGATACAATAAGGAGAGAAATACAGCGATGCTGAAGTTAAATTACATTATGCAGTAAAGGTAGAACTAGAGAGATACAACGATGTTGGGATATGTTTGAGGAAAGGTTGGAGAAGATCCTAGAGTTTCTTCTCATTCTGGGGGAAGAAATTCTCAAACATGCTGCTGTCTATGCTATAAGAGGGACCAAAAGAAGGATGTTTTCTATAGGACTTGAGGTGCCGGTGATAATACCAGTTAAGTCTCCTATAGTATTTGTCTTGAGGCATAGACAACTTAAGGGCAATAAAATTCTTCTTTGTGGCTAAGGATAGGAAGTCATGGATGCTGACATTCTAGTGAAGTCCTTGGGAGAAGGCAGCATCCTTGGCCTGATAGTAGATGATATAACGTTGGATCCATTTATCATAGGAGGATTTCCTAAGGTTGTTGTAACTCTTAAGAAGGAAGACAGCAGGGGAGACTCTATGCTTCCTACATTCTCTACTAAGGTCTGGATAAGCTGCAGCCCAATCTTCTTCATTAAGCCTCTCAGACTCTGTAAAATAGTGCTGAAATTCTGTCATATGCTGAGAGCTCTTGGGAGCATTCATGACTGCAAACCTATGAAAGGATAGCTTGATGTTGTACTTGACCTTGAATCTTGCTGCTATCCTAATGTGCCTGTTAAGGACTAGGTTGGCAAACTGCTTCCTAGCAGAAATGGCACCTACTAAGCTTGGATGCAGGCCGGAGGGCAGACCAATAGTCATAGAGGGAGTAATGGGTCGGTTACCTTGAAGAATCATCCTCCATTGCCCTTTATTAACATCAGGCCGACCGACCTTGAACCTCTCTTCATTGAAAGTCCTCATCCGAGTGTAGTCTCTCTGAAGATCTCACAGGAGGGGACCAAACAGGTCAAAGAACCTAAGATTTAGGTGTTGGTGGACAGTCAGAAGAGGATTTATAGATTTGGCTGAAATGAAGTGTTCAGCCTCAGAGAGGTAGGTATCAAGGAATGCAGTGGGGGAAAGACTGTGGCTTTTCTGTGTAATCAAATTTACATCAGCCACAAGGATTTCGGAAGTTTTGATGAGGAGAGGGAGCCAGTCTTCAAACTTATAGTCTGGCATCCCATGAACTTCAAGAAAAACTTTTATAGATAAAAATTCTCTGAACAATTTCATGCAATGTTCAGAGTGATGGGTGATAGCATACCAAAATGGTGGAAGAAGGGATCATGAGAAGTTACATGTAACGTCGCGCGTTTTTCGGATCTTTGTGGATCCTTTGTTTAGCATGTGGGATGGTCAAGCTGTGACCAGTGCGACTTGTGTTGTGTGTTCTTGTTGGATCCTTACCAGGGTTTGGTTATGGATCTGTGTTGGTGTTCAGTGTGCTGGACATCAGCAGTGAGTTGGCGTCCAGGTGTGTGACGTCGACTGTGTGTTGGCGGCAATGGTGTTGCCGTTACATGTTCTTGGCGTCCATCGATGTAGACGTCAATTGTTGAACTTGGCGGCCAAAGATGTGGACGCCGAGTTGGGCGGTTTGGTTAGCGGCGCAGAGGTTGACGTTAACCTGTGGCGTCTGTGTTTTTAAGGGCAGACCGAGCCCTGTTCTTTCCCCACTTTCTCCTCTCCACTTCGCCCACCTTCACCTTTGAGCTTTTTCACGGGTTCCGATGGTTGGCGTGAGCAAGTGGGAAGGCTGGTGGTGCGCGTGGTAGCAGCAGATCAGGCGGGGAATGTCGAAGTGGAGCGCGGTGTTCGTGGGGGCGTTCCTCGGGTTTCGGCGTGATTCAAGTTCTTCGAGGGTTTTAATTGCGTTTTTGAGGTAGGGACTGGACCCGTTGATTCCCTGGTTGATTTGTTATGCTTTCTTTGCATAAAACAGATGTTAATTGGGTTGTTGGGAAAATGGTCTTTTATGCTGGGAAATCGGGTGTTTGATTGATCCATGTGTTGGATCTTGTTTCTCTGATTTAATTATAGTATGTAGATGTATGGAAATGTCTCCCCTTGTATTTTACCAGTTGTGGGGCTAAGTTGCCCGTATGACTGGCTTGGGCCGGTCTGTGTGTTTTGTATACCTGGGAGCTGAAGATCTTGGCATCAATATCGATTGACGTCGAGTTCTTTATTTGGATATTAACGGCCAGATGGCTAGCCGTTAATATCGAGTTTATTTAGTATTGACGGCAGGGGATAATGCCGTTTATTTAAGTGGACGGCAATCGATGTTGCCGCCAACTTGTGCATGTATCAATGCAGCGTGTGTTACGTAGTTTTTCTGGTTATGAATATCATGTGGTGCTTGTGCATGGCAATGACAGTGAGAGCCATTGCACGGGTTACGCTCATGGGGCGCATAGCTCTTGAAGTGGCATCTTTTATGTGGTTAATATTGATGTACGTAATCGTTTGGTGTTTACGTAGTATGTGTGGTGTGTTGGCACCCGTGGCACTCTTGGAGTGCGTTGTCCATGTGTTGGACATGTGGTTTACGTGGATGACGTATGGTACACCGACCAGGTTTGTCGTACACGTGAGATCTACGTGGTGGATGCCATGCGTATGGTTTGCGTGTGCATGGCATATTGTATGTTATTGTGTTTATTATATCTTAATGATTATGATTGGTCCGTAGTTTTGTGGCGATGAGGTTCACATGGGAACCTAGCCTTGATACTTTAAGATCTTTTGCAAGTCATCCTAAATGGATAAGTAATAAAGTATGAGTGTTAATGTATTATGCCTAGTATGGCAGTGAAGGTCACTATATGACAATGTCAGGTCGTAGCATTATTTTTAATAAGGTTCATATATGTGTTTTGTAGGCTAGCTTGTAGGTCGCGAGTGACCAGGACAAGCTATTCCTCACACGTGTATCGTGGTTTGTGATAAATGTATAAGTGTTGTGGTTTGTGCTTGCCGAGTGTGGTGGTCCGGCGCCTATTCCGGAATGCCTCTCTAGTCGGTACCCCAGGTTCTTTGTGAGCCAGGCACGTGTGTTTTGTTGTGCTCGGGTTTTGTCCCGGTACTTGTGTTGTACCGTTGAGGTCTGTGTCGTCTTCCTGGACACCCTCACTCCTGAGTTTGAGTTGTACGTCCGGCTGAGGGAAAGACGGCAGTGGGGCAGCGACTTCCCTGAGTTTGTTCTTTTGTCGCTTGTAGCGCGCTCGTAGTTGGGGGTACGGACACCAGTAGACGTCACTGGTCCCCAGCTAGTCCTGTTTTCCAGTGCCTCACTTTAGGGTGCTCCGGCCAGAGACCCTAGAGGTGCCAGGCATGGACCTGCAGTTGTGTGTCTGCAGGTGTGGTGTTGGTTGGTCTCCACAGTTGTTTGACTTCTTTCTTGTGGAGCGGCAGTTGGACCTTTCATCCGTGACTGCGAGGCTGAGAGGTTGTTCTTGTGTTGTGTTGTCTGGGTTGGATACTGGCCTGATCAGCCAGTAGTCCGTTCCCGTGTGGTGGCGTCGTTCCTTTCCGACTCGTGCTTTGCTATTTGTCGTGGTTCGTGAGTTTGTGACTCGTAGTCGATGTTTGATTCGTTCGAGGTGTGCCCTGGTGGAGGCACTGTTGTGACTATAGTTGTGGCTTGTGGTTGATGCGCGCGACATTGTTGACTGTGCATTTCGTTGTCCAGAGTTCCTCGCACAAGTCAACATGCGCACTTCCTCTAAACTGTCTCACAGAATTAAAATCACAAAAAGGAACTAGCACAATGGTGAGAACAGGTCATATCCACGGAGAGGCAGAATAGAGCTCGAATTAACTACCTTGACTTGAAATCTCTATCGACGATGTATTAAAAGTGAATGTGTAAAAAATACCGATCAAATCCCTCACACTTGACAGATCAAATTTAATGAAAGAACCAGCTAATTGAAATGGAAAGATACTTGGTATCAATGTACCCTCACAGCTCGAGGGAATTGCACAGAACTATAATCTCAGAAATTGCGCAGAAGAAAGGAACTGTCAACTAATCACACCTTAGATGAACGAAATTCAGATGAGCTGAACTGAATGCCTCTGGATTGAATTCTAGAACAGAAAAGAAATGGAAAATCTTTCACAGAACATAGATGAATTGCACGATTTACACAAAAGAAATGAACAATTAAACTCCACTAGATCGAACTATCCCAATTCAACCATTAAACTAAGAGCAGAAGAGATGAACAAATGCATTGGATCCAACCATATAACCATAGATGAAATGGACAAATCACATAGGTAAAATGGAAATTCAGAAAATCGAAAGCAAACACCACTTGATTGAATTATTCTAAACATAGATGAAATCGAAATTAAATGTAAACAACACCACTGGACCGGACTATCTAACACAGCAGAAATAACCAACAATTGCAGAAAGAAGAAATTAACACAACTGAATCAATCTTTCCACACCAACCTCACAGCTCTCACAATAGTCGAACTCCCATAATAGATGCTGAACTCGGATTCCAAACATCAGAAGCAAACTTCAGAAGAATTGTTCCTATCTCCCGGGTACCCAGAACAAGCCAAAGATGGATTCCCTGGTTGCTCTGGACCCTTCTCCCCAACGCAAAGAAATGGAAAAATAAGCAGATCCGCAGTGCAGAGAAGAACCTCCAGATCTCTCTCTGGATCAAATCCCCACTGAAGAACAGAGCAATCCACAATATCAAACTAATGCAACTACTGAACCAGAGAAATTTTCCAGAAAATATCGAACCCCTTACAGCAGAAGAAATAATAGAACAAGTCACTGGATTGAAATCTAAACACACAGGATTGAAATCTAAACACACATGAAATGAAATTAGAAGAACTCAAATAATTGCCAGGGATCGAACTCTCCTGCTCTGAACTGGAAGAACAAGAAATACAGGGGAGAGAAAACTAAAACAAAATTCCTAAAACCTCGAACAAGAGAACCCCTGAGCATCCCAACTCGTCTGCCTTACTGCTCTGCTCAAAGAGAAATACAAGAAAGTAAACTAAATTCTTAGAAATTCCAACCCCAGCCGAACAGGGAACTCTCCTAAGAACAACCGAAGAACAGAAGAACCTGTCTCCCCCCCCCCCCCCCTCTGCTCAAACAAGAAATTACAGAAAAAAAAAGGGAACTACAAATCTGAAAAAAAAAACGAACCCCCGGAGAGGAGGGCCTTGGGTCTTCTTATAGGTACCCGGGCATCCTGCTTCCTCTCCCATCTGCACCTCTTCAGCTCCGCACCCGGATCGCCACCTCAGCACACACCCAGATCGCCAGCATCATCGGATGGCCCAGCCGTCCACCTCAGCCAGATCTGGCCCAGCACAACAGCCGCCCAGCCCAGCTCCTGGCCGCCACCTCACCTTCTTGCAACGGCCAGCACCAGCATCGCAGCAGCTTCACCATCTGAGTTCCATCGAGCCAACCTGCACACCTGGCGCTGGCCGCCCAGGCCTTAGCTGGCCGCTACTGCCTCATCCGCCCAGCCGCCTCCATCACCCTGCACGAGCCCAGCAGCACACCCAGCCGCGCCTTGTTCCATTGCCTGGTCTGCACCGCCGCAGCCGCTCCATCACCCAGCGCACGGGCCCCTCCAAGCGCTGCTCTGCACCAGCAGAGCTCACATGCCCTGCGCCTGCCCGCACACACCTGCCTCCATCTCATATCCCAGCCCTAGCTTCCAGCAGCAAATGATTTGTTTGACCTCCCCAAATTGTTACACAGCAGCTGGCCACCTCCATCTAATAAAAGAAACGAAAGGGGTAAGTGGGTGGGATATTAAAATATTATTATTTATTGAATGAAATGGATATGATGGTATTGGTTGGGGTGTTAACAATTTTTAGGGTGTTAACAATTTTATTATTTGTTTTAAAAAAAACTCACATTTATTTACTAAAATATTGTACAACATTTATTTACAAAATCTTTATTTTTTCAATGTGAACCTAATCTAAAGGCAATGTTTATTAAGAAAAATCTAACATGTGTTCTAATCCCAAATATCAGCTAACATGTTCAACAAATTTTTTAAGATGAAATAGAAATTAAAATCAATGTGCACGTTATTATAGACAATGGTTGTCTAAAATTACTAAATATCTGAAATTTAACATAAAATTTGTGTAGTTATCAGTGGTGTGCCCTAGTGGTGGCACCGTTTTGGTTATGGTTGGTGAGTGTTGACTCGCCAAATGTGGTTTGACTCGTATATATGCCTTGTCGTTGGCACAGTTGTATTATGGATTTGCCGTAATAAAGTGCCTTATGTTAGCACTGGTTTAGTGATTGGTTTTCGTGTAGTTTAGCTTGCTATGGTGTGCCTGTTATGGCACTGGTTTACTTGTGTTTCTGTGCTGGTGCTTGTGGTAATAGGTACTTGTACCCTGTGTGGGTAATGGTTTGGGTGGCACGTCATATACCAGTCTTTCTGGTGTTGACGTGGAACTGTGTTTCGTGGAGGTCGTGTGGTGTGACCTTCCACACAATGTGCTTCACCCTCCCTCGGGTAGCTACCGTATATGGTTTTCATGTGTGATGGATTGGCCCGCTGTAGCTGATCATGTTACTTGGTGTATGTGGTTTCCGACATATTGTGGTTTGGGTATAAAGGGCCAGCTTTTGGTTAACAGCTCTGTTACCCCGTACTTGAGATTTGCCTGTGAAGCTTATAGCTTAGGCAAACAGTCATTGGAATAATGTGCCTGTGAGGCTTACGGCCTAGGCATTTCAGTTGTTGAGAGGACTAGCCTATGGTCCTCTTTCTTTATAAGGAATATGCATTTTTATCAATTACTGTTTAAAGTGTTATTTAAATATAAATGTTGTGAGCATGAAATTTTTGGCTATTGGTGCTGCCAGTGAAACCCATTGGGGTTGAGGTGTCCGTGGTTACGGTGTGTTTTGGGTAGCCCCTACTGAGCCAGTGACTTGTTGAGGCTCACTCCCCTACAGTTCTTTTCAGGGCTTCCCGAGTGTTTGGCTTGCAGCGGCGTTGTGTCAGACTTGTACCACGCAGTTGTGTAGTAGTTAGTGTTGTGTGAGCTTGTGCTCCCTCGGGTATGCCCCAGGTAGTTGTACTCTTTATTGGACATGTATTAATGTAATGGACAGTTGTAAATTGTTATATGCAGGTATGAGCACATGTACTTTCTTGTGTCTTATACTGTTGTGGTTTGCCTTTTATATTCTTACTGGACACTTGTGTGAGCTATCCCTTGCGAGACTTCGGTCCGTTCGCGGGAGGCGGATCTGGATATGGAGCCTTAATGGGCATAAATACCCCGGTCCGTCACAAGTTATACTGGATGAAATTCCTGGTGTAGAACTTATTGTGGATACAATAGTGGGTGGAGGGAGAGAAGCAAAGAAATGAGGTGGTTGGGTGTGAAGGGCTGGAACATCTATTGCAGAAATGTTGAAATGATACTTTAGAGGAAAGAGGGAATGGAGTGGTTTATTGGAGGATCAATGGTTGGTTGTGATGTGGAAATGGAAGGTGAGGGAATAGAAATGGAAAGAGTAGGTTGAGGAGGAAGTGGAGGAGGTAGTTCAGCAATTGGAGGTAGAAGGGGAGTAGGATCATTAACTGGGGGAGGAGCAGTAGAATCGGAAACTATAGGAGAGTCTTAAGCAGTGGATGGAGAGGGAATAGGAGAGGATGGGGAAGGGAAGACAGGTTGACCTGACTTCATCAATTTCCTCCTAACCCTTCTCTTGAAGGTCTGGACCTGAGGGTCTCCCTCCTGATCACTCTTCTCTACCTGCTACTTAGAGGACATGACTTCAGGAACCTGCGGTTGTTGAGCGGATTCTGCTGCTAGATCCTTCTCTTGCTGAACTATACTGCCTTCAAGCTGAACTTCTGCCTCTTGATGCTGCTGCTGGTGCTGCTCCTCAGCGGGAGTAGGGGGAACATAAGAACTAGTTGTGCCCTGCGGGCACACTAACTGAAGCAAGAGATCCTTCATCTGATGGACCTCTTCAGACATGGAGTCGAATCTGACATCCAAATGCTGAATCTGAGATTGCAGCACTGATAGGATCTCCTGCTGCTTCAAAATTAACTGGACCACATCGTCTAGATTCTTGCTAGACTCCCCCTGAGACCTAGCCTGGGTCTCAATGAGGGGTGAGGACACATGGTGAAATTCCTTAAAAGAGGATGCTACTGGTGTGGTCTTGGGAACCTCTTCTTCTTGAGCAACTTCTTTTCCTCTTAGGTCCCTGAGTACCTGAGCAATAGTGTCTTCAGGGGCATCTTGTGTTTGAGGAGGGACAGAAGTGTGCACTTGCTCTTGAAGGGCTAGAGCTTCTTCTTCTTCTTCTACTACTGTAGTTGTTTCTTGAGTGGGAATGAAGATCTGTGCCTCATCTGAAAATACCTCATGAGAGCACTGCAGTACAGAGTCCTTTACCCAAATGTTTTGAGCCTTATTTTCCAAAATATAATGACTTCTCCTAAGAGTGGAGAGCCCTATCTTTTCTTTAACCGGTGTGGACACTTCCTCAGTTAAGTCCACGGAGAACCTTCTGAAAATAAGAGTAAGCAGAGGCCCATAGGGGAGGGACTCCTGTAGATTCTGGGAGCAAGCCATCATCTCCAAAATGATGGATGGCAAGTTGACCTTATGTCGTTGCACTGCCCAAAATAGCATTCTTCCATCACGGATTGTAATAGATGAGTGCGTACCTACTCTGGGTATGATAATGTTGGTGATGATCGAATGAAGTAGTCTTTTCTCTGCAGAGAGTTCGTTGACAACAAGTCCTTTCTTTCGAAATGGAGCCTAGACTTCCAACGACTCCCAATCTCTGCTTCTCCAAAAGTACAATCTGACTAATCTTGTGCCCATCAACTGGACAATCAAAATTTCTACTAGAAGCTTTTCGGAAATGGTAACCGATTTTTCCTTTTCACAATACCTGAAACTAAACCATCTTCTAAGACTTGGAGAGAGAGGAAGAATGCCTTCATACACCTTCAAATGTTGGTTCAGAAATCTGACACAGCTTCTCCCACCCCATTGTAGCAAGGGTTTCTACAACCCAACTGAGTTTACTAGAAAGGTGGCTGAAATCTACAATCTTTCTTGGGCATACAGAGGCTTTGGCCGAAGACAGGCGTTGGAACTGCTCCGGGGAGAACAGGGAACCTACAGAAGCCCTAGGCGAAGCCATCTAGACAAACGATGAACAAAAGTCTGAGAGAAATGCTAGAGAAGATGCACAGAAGGTCTACAAAGGCTTAAGATCCTACCTTTCTCCCAAGAAGAGATGAAATCTGCAGAAACTTCGACCTTGGTTCCGCAAAGATGAAGAACGAGCGCGGAACAGAAGGGAGGACGATAGTGGAGTCGAAACGATTTCAAACAGGTAAGTTTCGAAGGATGGAAAAAGGGTATTAATAAAGAAGGAATGTGAACGAACCGTTGATGAGAGAATGAAGGGTCGAAATTTAATGAGTGAGCGGTTACATTTCATTACTTATCATTTTATTTATTATTATTATTATTATATTATTATTATTATTATTTAATATAGACTCCGACTTTACGAACTCTGATTGTTGAAAAGTCGAAGTTCCAAACTTCGACTATTAGAAACTCGAAGTCTCTAGACTTAGAAATTTTCATTAAAGGCAAGCATATGCAGAGAATTTTAGTTAGGATTGCACATATCTATTTCTCATCTGATAGATGTAAATCTATCTTCAGGACTTACATAACGTGTGTATCAAACTTACATAATGTGTGTATCGCACTTACATAACGTGTGTTTTGCACTTTCAACAACCATTGACATTACTTACACATTAATTGTAGGTAAAGAACAATTATAGAAGATTAGGATTCTGGGGTGGGTTGCTAGTTGCTATAAGTTTTTCGGTTGTGACCTATTTGTTTACACCTTCAACAATATACGCATGTCTACTACACTCTCTTTTACAGCTCGAGCACTACACTCTATACGTCATAACCTGTTAGCCCACTTTCACATACAGGGGGTTTAGTAACACCTGATATTTTTTAACCAGTATATTGTTTACCCTAATTTTTAGATGACATTGTTTTGGTTCCAATTTTAAATCTTGGGTTAAAATGGCGATTAGGTTATCCCCTCTGACTCCTGAATGTCTGGGTTAAGTTATCCCCCTTTCCAAAGTACTAATAACATTATTAACATGCATATACCCCTCCTAATTAACCCCACCAATAGCCTATGTCAAAGCAACCTTACAGTATTTACTTATTTTGATTATATTATACATAATAGCATGTTACAGTATGTTATTGTAATATGTTTAGTTTGCATGATAGAGAGTACATACAAGCCCACATGAGACTGCATAAAATGAAAATAGATATATTGCATAAAGAAGCCCTTAGAATCTAAACTCCCTAAACCCGATCACTCGGTGGAGGAGGGAGGGGCGGAGGAGGAACGGGCAGGGGAGGGAGGGAGGAGGAAGAGATGGGTTTCTGCCCTAGGGCTGATGTCAGGGAGGATGTTGGTGAGGCCCTTGTGGCCGTACAGCCGAGAGGCTTTGGCTACAGCCATCTCCAGCCGATGTAAAATCCGTTCCAGTAGTCGGGGCTGAAGGTCGGTGGCGAAGGTGGAGCCTATGGCGCCGGGGGAGCTGGGGGCGACGGTGGCACCGGTGACGCAGGTGCCTTGCCATCCCTCTAGAAGTACCGTCAGATGAAGACATCTGCAAATAAAGAGGAAGAAGACGAGCAAGAAAGATAGGAAGCGAACAAGACTCAAAGAAGCTTGTGAAGGATAAGTATGAGGCCCTGGGTTCCTTTTATAGTTGTGAAGAACCTCTGCACCTTCAAAAGGATAGAAGTGTGTCGATTGGGAAAAAGGCATTCGAAAGGACGGAAGGGTAAGAGACGGAGCTCGTGAATCGAGGGGTCATAAATGGTGATGTGACTGACGTCTCAAAAGTAGGGACTGGAAATTAAACCGGGTGAAAAGTAAGGAGTTTACGTCTTCCCAATATTCTCAAAAGTAGGGACTGGAAATTAAACAAGGCGAAAAGTAGGGACTTGACGTCTTCCAGTACCACCCTCTGACAGGGATCCCCAATTAATTTTCCCTAATTATTATTATCTTTTTTTAATATTTTTTTAGTATAGACTCCTACTTTACAGACTCTGATTGTTAAAGAGTCGAAGTTCCAAACTCTGACTATTAGAAAGTCGAAGTCTCATGATGTCGAAAATTTTTAGTAAAGGCAAGCATTTGCAGATGGAGTCATGTAGGTCGAAAGGATAGAAGCGTGTCGATTGGGAAAAAGGCATTCGAAAGGACGGAAGGGTAAGAGACGCAGCACGTGAATCAAGGGTCGTAAATGGTGACGTGACTGACGTCTCAAAAGTAGGGACTGGAAATTAAACTGGGCGAAAAGTAAGGAGTTTACGTCTTCCCAGTATTCTCAAAATAGGGACTGAAAATTAAACCGAGCGAAAAGTAGGGACTTGACGTCTTCCAGTACAAACCTCTGACAGGGACCCCCAATTAATTTTTCCTAATTATTATTATCTTTTTTATATTTTTTTAATATAGACTCTGACTTTACAGACTCTGATTGTTAGAATCGAAGTTCCAAACTTCTACTGCTAGAAAGTCGAAGTCTCAGGATGTGGAAAATTTTCAGTAAAGACAAGCATTTGCAGATTGAGTCATGTAGGTCGACACTATCCCAACACAGTGCTGACACATGTCTATGGTTTTGCTAAATCTGATCGAACTGGATATCCAGAAGGTTTAGCAGTCAAAGTAATTTCTGGTTTCATCCAAGAAACATTGAGAGGATGTTTGATAGAAAATTCATGAGAAACAATGTTTAAAAAATTTATGAAAATAATAGTAAAATCAAAAACCAATATGAGGTCGACCCATGAAGAAATATGGGGTTGACTCCATAACACGATGATTTGAAAAGTGTTTTTCATGTACACTTATCACCATAAGTGGTCAACACTAGATGACAGTACCGATATTCATGTATGCATGTGTTGCTAGGTTTTGTTTACGTGTCGATACAAATTTGTTTTATAACACAAAGTATATTTCATTTCATATTTGAAGTTATTATTGTTATCTACTTAATTAACTATTCACTGCCCATCACCTAGGGCTGCCAATGGATATCCGCTTTCCGACCCTTTTCCGACCTTTCCGTATCCGTTTTTCCATTTTTCGATTATTTTTCGTTATTCCGTTTCCGATAAGATTTAAATTTTATTTTATTTACAAAATATATACTCTTATTAAAATATGTAGTTCTTAGTTTTCAAAACATAGGAGATGTGCTTTTCATTTGAGGTGGAACTCAGTTGAAAGAAGAGGTCGACCCCATTTTCCAGTGTTGAAATGAGGTTATAATGGGTCGACCCAAGAAAAAGTATGATGTCGACCCCAAAACACAAGAGATCTGCTTTTCATTTGAGGTCGACCTCAGTTGAAAGAAGTGGTCAACCCCATTTTCCAGTGTTGAAATTGGGTTATAATGGGTCGACCCATAAAGAAATATGGGGTCGACCTATGAAGAAATATAGGGTTGACTCCATAACACGATGATTTGAAAAGTGTTTTTGAGATCCGATATCACTTGAAAAATGTTTTGGTTGCTGCACATAACTTCGCCACTTGTTAGCCAACAAAGTTGAGTGTTTTGTGATCAAATTATATAGGAAAATTTAAATTATCCTTAAACAATCATGTATTTACACTAAGGTTATTAATATGCATGAAAGCAGTGTAAGCAAGCCCAAATCTATTCATAAATCATTTAAATGTTCTCCAACAATAAATCATACATTTATGGACACAATAAACCATAAAATGATGAAGACTAGGGGTGGTGGTGGTTGGCGAGATAGAGAATCCCATAAGAAATTTCCAACGTCAGCCAAGTCGTGCAAGTTCTTCCGCATCTCATCATGATTGCCTCGTATAAAATCCTGTTGTTTGGCAATAGCTTGAAGAAGCATATCATTGCGGTCTTGCTGTCCCTTGAGAATAGAAACATCAGACTGAAGCTCTTCAACATGAGCTTCCAAGATACAAAGCGATTGTCCAAAGAGTCAAAATGAGCACTCATATTGGTATTGAGCATATCAAACAGATGAGTTAGCTGGTCTACGAGAGGAGCAGGAGGTCTGGAGGAGCCTGGAGTAGACAGATTGAATTCATCACCATCTTCATCATGTTGGAGGTCCTGCACTTTGTAAGGAGACCGAGTACCCGTGCGGACAAAAGATCCATTTTCAATAGTCATCCTCATACGTGTGAGAGTACTCCCATCAATCACATCAAACATTGTCAATGTTTGGTAATCTTCACCAGCAAAACTGACTTTGAATTTCTTTAAGATGCGGGTAATAAGCATACCAAAAAGAAGTATATGCTTAGCCGTGCCTACTACATCCCGCATGGTGTTCAATGTGATATTTGGTAGGTCCACAAGAGTGCCATCTAGAAGTCCTTGAATTAAAAGGATATGGTCATCGGTGACTCCATCCATGCTACCAGTCATTGGAATGAGAATAGAGTAAACAATCTTGTGAAGAAACCGTTGGTAGGCCGGAAAAGAGTTGGCATTCACACGCTCAAATAGTTGGTTCCCAATCTCAGTTCCCAATACTCTTTCATAAGCTTCCCGACAATTGTCTAACTGATCGGCATATTTAACCCCGTGCTTATATGGAATACACATCACTTCCGAAAGCATTGAAACTCTAAGAGGGATATGGATCCCTTTCACATAAGTACTCATTTTCTTATCCTCATCCTTCTCTAAATTTGCATAAAAGAGACTAACCAAGTGAGGGTAAACCACTTCATTCAAGGTGACATAATGTCCCCATCCCAATGTCTCAAAAATGCATGCAAGATCAACCCCATTACTTTGAAAGAAATCAAAATTAATCCTTTTCCCAAAATGCACCTTCCTATGTGATATATCGATGGTGAAGAGATCAAATGCCTTGAGACTACGAAAATTATTACCGTCAAAGCTTCGATTTGTGGCTCCACTGCTGCCTCGAGATCTCTTGGAGGGAGTCTGATCATCACCAGCCACTGCTGCTGCCTTTCCCTTGTCACCACGCCGGGGAGGAGCCATCTGATATGGAAGGGAGTTTGGACGAAGAAGAAACAGAGGAAGAGGAAACAGAGGTGTGCAAAGAGGAAGAACGGTCAACCAGTGCAAAGAGGAAGGAGAATAGGAGGAGGTCGTCTGCGCTCGATGGAGGAACAGAAGGGGTCCACTGGCACAAGGAAGAAGAGAAGAGAGGAGAAGGGAGATCGCGGCGACAGTTCCAACGGGAACAAAAAGGGCGAAGGCCGACCCTTTAAATCCCCCTAGGTTGCGGGGTCGACTCCACAAAAGTGGGGTCGAACCCGTTTATGACGAGGTCGACCTCAGAAGTCTTCTGGGGTCGACCTCACTTCACACAGGCAATATGGCTACTTTGACTCTATTTATCTTCATAAAAAAAATTAAAAAGTTTTGATTTTAAGAGATATAAAATAAAATATTATTTATAATTTTATACTAATTTTTTAAAAAAAAAATTACCAAAAAAAAAAACTTACCCACCTTCTGCCACTTTGACACAAGGGTAGACTATCTCTAGGTAGTTTAACCAGGGGTCTTCTAACCCAAAAAGTGGCCCACCACACTTTGACATGTATTTCTATCCTACCCCACTAACCAAGGGTAGAGTACCCACTTTTTATTTTTTTTTAGTCAACTAAACACTTTGACTCAATTTATCTTCTTTAAAAAATAAAAAAAAAATGAGATAATATTTAGACATATATAATAAAATAATATTTAAACCAGGGTTACCTAGGGGTAAATCTCATCCCAAACTAGGTATAGGACCCCTGGTTAAACTACCGAGGGAGGGGTGTAAACGAGTCGAGTCGAGTATTATGCTGCTCAAACTCTGTTCGTTAATTTAATCGAGCTCGAGTCGAGCTTGAGCTTTATCGAGTATTGAAAATGATTGTTCAAGCTTGGTTCATTTAATACTCTTGAGTAGATCCCAACGAGTATCTTAACGAGCCCATTGATTTGCGAGTTATATATATGTATCTATATTATGTATATATATAGTCCAATTCAATTTACAAGTAAAAAATTAATTGTTTATAAGACCCAAATTTATCTTATTTCAAGGGCATACCCTAAGATCCTTCATAAGTTACTTGTTTAATTATTTTAGTATAATGTTTAAAATATTTAACAACTATATTTATAATTTTTTATAATTAAAAAATTAAACGAACTTGTTCACGAGCTTAAACGAGTCGAGTAGGTATTTGCTTATACTCGGCTCTTTTTTAAGAATCAAGTTTTAAAAAAAAAATAGCTTGACTCGTTTGCTTTATTAAACAAGCAGAATTTGAGTAACATCTGAGTCGAATTCGAGCTACTTGTCGAGTGTATTAGTTCGTCTACAACCCTTCCTTTCATAATTGTGTATTTACACCCTCATATTTAATCTTTTACATTTTAGTATTCATAAGTATTTCGTACCTTAACAAAAATTCTTTTTTAAAAAATACTAATATTTTCTTATAATAAGAATTTAATATAGTTCGAGTATATTAACGAGTAACTAATCGAGTATTTTAACGAGCTTATTAGTGAGTATCTTAAAGAGCTGTTCGCGAACGTATTCGAGTCGAGCATATCTCTGTTCAAGCTCCACTCGTTTATAAATTGAGCTTATATTTTTGTTCAAGCTCGGCTCGTTTATCTAATAAACGAGCCAAGTCGAGTTGTTATTGAACCGAGTTTCGAACTACTTGTCGAGTGTATTGGTTCGTTTGCAACCCTAGTCTATCCTCTTCTCAGGTGGGGCAAGGTTACCCAGGGGCCAGGGGTAAGGGGTACTTACCCAGGGCCCAGGGGTTAACTCCTCCCCTTACTTTAGGGAGGAGGGTGAGGGTAACCTGGGTAAGTACCCCTTATAAGTACCCCTGACCCCTTACTGCAGACATGAGTGCAGGTAACCTAGGTAAGAACCCCTTACCCTAGGTAAGTACCCCTTACCCCAGACACAAGTGAGGGTAACCTGGGTAAGTACCCCTTACCCTGGGTAACTTTGCCCCACCTCAAGAGGTGCGGCAGAGTGGGTAACTTTTTTAAAAAAAAAAAAATTTAAAAATTTTATCAATAAATTTTAAATATTATTTTATTGTATATCTCTTAATATTATCTCATTTTTTACTCCAGATAAAACATTTTATTCCTCTACGAGTAGGGTTGTAAACGGATCCAGATAAAACATTTTATTCTTCTACGAGTTTTGCTGCGGCTACATCGACCGAAATGTTAGTGAATAAAATGTAATAAAACTTTATTTTTAAAAATTATTATATTTCTATTTTTGCCATAATCAAATTATAATATTAAAAAATAAAAATATTTAATTTTAATATTCTCTTCCTCCCCCCCCCCCCCCAAAACACCTCGCGCTTCCCCCCCTCTCTTGAAATAAAGGGCGGCATTTTAAACCCCCGCCTTCCCTGCCCCCTTGAAACACCCCGCGCTTCCCCCCCTATCCTAAAAAAAAGGGCGCCATTTTAAACCTCTGCCTTCCCTTCCCCCCTTGAAACACCCCGCGATAATCTCTCTCCCCCACCATCGCCTCCGAGCTATTGGTGAGCCCACACCGCCGGAGTGCCGCCGCTGGGAGCCTTCCACCGCCGCCTTCGTAGGTATGTGACTCCCTTCGGCACTGCCTCCTCCTCTTCCTCCTCCCCCTCCTCCTCATGTCTATTCTTTCTCTACTCCCTCCACCGACAGTGGAGTTCGGCCTCTGGAAAATGGTGGAACTCGTGTCTCCACCCCGGTCTCCATCCCCTCCCCCAACCCCGGTCTCTGCTCCCCCACCGACGGTGGAGTTATGCCCAGCATTTCCCCAACCCCGGTCTCCATCCCCTCCCCCAGACAACAATCCTCAACTTTTCCCCCCTTCCCATCTGGCCCCTCCCTTGACCCCTATGCAACCCCTCCCCTAACTTTTCCGCTATCATTTTCCCTCCCCCCTTCCCCCATTTAAAATTTGGGTTTCTCTTAGGCGGATCAGCTTTCAGCTGGATGTAGCTATATAACCATTTGAGGGAGAGAGAGAGAGAGAGTCTCCCCATCCTCCCCTATATAACCGTTCCAATCGAACCTCCTCTCTCTCTCTCTCTCTCTCTCTCTCTCTCTCTCTCTCTCTCTCTCTCTCTCTCTCTCTCTCCGAGAAGTCGGGCAGGTTCTTAATTGGAGACGTGGAATTTTAGAGCTCCTAGATCTTGCCTTGGTGGTCCGTCGATCTCCGATGCAGGTTAGGTTTCTTTTCCGAGTTCATGGTAGTGTTAATGTGGACCATGCGGGATGCAGATTGTGCCAGTTGATGTTGTGGGTGGTTCTTGAGTCTGAATCTATTTTTAGTTTCCTCTAACAATTTAATCTGGTTTTTGGGCTGGTTTGGTTGAGAACTGTGTAAAACTGTGGCATTTTGTTATTGTGTTGCAGATTTGTGGTTGTATTTATTTTCGCATGTGTTTCGGGTATTCTTTTGGTTGTGTAAAGTTTGATGTTTTCCAAACAGAATTTTCATAGGCTAGAGATTTAGTAGACTAGAAAATGTGATGAATTTTCATGTGGCAAATCTGAATCGCGGCCATCCAATAGTTCGGAGAAAATCTTCGGACAATTCTCAAAAGACGTGGACGGAAGAGAACGACTTGCATTAATATTTGGACTTGGGTCCTTTCCCCTCTATTGCTATGACTAGCTTAGAAGCACAAAGTAGGGATGGGGGACAGGAACAGTATTGGGATCTGAGCACCTGATCTTCTATTTTACTGTTCAAATTTTCTTTGAGAGTAGGAGAACATGCAGTTTTCGGAGTTGAAACAATGGCTTAACTTTGCCAATAGGATGCTCTTTCTTCATCATGTCATAGGCTTTCTTATCTTTGCAAGAGTAGAATCATGGATCTTGGAGTAGGTTTATACCTGGGGTTCAGATGAGTCTGGAAAAAGGTCTCTCGATATACCAATTAGCCTTAAGTACCCCTTCCCTTTGTATTTAGAACTTGGACTTGTAATTTAGATGTGAGACATGTAATTTATGAATGTTTATGTATTACATTGGAAATCTTAGTGGTTTCTTAATTGTCAAGTAGTACATCAACTTTCATTCTATATGCTAATTGTATGAATATTTAGAGATTGTTTGTGGTATTATATATGAATATTTAGAGATTGTTTGTGGTAGATAGCTGGGGGTCCTGTGAATAAATTGTTTTTTTTCCTGCATATGGCATGAGAATATAAGAAGAAATAAATAAAAGAAACAAAAGAAAACAGAAACTAAGTTGATTTTTTGGACCTAAATTCAATTTATTGGCTAGGGTCTTGGAAATAAAGTTACTCAACCAAGCATGGAATTGAGATATACATCCCAATTTAGGAAAAAAAAAAATAGTACAAACTCTTCCTTCTAGACATTAGTTTAGTTTACGTTTAATTGTTCACTTTCAGTTTAATATTTAGTATTACACTACTTTATTTAATATATTTTTTTAGTATTGCATTTGTTTATTGTAATATTTCTTGCAAGGTGTTGAACAACTTCAAAGGAAAAAAAAAAGAATGCACTGGCCCTGTGTTCCTGAATTTCACTTACTTACATGGCAACCAGTAGCTAACAGGAAAAGATTTGGGGAGTCAGGCTCGGAGAAATGGAGAGGACTGCCTACTTGCCCATGGAGCCATTGTGAACCTTCACGAACGCCTATTCACATTCGCGACTCCTGTGCATGTTTGTCAAACATGCATCTGTGAGGAGTCATCTGTGAGAGAGATGGATTGCTTAAATGGATATCAAACGCATGTGAAGGATGAATTCTAGACAAAACCTTACTGCAAGAGAGTTTGAGAAAAATACGAAAGTTGCAAAATCGTCCAAGGGGATGGACAACCCAAACCATTAGCGCACCCCCCCCCCCCCCCCCACACACACCACTAACAATGTTTGCACTTACATGCAGCCAAAACAAGTAACGCCATCAGAAAATAAGCAACTAGTGCACCCTTCATGGCCTGCATGTTCCCCTACAAATCAAGATGTTCCTGCTTAACAACAACTGGAAGGGGGCAAGTGTTGGAATGCTGAATAAGTGCACGAGGACTAGTCTCTCAGGTCCTGTGGATTAAATAGATGTGAAAAGTAAAAGATATGTCATCTCTCCAGTTTAAACTATAAATGTCACATATCTGTGCATTTACGTGCAACACATACTTAGGTTATATCCCAAGTTCTAACTATAATGTTGTATATATATATGTGCATTTATACACACACTACAAGAAAAGGGCCATTAGGGACGGGGTATTGGCAATGGATCCAAAAATCGTCGCTAAAAAGCGTATTTGCGACGACTGTTAAGAAGTCGTCCCCAAAAGTGTAGTATTGGCGACGGCTCTAAAAAGCCGTCGCTAAAAAGAATATTTGGGACGGCTATAAAAAAGTTATCCCCAAAAGTATAGTATTGGTGACGGCGGTAAAAAAGTCGTCCCCAAAATTATAGTATTGGTGACGACTGAAAGAAGTCATCTCCATTAAAAATTATTAACGACGGTTGATTGTATAAACATCACTAAAAGTATATTATTTGGGACGGCTACAAGGGCCATCGCTAAAAACATCCTTAGGGATAGTGATTGTCGTCCAAAAAAAAAAACTTATAGCGAGCGAGGCCATGAGAAGCTGTCGTGAATATTAATATTAGCGACGGCTGCTATGTGTCGTCGTTAATGCTCTTATTAGGGACAACTTTTCTATCACAAATAGATTATTATTAGGGACGGCTATAGAAGGTTGTCCCTAATAAGAGTATTAGCAACGAGTATGGCTGTAAGGTCTCGGGTCTTAGTGGATCCTTATCGGGTCTTGTAGAGGTTCGGGTGTGGTTGACGACAAGGTCTATTGTCGTTGACTTGTGGTTGGTGGCAGGGGGCTAGCCGTTGACTAGGAGTTAGCGTCCAGCGATGTGGACGTTTGTCGTTGAACTTGATGGCAAGCAGTCCGGACGTCAACCCTTTGGCGGTTCAATAGGCGGCGAGGGATGTGGACGTCTATTGGTCGCGCCTGTAGAAATAGGGCAACCCGAGAGTAGAAACCTATTCTTCTCCTTTCCTTCCTTTCCCTCCACTTCTACCTTTGTCTGTTTCCACTACTTCTGATTGTTGATGGGAGTTCGTGGGAAGGCCCTGGTACGTGTGGCGGTGATAGATCGAGCGGGAAACGCGAAGATTTGGTGTAATTCACGCGGAGACTTCGAGGGGTTCCGGCGCGATTAGTGACTGTTTAGGAGTTTTTAGGGCGTTCTGAGGTAGGGACTTAACCCCTTTAACCTTCCTTAACAGATTAGCATGCTCATTTGTGTAGATTAGTATGCTAATTGCATTTTAGGGTTGAGTTATACCATGCCGGGATTTTGGGTTTTTGGGCGATCCAAGTGTTGGATCGTTTATTTCCGAAGTTTTTGGTAGTGTTAGAAGATGTGAGGAAGTATTTCCCTCCATCAGCAGGCGTTCTGGTTGGGTGATTTTACCCAATGGACTGACCCAGCGCTGTTCTGGGTCTAGGGGACTGGAGAACTTAACGTCCACATCTGTTGACGCTGAGATCTTCAGAGTTAATATAAACGACAAGCTCGATTGCCATTGATTAAGTGTTAACGGCATTGTGAGTGCCGTCTACATTAATATTGACGACAATCGATGTTGCCGTTAATATCTTGTGTCCCAGCAGGCTTTGGTCCTGTTTTGTGTTTCAAGGTGTTGACGTGTGATGTCCACCCTGTTAACACATTCTGCCAGGCTTAGAGTGTGGCTCCGCCTGTGCATATGCGTAATTAACTGTGTCGTGACGAGACATGAGGTGTCCGTCCATTGTACGGTGTTTTCAGACATTGAGAATGTTACCGTCGTACTACTCGCGTTGAGTTACCGTGCTTCTGTTTCTGTTTGTCACCTGGACATAGAGCGACGCTCTGTCTAGATGACCGGCGTGTGGGGGTCCTCCGTCGGTGAGCCAGGACGTTGAGAGCGTCTCTGTCCTGTGCGTACTCCTTGTGGTGTTTTGAGCCGGTCTCCGTGGAGCCCTTCTCTACCGCTAGGGTCAGGCGTAGGGGGAAAACCGTCGTGGACCAGACGCGAGAGAGAGCATCTGTAGTGTGCACACGTGGCTGGGGTTGAGAGACTCTGTGGTGACGGGACGCCGAGCCACAGACCCTAACTGAGTCCTACTTACTGTGTTGAGATGTGTGTTACTGAGCCGCGAGGTTTACAGTTTTGTGTTGTGATGCGACGTGTATTTACTTTCTGTTTTTTACTTTCCGCACTTTAGTACTGTTGCCGGTGGGGGTTACTTTTCCCTACTGGATCTCTTTTCTTGAAACTCACTCCCCTCTCTTTCAGGTGGGTCGTCATCGACTCCCGTTCCAGGCGAGTCTAGCCACTCCGGTGTTGGTGCACCCTAGCTGCAGTGAGTAGTACTTTTTGTTGTACTTCTGTACTTTGTACTTAGCTCAGATTCTGAGTTGTACATGTTATGTTCATGTATAGTGAAATTTTACAGCTTTACATGGTGTGTATCTTCTATATATAGTCTCATCGGACGTTCACTTTTTACCCTTCCGAGCTTATCTCGTGGGTTAGCGGGTCAGAATTCGGGTTACTGGTTACTTACTGGTAATGCGGATTTTGGGTCGTTACAATGGCCGTCGCCTTTAGTTTTTTATTAGCGACTACTTTTGTCCGTCGCTATTAAGTTTTAGCGACGACTTCATGCATCACTAAAGCATAATAGTGACAGTTGGAGCTGTCCCTATTATATAATCGTGACGGTTTGCAGCCGTTGCCAATAATTTAATGCTCTTAAAAATTATTAAAATTAATTATAAATAGTTTACGTATAATTATTAGTAAAGTATGATAATGTATGTTAAATTATAATGAAAAAAATAAAAGTAAAAAAAACTTATTTTTCATGTACATCATGATACTTTATATGTTTTGAGAAACATAACAGCATGTGTATGCAAGTGTCAATAGATTTTGTTTATGTGTTGATGTAAATATTTTTTTATATCACTAAGTGTATTTCATTTCATATTTCAAGTTGTTATTGTCAACTACTTAATTAACTATTCTTATATATTATAAAATATTTATTTCATTAATCATATTGAATATATAATATTTTTCTATATTTAGCATGAATCATATAAATCATTAAATATTTTAAGTATAAGCGACGGTTGCCAACTGTTGCTAATAATTCTTTTCTTGAATTTTTTTTCTTAAAATAGTTATTGTGCTATTTTATCTGTAATTATCTCTAAAATATGATAATATAAGTTGAAGAAAAATAAAAGTTTTTATAAAAATTTATTTTCACGTACACCATGTTATGCTTGATATTTAAGTGATGAACGTAATGACCATTATATATGTGTGTCACGTCCCGTCATTTAATATTTCCATAAATGTCGAGACGTGCGTGGAAAGGAAATCAAGAACAAGTTTAAAACTTTGCAAGCAGAAATTGCACGGGGTCATGACCTAAATAAAATTATAAATTAGCAGTCATTCGTCAAGACTGAAGTAATTACATGATTCCCAAACTGTATTTAAAAGGTCAGACATAATAAATGTTGATCTCTCAGCACACAATTCCCGATGCCTTGCCTTCTAGAACTCGTGAATATCAAAAGAGTAGGTATGAATAATCTTGTCCAGTAGGATTTATTCTCTTATAACAAAGAAATAGAGGATAAAACATGATAAATTTGGCTCGAAATAGTTATTCGAAAGTTAAAACAATTGTAGCCACGGTGGTATTCGAGTATCAAGTTGGTACGGTCACTTTAAAACCTAAGAAAATGAAACATCCAACTTGATCTCAAAGTTTAGAATCTTATTATCGAATCAAATCTGGGAGTAGTTTTGTCTGCTCAAGAAAACAACAAGTGTTGACATATGAACAATAGACGTTGACATCTGGACAACAGATGCTAACACACGAACAACAAGTGTTGACATACGAATAACATGTGCTGATATATGAACAACATGTGTAACATATGAACAACAGATGTTGATATCTTAAATCCACAAAATGCTCTACATTTTTGTTTAAAATCTCAATATCTTAAATGCTAATAATAAAAAATAACATTTAACTAATATAGATTCTTAATATTATAAATGCTAATAATAAAACATTTGTTCTTTTTATTTGTTTTGAATTTTTGTTGATTTTAGTTTATTTTTTTTATTTGTTTTCTATGTAGGTATATATCTATATGTATATATCTATGTATTTATATCTATAAGCATATATCATATGTAAATATTTATGTCTACACCCAATTCCGGTTCCCCCTACGCCGCGCCAAACCCCCAAAATATTCCCCAGCGCTAAATCCCCTAAATCCCCGGGTTCCCGCCTTCCCCCCGGCGTCCACTCTCCTTCTCGCGCACCCTCCTGCACCTCGTCCGCACCTTCCTCCTCATCGCCTGCCGTCGGGACGGACGCTCCCTCTCCCTCCTGGCCGGGGTCATCGTTTGGGAGGGCTGCGAAGGCCCTGGGTGGCGGGGCGGAGGCCCAATGGAGGGCTGCAAAGGCCCTGGGCGGCGGGGCGGACGATGGGGAATAGATGCTCTGCCACCGACGCCACCGACAGTCGCAGCCCCCCTCTGCCGATGCTGCGCCTCACCGCCACCACAGACGCCGCACCGCCACCGCCAATGCTGCACCACAGGTTCTCTCTCTCTCACCGCACCCCCACCTCAGTCCCTTCCCTCCGTGCGCCAACACCCCCCCCCGGACCCCTCCCTCCCTACACAACCCCACCTCGTCCACCTCCCTCCCTCCCTGTGCACCTCCCCACTCCACCAACACCCCCACCCCGGCCTCCTCCCTCCGCCGCCTTGGGAGTGGCGACATCGGCAATGTCTACCTCGCTGAGATCAAGTGCTGCTCCTCCCTCCCAGCCACCGATCAAGTGCTGCTCCTCCCCCCCGTGAGTAGGCTGATGGTTGGGGGGTGGTCTGGGTGTTGCGCAGGGGAGGGGGAAGGGTTCAGCATCAGGGGTTCACGGGGGGTGCTGGTTTGCGGAGTTAGGGTGGGGAGAGTTCCGGCTCCCTGTATGTATTTGTATGTGGGTTCGTGTGTGTGGGGGGGGGGGGGGAGGGGGGAGGCTGGATTTGCTGGGTTGCAAAAGAGGGCGAGGGAAGAAGAAGAGGAAGGATGTGGATAGCAAGGTTGTGGTGGTCAAAGAAAAAGAAAGGTGGCTTTTACTGTCTGCTACACATGCTTGAATGATGACGACTAGGAAAGTAGTTCTTTGTTCAATTTTTATTTTTTTCTGTTAAACTGTGGATCATAAACTTTCTGAATTAAAAGGAATTACAGGTATGAACCTTGTACATTCACTTGGATGGGAGCATAGTTAACTTGGGCTCTGGGACACTGCAGGTATGAACTTTTATTAATGTTCTTCTTATCATCTTCATTATGTTATTTCTAGGTCATTTATGCAGCTATTCTTGTGGGTGTTTGCATATCTAACTTGGTTGGGGATCTGAACTGGGCTTATGTGAGAATATATATGGTATTTGCATGTCTGCTTCCCTTGCTAAATGGGCCCATCAAATCGAGACATAAACTTATCTTCATGGTGAAATTATTTAGAAGACAAACAATAGTTGCTATTTTCATGCATATTTTCTCTTGAACCATAAAAATGTTTTTACCGTGCATGCCTCATCACCTTGATCAGTCATATCCATTGGTGTCATTGGTGAAAATGTAGAAATATACTAAATTGTGATCTGAATTTGCAGTGATTAACATCCATGGGCACAGTCTTGGAAGTTGCCCCAGTTTTGGTGGAGACTGAAAATGTATGTTCTATATGGTGCCTTTGAAGCCTCAGATTCTTGATCTTTTTATCGTTACATGAACTATGAGTTCTTCAATATCATCATAATGATGTTTGACATACTAATTATACATTAATATGCCTAGATATTATTCTAATCTCATGTGGTAACTGTGTGGTTTTCCATCATCATTGCGTTACTTGCAATAATGTCTAATTGGTCATGTTTCAACTTAGGTAATGTTGATATTTGTGATGGTGAAAAGGGCCACCACTGCAAAGTCGCAAGGGTTTGGCTTTCCGCTCATTGGCCGCCGCCACCCTTCCTGGGTGTCGGCGGGCAGAAGGCCCTGCCTGAGGTCGTTGTTCCATGGATGGTCAGGTGGGGGCACAACGCCCCCCATGGATCCTCCCCAGGTTCCTGCTATTAGGTCCTTCGCACAAGCTCTTTTGTCTTCCCTAACGCCCCCTTCTTAAATGTTATAGTGCATCAGCCTGCCTCAACGGACAGTGGGGAGCCTGCTGTGTTCTTTAATGCTGAAGAAGTTAAGTTATCAAAGAAGCCTTTGGAGTTTGCAGTGGTGGCTCGTACATCATATGGTCGGCCTGCGTTCCAAGATATTCGAACTCATCTGGCCCAACGTTTCTCTTTCAAGATGGATTTCCTGATTAGTGCATTGGACTCTAGACATATTTAATCAGTTTTGCTTGTTATGAAGATTTTCTACAGTTTTACTCCGAGAGTCCCTATATGTGCAGGGAAGATTATTCAGATTCTTTAGATGGACTATGGAGTTCTCTCCGGAGGCTGATTACCCTTGATTGCCCGATTTAGGTCGAGCTACCTGGCCTCCCCACAAATTTTATCAGGAATCGATGTTGCGTTCCATTGCTGGGAACATAGGAACAGTTTTGAAGATTGATCCTAATACTCTGTTAATGTCCAATACAACAGCTGCCAGAGTTTGTGTTCAGGTTGATGTCTTTGTGAAATCTCCTAACAGACTATGGATTGGAGTTCCGGGAAAAGTTTCTGGCAGGATTTTTTTTTTCTAGATTTCCCCACATTTTGTTCCCACTGCCATAGGCTGGGCCATGAAGTTGCATCATGCACAAGACACAAGGACAGTATGCAGAACTAGAGACATTCCCAGCTCAACCAATGGAAGAGGCTTCGAGCAAGAAGGCTACTAGTAGGTGGAGGCCCATACAATGGCAAGGTTCCCAACCTTCAAAAGATGTTGTGGGGAGGAAGGATACTCAAGGTTTGCCGCACCCAATGAGGTCCATGTGCTTTAGACAGTTGTTGCTTAGGAAATCCATGATGAGACTCCTATTCTACCCTCCGTTCCTAATGCATTTGGTTGTGCAGGTAGAAAGGATCTCGTGGCGTCGCTGGAGGAGTTGGCCATCAGGCCAGCACCTGGTTCTCATGTGGCGGAGCAGGCAGAGGAGGAGCTACTTGCTCTGCCTGCAGCCGTTGTGGTCCCTGAACAGGGATCGACAACTATAATTGATGTGGTCTCCAGCGTGTACAAGATGGTAATGGGAAGGCTCACTGCCCAGATGGTGGGTTCACCGCCACCAACTCACGCTGCCACGGAGGGCGTCTCTCCTCCGCCTGCGGTGGTTGAGGCTGATGGACTTAGATCGGCGCAAAAATCTCCAGCTTTGTTGCCTATTTTAGCGCTATCGACTAGGGGGAGTCTTAACAACACGGTGACGCGAGATATCCTCTTCGGATTTGAAGATCGCGCCAATCACGAAGGAAATTATGAGATCTAATATTTCCAAGAGTTTGGATCGGAGGGTTTCCTCTCCGCAAACCGTGGTATCAAAGATCATCATGAGGTACCTAGGATGGAGTCTGATGCTGGGCTGGTGAAGGAATGGGCCCATGTTGGCCTGCAAGGTCAAGGTGCGGCCCAAGGGTCATCGATGCGTTCTTACAAAGAGGCCTTGCAACAATCTTCTTCTGTCTTACATAATGATAAGCGAATGCCATCAGTTGATACGACCAGTTCATCATCCGGCAATCGACAATTCACAACACGTCCTAACCGGAAAAGAGGTGTTAGAATTAGTTTATCGGTACCACAGATCCGTTCTCCAAGTCCATTGCGCGAGATGCCTTCACCGACTGTTGTATCCACTCTAAATCCGGTTTCACAAGAATATAGTGAAGATAGGCTAACCAATATAACTCAGTGTTGATCTTGCCAAGCGGAAAATATGTTTATGCCTAGTGCGTATTTAAGATTTGAGGCGTTTGACAAGAAACAGATGATGATGATGATATTGAGCGTTGCTCATGACGCCCCGGCCTGCGTCCTCGAGTTGTACTTCGACGCACTTACTCATGGGACCGACATCGACGGAGTTCTAAGTATATCAATTCTGGGGCCAAATATTATGGTTTCTTTTTATTTAGGTGTTCTTCATGCATGGCTCATGCCACCTGAACTTATACATGGCTCTAGCCTCCTTATTTCTTTCCAACTTTATGCTATAAATATAATGGTGTTATTCAAAAAAAAAAAAAGTTAGGTTAATGCAGCAAGGCCAGTTGAAGAGGTTTTTGAGACTGTGAAGGAAATTTTCTTCCCCTATGGTGCAAATGTAAGCTACATCTCCTTTCTTTTCTCTGGCAACCGTTTCAAGTGCACTGCTGCTGTTTATGAATATTTAGTTTAGCACCATATCTAGAAAAGGAATCTAAACTCATTAGCTTGGACTTTTTAAACCTAGTCGTTATTGGCTATAGTGCTGAAGCTCATGGGGTTTGTTAATCCTAGCCGTTATTGGCTATACTGTTGAAGCTGATGGGGCTTTGTTTATATTAACTGTTTCATGGAATTTCATGGACATACTTTAACATGTACAAACACTAGTAGCTGTTCATAATCAACTTTAATGACCAGCATGTTTTGGTTGTATGTTGTTGACTTACTCATGGACCAACCCCATGCACTACATTAGTTGTAAATAGTAGATAGTTGACACGGTCAGCACCATTTTGCTTAATGACTTGCATGTGTTGGACCATACTACAGACTATACGAGTCTTTGACATTCTCCTTCGCGGTTAGCCCTTCAGTGCTTGTTTCTTGTTCATCATGAATGCAAAATGCATGATCCTTTTTGTATAGAGGGTTCAAACAATTGAGCCATTTCACGTCATCTTCTATATTAGATTCATCCATGCACTGCCTTCCAAAATTAGATTATGTAACACATCCTTTTACTCAATGAAGGTAAGACAGGTTGGCCCCTTTTGTCAAAAAAGAAAAGAGTGAGGAATTTACCCCCTTTTATCACTCTCTCCCTCCATTATTCTCTAGTCTTAGCTAGATTCGTTGTTCACATCTACATCTTCTTGCATCCATACATTAATTTGCAGAGCAGCGCATACTTTTTCGGGTGATCTCAACTCTTACGGATGTTGCTATTAATTCCTTGATATTTCTGTCAAGTATAACACCCATGTATCTGGTGTCATGTTTCAACTGAGGTCGACCTCAGAAGAAAACAAATCTTCAGGGTGTAATGGGGTCGACCCCATGGTTCTTCATGGGTCGACCCTGCATTCCTGTATTTTGGTTCTGGGAAGTGGGGTCGACCTCATGTTTCAACTGAGGTCGACCTCAGAAAAAGATAGGTCTTCACGGTGTAATGGGGTCGACCCTGCATTCCTGTATTTTGGTTTTGGGAAGTGGGGTCGACCTCATGTTTCAACTGAGGTTGACCTCAGAAGAAAATATGGTGTAATAGGGTTGACCCCATGGTTCTTCATGGGTCGACCCTGCATTCATGTATTTTGGGTTCTATGTGTTCTGTCAGTTTTGGGTTATCGGACTGCTAGCAAGTATGTTTTTTTTCCACTTCTTTTCTTCTGGATACATTATGTTATTTACTTTTATCACCTCTTAGTAAATAGAGTTTTTTTTGTGTACTCGTACCTTATAATGTTGTGAAAATGCTCTTCTTTATTTTAGAGCCCTAATGCTCATGAACGCAACTTAATGCACCGTCAGTTGAATTGTCTTATCTTGGATTTTTATTTTATGTGGAAAATATCTTGTTGATGCTTTTTTTATTTATCTTTTTTTAATGTTAATTTGTTATTGATTATCGTAAATTCCTTTTTGCATCTTAGTCAATTTAATATTATTAATTGTTTCAAACACCATTTGACTTTTGTTGTACTTTAGTCATCTTTTCATAATGATTGTGTGTTTCTAGAAATAACTGAAGATTGTATTTTATTTGTAATGAAAAAAAATGATGTCACGCCTCTCCAATTTAGCAGCGGAATAAATCGAGGGAAACGTGTAGCACCCTTGATTTTTAAAACCCAAAAAAAAAATTAAATTAATAAGTGAGATAAATAGATTTAATTAGAATAAATGAGGAATAAGAGAAATAAAAGTGAATTAAATCAATACCCATTACTAAAATTAGGAATGGGTTATATTAAAGGTCCAAACCTGAAAGAGTGGGCCAAATGTGGAGAGCCCATCATGGGATGGGAGGTAATTAACCTAAATTCGAAGTTAAAATATTAATAAATTAAATAAGGAAGAGATAATGCCTAAATGGATGGCAATTATCCTAAATAGGAGTCCTCATCCTACCCTAACCCCTTGGACACGAAATTAGGTCTCCTCCTTACCTAATTAGATGGATAAGTGCTAGAAATAATAGAGATAATTATGGATTTTCGGAGTTGGAATAAAAGAGGAGAGTTTTATGACTTTAGGACTCTATTAGCCATCAAAATATCCCAATCTCGGCCCTATCAACCCTCATTTGCGTGCTGAGACATTGGGAGATGAAGGGAGAGGCTGAAGGACGAAGGAGCAAGGTGGGAATGCTTGGAGCAAAGGGATTCACCTCGTTCTTCGTCCAAAACCCTAGCTTTTCTTTACTGCAACAAAAGGTAGGCAATCTCTCAAGCTTAATTCGTGTAAAAATTACCCTAGGTAGTTTTCATGATCCCCTTTGAAAGCCCTCTGAGCTCGCTCCATTTTGTTCATCTCTGAGAGCGAATTTAATATTTCAATCTCTGTCATGATCATGCTCCCGTAACCACTTGTTTGCTTTAAATCCCTTCATGTACTCGATCCCATGCCCCGAATTTAATCTCATAAATACTACTTGTTGTTACCTTTCAAACTCCCCTAATTGCCCTAATTTTTATTTTGTATCTATGGAGAATTAAATCGTTATTCCTTGACTATGCATATTTAGGTTAACGGAAAGTAACCTAGTCGAAGCATACTCTATACATGATTGTTTTCTAATTAATCGTGACCAGTGATGGATCTCCATGTCTACTCTCGTTTAAAATTAGTTTCATGATTTATGGATCACTGTGTGATATTATATTGATTTTTGAAGTACCCTGTAGCATGTTTGGAAGGGATGGAACCCACCCAAAAAGGGGAAAATATCCTTTTCTGGGCTCAGGCCATCTTCTGAAGTCGCGACAGCCCGATCCGTCGCGATCTCAGAGGGGGTCGAGACAGAGGGGTCCGTCGCGTTCTGAACGCGATGGGTCGACTCCCCCGGCTCACCCCAACGGCCGGTTCAGCTTGTCGAGGCCTATCCGTACTTCGAGACTATAACGCACCGGACTAAGCCATCACTACCTGACCGCCATCGAGTCGATCGTTCTTGTCGCGACCTGAAGGCGACACCACCCTACGTCGCGACAGCAACAGAGCGACCAGTACCTAATTCTTACCCTATAAACCCTGCTATACATGTCTATTAAACATTGTTAAGCCCAAATTTAGTACTATCATGAATAATTACGATCAGTTAATTATTAATGAACATTATAACATGAATTTAATCTAAAAGCTATATCCACAACCATACTTGCTCTCTTGATTTCTTACACTTGCACACACTTAACAATCATGTTTGCCATTAAACCCTATTAAATTATGCAATAATGTATCTGGTAATTTAGTGAAATAAATTACTAAATTCCTTATTTTAAATAATTACACTTGTCTTCATTTTATTCGCGCGTTTTATACACCGTTACCATTTCCCTCAACCTTCGAGCACTCGAGGCACGACGGACCCTAGTTTTCTACACACTCTCTTGGCATGGACCACCTCTCCACCGGGAAGACTCCTGACTGGAGCAAGGAATCCTTGTCAAGGCCTCCGTAAGTATTCTTGGCTTTGGCGCACATCCTTAGCCGACGAGCTGGTTGTACCCTTAAAACCCTTACACCCCTAGGGATCAGTACGATCCAACGGTCTTAGTGTTTCTTTCTTACGTTGTGTTCACACCGGACCATTTAGTCTGTGTTCATAGCATGGCTAGTGGGCGGATGTGACTTCTACCAGACTGTCGGTACCCGACCTGGTGCTGTGCAACTGATACTATCGTGGTTTAATGATGTTTTACAATTATACCCCTATTTCATCTACTATCTCGTTACTCTCATTTGTTCACTTTCACTCTATACTCTCATCTATTTCGTCTATTACTCTCATCACTTCTTGGTACTCTATTTGTCCATACAATTGATTGTCTAAAATAACAAACAAGTGCTATATGCCAGTGCAATAGGGCCCGGTCTGGTCCTGGGAGAGCTCCAAAGAGTGCAATTTCCTTGCAAGGGTTACATGATCAGGATGTGTACGACATGCATCCAGTGTCATTTAATACTATAACATTTAATCGTTGACAATCAAAGTGCTATCTATTTGAGTGCTATACAAGTGCTATTATCATTACATGGCCATTCTATTATCGTTATCGTTGTGCTATTTTCACTATACCAGTGCTATTGTTCTCTTGCTATCGTTACTTGCTCTACATGACTATACTCTTTCGTTACCTTGCCATTTAAGACATTAATTATTTAAAGCATGCTTGTTCTCATGAGATATTAAGTCCTACTGGACGTTATTCGCTCATCATGCGTATTTTATTCATGTGTTCCGGTGAGTCGGATGGTGACCACACTCACGAGGATGGTTACGAGGACGATGTTCAAGAGTGACCAGTTTCAGCATCCTGTGCTTTAGTAGTTAGTTAGTATAGTTATGAGTCAGTTAGTTGTTATGTAATAGTTTGGATTTGAATAAAGTACTCTGGGCCCTAGTTTTGGCTCTGATAGATAGATATAATAGATATTTGATGGATTATTAATGAAATTGGAGTTGTTTGATATTATTTCCATTTGTGCAATGATTTGTCATTTATTTCTCGCTCTGTACTATTTATAACTGAAATATCGCTCCGATATTCCGCGTCGGGGTGTTATAGTTTTGTGGTATCAGAGCCTAGATTATTCTTAAGTATAGGATGATCTAGGTTTGACCTACCTTGACTTAGAGTCTAAATTCCGTACCTATATGAGATGGGTAGAACCAAGGGTAATAAGATAAAATCAACTCACACACGCACAAACTTAGTGTAAACTCAATATCTTACATTTCAATTCTCTTTTGAAGGAACGTAAACATTAGCAATGGTAGCGGAGCGTGCTCAACTCCGTGACATGCAACACACAATTCAGCAGCTCACGCAGGCATTACTTCAGGCTGCTGGAGTGAATAATAACAATAACTGAGGAGATGGTGAATTACACAGGAATTTCCACAACATGAACCCGCCTCGATTCAGTGGGACCACTGATCCTGATGAGGCAGAGAATTGGCTGATGGAGATTGAGCGTGTTTTCCGCTTCATGCAATGCACAGACAGAGATAAACTTATGTTAGCAACTTTCTGTTGAACCACTCCTATATTTTACCCTTTTATTTTGGTGATAACAAAATATATGTTTAATTAATTATTATTAAAAATATTTAATATCATGTTTTTCTTAATAAATATAAATTTATGTGATTAATTGAATATTAAATATATTTAATACCTTGATTTTTCTAATAATAAATTAAATATAATGATTTTCTAATAAATATAATTTATGACATTATTGTCATGTGATTTGCACTAAAACGATAAATCGATGTACATTCAATATACATCGATTTCAGTTCAAAGTGTCATAACGATTCACTCTCATAAGGATTCGCTCTCATAAGGATTCACTGCCATAAGGATTCGCTCTCATAAAGATTCACTCTCATAACGATTCGCTGTCACAAGGATTCGCTCTCGTAACGATTTGCTCTCATAAGGATTCGCTCTCATAAGGATTCGATAAGTGACTCTTATAACGATTCGCTCTCATAACAATTCGCTCTCATAAGGATTCGATAAGTGACTCTCATAACGATTCACTCTCATAAGGATTTGCTCTCATAAGGATTTACTCACACAGACTCCTTTGTACTCACACAGACTCCTTTGTACTCACACAGACTCCTTTGTACTCACACAGATTCCTTTATAACTCACACAGACTCCTTTGTACTCACATAGACTCCTTTGTAAATCACACAGACTCCTTTGTACTCACACAGATTCCTTTGTAACTCACACAGACTCCTTTGTACTCACACAGACTCCTTTGTAACTCACACAGACTCCTTTGTAACTCACACAGACTTCTCATAAGGATTCCTTTGTACTCACAGATTTCTCATATGGATTCCTTTGTAAAACATGGATTCCTTTGTAACTCTCATAAGGATTTGATAAGTGAAACATGGATTCCTTTGTAAAACATAGATTCCTTTGTAAAACATGGACTTCTTTGTAAAAACATAGATTTCCTTTATATTTCAAAGTGTCTTTTGGCATCTAGTGAAAAAGTCAATATTCTTGATTTGCGTAATCCTCTATCTTTCTGACAGGAGATCTTTTTGCTTATCTTTCTAGATCTTTTCTCTCCTGCCAACAAAAGAGAGATTACTTACCACTTCTGGGTGGCAACAGGAAACATAGAGGTATGAGCCTTTTTGACAGAAACACTCTTTTAACTAAACACTTTTTTCTATGCTTGCAGACCTCGTAGACCACAAATTATCAGAAGAAAGAGAAGATGAGCAACGGCTAGAACTCCAACGGATTTATTCAAATCTACTCATATAAAAGATGAAGCATGGCTGAAGAACAAGAAGAGAGCTTTCCTGAAGATTTTTCAAGAGTGTACATCCGGGAAGAACCTCAACTCCACATACACTCAAAGGAAAAGAGAAAAAGAGCCTGAGCCCAAGAAGAAGTGTTCAAGCATCTGAAGCCCTCAAGCTTCAAGCTCCTTCTCCTCTCTTCACTCTCTCTGTGTGCATCTTTGTAATCTGGGGAGAGAGTCCTTTTGCTAAGAGTTCTTTTAGTTGGTTTTCATTTGTTCCAACTCTCAGCTTTGTTCTTTCTTTTCTAAGAAAGACTTCTGTCCAGCTGTAGGACTGTATACAGTGTAGAACCTAGCTAGGGGTTTGTGTCTAGCAGAACCGCACTGGGGTTTGTACCAGGAGGTTGGCTTCTTTACCTGTAAGAGAAGTGGGTTGCCTTCTTGCCCGGGAAAGAGAAGAAGACCAGTTGGGGTGCTGGGTGTTGTAGTGTCCTTAAGGGGGACTGTACCCTTGGTTAGTGAAATCTCAAGAGGTTGCTTGGGGACTGGACGTAGGACTTCCATGTGGGAAGGGCCGAACCAGGATAAATTCCTTGTGTCCTTTGTGTGATTGTTTATTTGCTTCCGCACTACTACTCTTTATCACACTAAACTAACCAAACCTTCAAGTGTTAATTTCTGTGTTTAAGTTTCTATTTCAGATCAGATTTAGGAAAAACCTATTCACCCCCCCCCCCCCTCTAGGTTAGCTTGCTGCCGTACCAAAAGGGCCAACAAGTGGTATCAGAGCGGGTCTCTGAACTTTCAAGAAGATCCAACGATCTTAAAGCAAAGATCCATGGCAGCTCAAGGATATGTTGAAGGTCAATCAGTCACCAGACCTCCATTCTTTGATGGAGAGGACTACCAATATTGAAAGATGAGAATGGAATGCTTCATTCGAGGCACAGACTTTGATCTATGGCAGGTAATCGAGGTAGGTGATTATGTTATTGTTCCTATTCCAGGCACTACTGCCATTACAGCAGCAGATAAAAGTAAATTATCTTTAAACTTTAAAGCTAAGAACTACTTATGTTGTGCTTTATCCAAAAGAGAATTTAGTAGAGTATCTGTATGTAAATCAGCTAAAGAAATATGGGATAAACTGCAGATAACTTATGAAGGAACAGATAAAGTAAAACAAACTAGGATAGATATTCTTGTCTCACAATATGAGCAATTTAAAATGCTTCCAAATGAAAATATCACTCAGATGTATAATAGATTTTCGAGCATAGTAGTTGGTTTGAGTTCTCTCGGTAAAAATCTTTCTGATGAGGAAACTGTTAGAAAGATACTTAGGTCCTTAACTCTTTCATGGACACCTAAAGTAACTGCTATTGAAGAAGCCCATGACTTAACCAAACTTTCTATTGATAACTTAATAGGTTCCCTCATGGCACATGAAATTAATATGGAGCGACTATCTGAAAGCTCATCAAAGAAAAAATGTACTAATGCTCTTAAAGTTGCAGCTGCTCCTTCCACTTCTTCTTCTTCTAGTTTCAAAAATGCAGATTCTGAAGACAGTGACGTAGATGAAGTACTGTCCAAGCTTCAGAAAATTCTCAAGAAGAAGAAAAATGGATCAAGAAGGATTCAAAAGAAAGAGAGAAAAGAAAAAGAACCAGTCTGCTATGAATGCAGAAAACCTGGACATCTGGTCAACCAGAAAAATCCAAAAGAAGCACAAGAAATTCAAAAGAAAAGCCATGGCGGCTGCTTGGGAAAATGAAGAGGCCACAAGCTCAGAATCATCAGGCTCAGAATCAGAGAAAGAGCAGTAAGTCTAGCCCTCATGGTAGGACTAGATGAGGTACATTATGACCCATCTTTTAGCTCTTGCACTGATTCAGGATCAGAATCTGAAGACTTAGAAGAAGTCTTCAATGAACTATATGAAAAACATAAAAATGTTGTAAAAGAATTAAAGAGTCTGAAAAACAACACTATTTGCTTAGAAAACACCAATTCTGATCTTAAATACGAACTGGAGCAACTAGAAAAACAATTAAAGGACAATAAAGATAATATTTATCTTTTGAATAAAGATTTAAAAATAAGGACAATGAAAAATTAGAGTTAGAAGAAAATTTTAAAACTCTAACTGAAGAAAATCTTTATTTAAAAGAATCAGTTAGAAAATTAACTAAAGGGAAAACATCTTTAGCCCTATGTTTAAAAGGATCAAAATCTGGAAATAATAAACAAGGGCTTGGAAACATACCTCTGGAAAAAGGAAAACAAGCAATAATTTCAGGAAAATATCCATTACCAAAATTTGTAAAAGAAACCAAGTTGCCTCAGAAAATGGCCCCTGTAAAAGAAAATATTTTAAAAAATTATGTCCTAAACAGACATCATAAAAACAATAAGAACTGCAAAATAGATTATATTCATTGTTGTTCTCATTGTAATAAATTAGGACACACAGTAAACACCTGCACAACAAGGCACTTAGTTTGGATTCCTAAAGGTTATTTTCATGCATCTAACCATCAAGGACCCAAAAAGATTTGGGTACCTACCTCTGAGTAATGTATTTGCAGGTTAGCCTTGGAGCATCAAAAACCAAGAATGCTCAAGGCAGGAGTGACTGCAGATTCTTCATTCAAATCACATCTGAAGAAAGAGTAGTCACAAAAATGAATTAGTCTTTATTACTAACAATTATTTGCAAGTTTCATTCAGGTGGAGTCTCTCATTCAGGGGGAGCACAGACTAAGGGGGAGTTATTCATTTATGTTAATCATTGTTGAACCCCTCAATGGTAAGAATTTCTTTCACAAAGGGGAGAGAATGCAATGGTAAGAACCTTCCTTTTTGGTTTGTGACAAAAAGGGGGAGAGTATGCATGGTATGCATTATCTGTTAATTTTCTGTATTTTCTATGCTTTACGTATTTTTGTCAGAAAATTCTCATAAATTTTGTCATCACCAAAAAGGGGGAGATTGTTGAACACTCCTATATTTTACCCTTTTTTTTGGTGATAACAAAATATGTTTAATTAATTATTATTAAATATTTATATCATGTTTTTCTTATAAATATAAATTTATGTGATTAATTGAATATTAAATATATTTAATACCTTGATTTTTCTAATAATAAATTAAATATCATGATTTTCTAATAATATAAATTTATGACATTATTGCCATGTGATTTGCACTAAAACGATAAATCGATGTACATTCAATATACATCGATTTCAGTTCAAAGTGTCATAACGATTCACTCTCATAAGGATTCGCTCTCATAAGGATTCACTGCCATAAGATTTGCTCTCATAAGGATTCGCTCTCATAACGATTCGCTCTCATAAGGATTCGCTCTCGTAACGATTTGCTATCATAAGGATTCGCTCTCATAAGGATTCGATAAGTGACTCTCATAAGGATTCGATAAGCTCTCATAACGGTTCGCTCTCATAAGGATTCGATAAGTGACTCTCATAACGATTCACTCTCATAAGGATTCGCTCTCATAAGGATTTACTCACACAGACTCCTTTGTACTCACACAGACTCCTTTGTAACTCACACAGACTCCTTTGTACTCACACAGATTCCTTTGTAACTCACACAGATTCTTTGTACTCACACAGACTCCTTTGTAAATCACACAGACTCCTTTGTACTCACACAGATTCCTTTGCAACTCACACAGACTCCTTGTACTCACACAGACTCCTTTGTAACTCACACAGACTCCTTTGTAACTCACACAGACTTCTCATAAGGATTCCTTTGTACTCACAGATTTCTCACATGGATTCCTTTGTAAAACATGGATTCCTTTGTAACTCTCATAAGGATTTGATAAGTGAAACATGGATTCCTTGTAAAATATGGATTCCATTGTAAAACATAGATTCCTTTGTAAAACATGGACTTCTTTGTAAAAACATAGATTTCCTTTATATTTCAAGTGCCTTTTGGCATCTAGTGAAAAAGTCAATATTCTTTATTTGCGTAATCCTCTATCTTTCTGACAGGAGATCTTTTGCTTATCTTTCTAGATCTCTTCTCTCCTGCCAACAAAAGAGATTACTTACCACTTCTGGGTGGCAACAGGAAACATAGAGGTATGAGCTTTTTTGACAGAAACACTCTTTTACTAAACACTTTTTTCTATGCTTGCAAACCTCGTAGACCACAAATTATCAGAAGAAAGAGAAGATGAGCATGGCTAGAACTCCAACAGATTTATTCAAATCTGCTCATATAAAAGATGAAGCATGGCTGAAGAACAGAAGAGAGCTTTCCTGAAGATTTTTCAAGAGTGTACATCCGGGAAGAACCTCAACTCCACATACAATCAAAGGAAAAGAGAGAAGAGCCTGAGCCCAAGAAGAAGTGTTCAAGCATCTGAAGCCCTCAAGCTTCAAGCTCCTTCTCCTCTCTTCACTCTCTCTGTGTGCATCTTTGTAATCTAGGGAGAGAGTCTTTTTGCTAAGAGTTCTTTTAGTTGGTTTTCATTTGTTCCAACTCTCAGCTTTGTTCTTTCTTTTCTAAGAAAGACTTCTGTCCAGCTGTAGGACTATATACAGTGTAGAACCTAGCTAGGGGTTTGTGTCTAGCAGAACCGCACTGCGGTTTGTACCAGGAGGTGGCTTCTTTACCTATAAGAAGTGGGTTGCCTTCTTGCCCGGGAAAGAGAAGAAGACCAGCTGGGGTGCTGGGTGTTGTAGTGTCCTTAAGGGGGACTGTACCCTTGGTTAGTGAAATCCCAAGAGGTTGCTTGGGGACTGGACGTAGGACTTCCTTGTGGGAAGGGCCGAACCAGGATAAATTCCTTGTGTCCTTGTGTGATTGTTTATTGCTTCCGCACTACTACTCTTTATCACACTAACTAACCAAACCTTCAAGTGTTAATTTCTGTGTTTAAGTTTCTATTTCAGATTTAGGAAAAACCTATTCACCCCCCCCCCCCTCTAGGTTAGCTTGCTGCCATACCAAAAGGGCCAACACTTTCTAGCTCGAGAGGGATGCCCGCGCGTGGTGGGAGTCCGTTGAGGCAACAAGGGCAGATGTACAGTTCACCTGGGATGATTTTAAGGAGAACTTCAACTCCAAATACTTCTCAAAAGAGTCCAAGAGAGAAAGGCATCTGAATTTGCTGAGGAACCTGACTGTCTCTGAGTATGAGGCTCAGTTTTCCTGATTGGCGCACTATGCCAATCATTTGGTAAGCACGGAGAAATGAGGCGATGAGGTTTCTTAATGCGCTCAAGCCCGATACATTACCTAACTTGTACCTATGGATATCAGACCTATCCAGAAATGGTTAAAAAGGCACAGCTGCTGAAGGATGTGACCAATCTCACTGATTGCATCAAGGGCAGAATGGTAAAGAAGGAACAGACTTCAGGAGCACCAAGCAAACCCACCAACGGTAAGAAATGGCCGTTAAGTATCACTGACGAATCAAGCCAGGAGCGGAAGCCTAAAGTCCCTACCCCTACTGCCCCGAACAACAAACCAAGATGCAAGCATTGTGACAAGCTAGGTCACACAGTAGAAGGTTGGAGGAAGGTGGGCGCATGCCTACTTTGCGGGAGCCAAGACCATCGTATTCCTGAGTGCCCCTTGCTTAAGGAGAATGAGAAGCATCCTGTGGGACAGAAGAAGCCAGGCAGATTGTAGGCCTTACAGGAAATGGAGACCACTGAAGAAGGTGGAGTTGTGGAAGGTACACTACCTGTCTTTTACCAATCAGTATTTGTTTTGTTTGATACTGGCGCAACACATTCGTTCATATCACAAGCATTTGTTGATACATTAACTGAAAAACCTGCATCTATGGAATTTAAATTACCTGTCACAACACCACTGGGAGAAAAGGCTCATTGAATAAATATTTTTCATTAGCTGATGTAAGGATTGGTGAACTCAATCTTAGAGCAGACCTGATTTGTATGCCCATGGAGGGCTATGATATTATTTTGGGAGCCGATTGGCTATCTACGTATGGGGCTATCGTGGATTGTAGAAGAGGGAAATTTCCTTTAGTGAATTCCCTAAGTTGACCTTCACGCGATGTAGACACAAGAGGCACTTGTCTCTCGTCTCTGCTATTAGGCATAAAACATGATAAGAAGGGTTGTGTGGCATTTCTTACCGCAATTGTGGTTGAAAAGAAAGCAACTAAGATATCAGACTTACATATAGTGCAAGAATACCCCGATGTGTTTCCCGATGAGCTGCCAGGCATTCCACCTGAAAGAGATGTAAATTTCTCAATTGATCTCATACCTGGAGCGGCACCGGTATCATGCCAACCCTACAGGATGTCCCCTGCGAAATTAAAAGAGTTGAAGGAACAATTGATGGAGTTGCTGGAAAAGGGTTTTATCTGACCAAGTACTTCTCCTTGGGGAGCACGAGTGCTATTCGTCAAGAAGAGGACGGATCCATGAGATTATGCATCGACTACAGGCAGTTGAATAATCTCACTATCAAGAACAAGTACCCTCTGCCTCGTGTTCATGAGTTATTTCATCAGATATCCGGAGCCAAGTACTCTCTCTAAGATTGACCTTAGATTGGGATATCATCAGATGAGATTAAAGATGCGGACATCTACAAGACAGCTTTCAGGAGCAGGTACGGTCATTATGAATTTGTAGTCATGCCTTTTGGACTAACTAATGCTCCTACATCTTTTATGCAATTGATGAATAGCATATATCGGCCATACCTCGACAAGTTCGTCGTGGTGTTTATTGATGATATTCTCATATATTCCAAGACTAAGGAAAAGCATGAGGAGCATCTGAGGATCGCTCTGCAGATTTTACGGGACAATAAGCTCTACGCCAATTGAGCAAGTGTGAATTCTGGCTCGAGGTATCATTACTAGGCCACGTTATCCAAGGATGGTATCGTTGTCGATCCTTCCAAGGTAGAAGTCGTACTCAACTGGGAAAGACCGACCAATTTCACTGAGATCAGAAGCTTTCTTGGATTGGCTGGTTACTACAGACGGTTTATAAAGACTTCTCCAAGATAGTTGTACCTCTTATGCGCCTTACGCGGAAAGAGAACCCCTATGTCTAGCAAGGAGTGCGAGAAGAGCTTTCAGACACTTAAGCATTGTTGACTTCTGAACCTGTCCTCCCGTTAATAGTCGAGGGCAAAGGATTCTCAGTCTACACTGATGCATCTAGAATGGGTCTAGGCTATGTGTTAATGCAGAATGAGAAGGTGATAGTGTATTCTTCAAGGCAGTTGAAGCCACATGAAGTTAATTATCCTGTCCATGACTTAGAATTAGTTTTTGTGGTATTTGTGCTCAAGATAGGAGGCATTATCTATATGGGGAACAATTTATTGTCTACTCCGACCACAAAATCTGAAGTACATTTTCTCAGAAGGATTAATAATGAGACAAAAGAGATGGTTGGAGTACTTGAAGGATTTTGATTTTAATATTCAATACCACCCAGGCAAAGGTAATGCAGTAGCTGATGCACTTAGTAGAAAGCCAGTAGCGTCATTATCATGTTTAGTCATGGGCGAGATGCAATTGTTAGAACAGTTCGCCAGCCTAGATCTAAATATTGAGCAAAGAAGTGATAAGATGATAGTTGCCAGCCTTAGGGCACAACCTGGCATTTTTTTCGAGATCAGAGAGCAACAGATAATGATCCATTCCTAGTCAGAGTCAGGGAGACCATAGCTGACAAGCTGGATTTCTCCATCGCTGAGGATGGAAGAATATTATTCCAAGCCAAGATATGTGCGCCTAACAATGAGGAGCTAAGAGAAAGCTAATGGATGAAGCCCACAAGACCAAGTACACAATTCACCCAGGAGCAACCAAGATGTACCAACATGAAAAGGTCATTTTGGTGGTCCACATGAAACGTGAGGTGGCTGAGCATACCGCACACTGCCTCACATGTCAACAGGTAAAAGCCGAACACCGTCATCCTATGGGTGTACTCAGACCCCTGGATATACCCGAGTGGAAGTGGGAAAGTATTGGCATGGATTTCATCATGGGTTTACCCCGAACTCATGGTGGACTCGATGCTATCTGGGTCATTGTGGACCGTTTGATTAAGTCCGCACATTTCCTTGCCATTAAGAGCACCTGGAGTGTTGATGTGCTTGCAGCCTTATATGTAAAGGAGATAGTAAAACTACATGGAGTTCCCGTGTCCATAGTCTTAGACCATGATCCCTGATTCACTTCTAGATTTTGGAAGGGACTTTAGACTGTGTTAGGCACTAAACTCAATTTCAGCACAACATTCCACCCACAGACTGATGGGTAGATGGAAGAACAAATTAGATAGTGGAAGACATGCTGCGAGCTTGCACTATAGATTTTGAGGGGTATTGGAATGAGCAGCTATCCCTGATCGAATTAGCCTACAACAACAGCTATCAGGCAAGCATTAAGATGGCACCATTCGAAGCACTGTATGGCAGAAGCTGTAGATCGCCAGTGTGTTGGAATGAAGTAGGCGAATAGCAGTGGTTGGGACCAGATATGGTGCAGAACACTAGCAGAGATATACAGATCATCAAGGATAGGATTAAGATGGCCCAATCCAGGCAGAAAAACTATGCAGACAAGAAGAAGAGATTTAGAATTTCAAACTGGAGATCTTGTAATGCTCAAAGTATCCCCGACCTGAGGATTTCAAATGTTTGGTATGAAAGGTAAGCTAAGACCAAGATTCATATGTCCATTTGAGGTATTGGATAGAGTTGGCGAGGTAGCGTATCGGCTAGCACTACCTCCTAAGTTCTTAGCAATACATATGTCTTCCATGTGTCAATGCTGAGGAAGTACGTGTATGATCCGTCACACATAATCAGCTATGATGACATTATTTTGAACAAAGACATGACCTATGAAGAAAGACCAGTGAAAATCTTGGACAAGAAGATGCAACAGCTTCGAAATCGATCTATACTCGTGGTCAAGATACTGTGGGAAATCACAAAGTTGAAGAAGCCACGTGGGAGCCCGAAGCAACCATGCGACGAAATTACCCAGAATTATTCAGTAAGTCACTCTTCCTCTCACAATCATATGAATTTGGGGACCAAATTCTTTTCAAGAGGGGGAGAATGTAGCACCCTTGATTTTTAAAATTCAAATAAAAAATAAAATTTTAAATTAATAAATGAGATAAATATATTTAATTAGAATAAATGAGGAATAAGAGAAATAAAGTGAATTAAATCAATACCCATTAACCAAAATTAAGAATGGGTAATATTAGTGGCCCAAACATGAAAGCCAAATGTGGAGAGCCCATCATGGGATGGGAGGTAATTAACCTAATTCGAAGTTAAAATATTAATAAATTAAATAAGGAGGAGATAATGCCTAAATGGATGTCAATTATTCTAAATAGGAGTCCTCATCCTACCCTAACTCCTTGGCCACGAAATTAGGCCTCCTCCTTACCCAATTAGATGGACAAATGCTAGAAATAATAGAGATAATTATGGATTTTCGGAGTTGGAATAGAAGAGGAGAATTTATGACTTTAGGACTCTATTAGCCATCAAAACACCCCAATCCTGGCCCTATCAACCCTCATTTACGTGCTGAGACTTTGGGAGATGAAGGGAGAGGCTGAAGGATGAAGGAGCAAGGTGGAACGCTTGGAGCAAAGAGCTTCACCTCGTTCTTCGTCCAAAACCCTAGCTTTTTTTTACTGCAACGAAAGGTAGCCAATCTCTCAAGCTTAATTCGTGTAAAAATTACCCTAAGTAGTCTTCATGATCCCCTTTGAAAAGCCCTCGTAGTTCGCTCCATTTCGTTCATCCCTGAGAGCGAATTTAATGTTTCAATCTCTGTCATGATCATGCTCCCGAAACCACTTGTTTGCTTTAAATTCCTGCATGTACTTGATCCCATGCTCCAAATTTAATCTCATAAATACTACTTGTTATTACCTTTCAACGCTCCTAATTTCCCTAATTTTCATCTTGTATCCATGGCGAATTAAATCGTTATTCCTTGACTATGCATATTTAGGTTAACGAAAAGTACCTAGTCAAAGCATGCTCTATACATGACTGTTTCTAATTAATCGTGACCAGTAATGGATCTCCATGTCTACTCTCAGTTTCATGATTTATGGATTACTATGTGATTTTATATCGATTTTGAAGTACCCTGTAGCATGTTTGGAAGGGATCGAACCCACCCAAAAAGGGGAAAATCTCCTTTTTTGGGCTCGGGCCACCTTCTGAGGGGGTCGCGACAGAGGGTTCCATCCCGTTCTGAACGCAACGGGTCGACTGGTCGCGACCTGACCCCCGGCTCACCCCAACGGCTGGTTCAGCTTGTCGCGGCCTATCCGTGTGTCGTGACCATAACACGTCGGACTAAGCCGTCGCTGCTTGACCGCCATCATGTCGACCGTTCTTGTCGCGACCTGAAGGCGACACCACCCTACGTTGCGACAGCAACAGAGCGACCAGTACCTGATTCTTACCCTTTAAACCCTACTATACATGTCTATTAAACTTTGTTAAGCCCAAATTAAGTACTGTCATGAATAATAATGATCAGTTAATTATTAATGAACATTATAACATGAATTTAATCTAAAGGCTATATGCACAACCATACTTGCTCTCTTGATTTCTTACACTTGCACACACATAACAATCATGTTTGCCATTAAACCCTATTAAATTATGCAATAATGTATCTGGTAATTAAGTGAAATAAATTACTAAATTCCCTATTTTAAATAATTACACTTGGCTACGTTTTATTCGTGTGTTTTATACACTGTTACCATTTCCCTCGACCTTCGAGCACTCGAGGCACGATGGACCCTAGTTTTTCTACACACTCTCTTGGCATGGACCACCTCTCCACCGGGAAGACTCCTGACTGCAACAGGGAATCGTTGTCAAGGCCTCCGTAAGTCTTCTTGTCTTTGGTGCACGTCCTTAGCCGACGAGCTGGTTGCCCTTAAAATGCGTTACACCCCTAGGGATTAGTACGATCCAAACGGCCTTAGTGTTTCCTTCTTACCCTGTGTTCACGCTGGACCATTTAGTCTATGTTCATAGCACGGCTAGTGGGCGGATGTGACTTCTACCAGACTGTCGGTACTCGACCTGGTGCTATGCAACGGATACTATCGTGGTTTAACGATGTTTTACGATTATACCCCTATCTCATCTACTATCTCGTTACTCTCATCTGTTCACTTTCACTCTATACTCTCATCTATTTTGTCTATTACTCTCATCTCTTCTTGGTACTCTATTTGGCCATACAATTGATTGTCTAAAATAACAAACAAGTGCTATATGCCAGTGCAATAGGGCCCAGTCTAGTCCTGGGGAGAGCTCCCGAAGAGTGCTATTTCCTTGCATGGGTTACATGATCAGGATGTGTACGGAGAGCCATTTAATACTATAACATTTAATCATTGACAATCAAAGTGTTATATATTCGAGTGCTATACAAGTGCTATTATCGTTACAGGCCATTCTATTATCGTTATCGTTGTGCTATTTTCACTATACTAGTGCTATTGCTCTCTTGCTATCGTTACTTGCTCTTCATGACTATACTCTTTCGTTACCCTGCCATTTAAGACATTAATTATTTAAAGCATGCTTGTTCTCATGAGATATTAAGTCCTACTGGACGTTATTCGCTCATCATGCGTATTTTATTCATGTGTTCCGGTGAGTCGGATGGTGACCACACTCACGAGGATGGTTACGAGGACGATGTTCAAGAGTGACCAGTTTCAGCATCCTGTGCTTTAGTAGTTAGTTAGTATAGTTATGAGTCAGTTAGTTGTTATGTAATAGTTTGGATTTGAATAAAGTACTCTGGGCCCTAGTTTTGTCTCTGATAGATGGATATAATAGATATTTGATGGATCATTAATGAAATTGGAGTTGTTTGATATTATTTCCATTTGTGCAATGATTTGTCATTTATTTCTCGCTCTGTACTATTTAATAACTGTAATATCGCTTCGATATTCCTCATCGGGGCATTACAAAACGTGAGCAACAAGTATGGTAACATGAATTGCGCATACAGATGCAAACATCAGAGCATCTAATGAACAATAATTGAAATAAACTCTTCATTTCATTATAAAATCACTAAGACTAAGACTCACTAATTCGGAGCCATGCACAAGGCTCATCGACATCACCACATTAGAAAGAAATCTAAAGCAATAACTATTAGACTCCATGGTACTAGGGTAACTTCATCAACTAACTCTAGGTCGCTTATCACTCTGGTCCTGTCCCATTGGTGTGTGTAACGTTATTGTCTGACTTACCTGAGACACAATAACAAATAACGAATGGTGAGCGATAACGCCTAGTGGGACATAAATCTCAGGATCAAGCAGGTTTTAAATAATTAATGCTTTAAAAGGGCAAAGTAACTAAAGATAGAGAGAGTCATGTAAAGTCGAGAAAGTAATAGCACAGGTAACATGGTTCAATTAGCATGTGAGTCAAGTATAGCACAATGAATATGGTTAAGTCACGATAGAAAGTGGTAACTCAAGATAGTAAGTAACATGTAGAGCCAAGAGAGAGAGAATGTAGTTGAACGTTAGCAGTGCAACAAGAGAGTACGACAGTAGTCGTTCAATAACAGGACAGTAGCAATTCAGTAACAGTCAATGGTAGTACAATAATAGTGCAGTACGTCTGAATTAAAAACTAACGGTAACAGTATAACAGTTAGATGTCTAGCTAGTTCAGAAAAGTCAGTCAGAACCGGCGCAAATGCAGACACCGTCATTAGCGCCTGTAGGTATTTTCGGTGGCTCTTTGCCCCCATGACTAGATTGGAGCCCCTCGGACACTCTCCGTGCCCTCAGCAGTATGCATTCAAGTCCAGTAGAGTCACAAGACCCATTATAGCGCTAGACAATTAAGAACAATAGGAGCCACAACAGCTCAAAGGGTTCCAAGAGAGTACTTTCAAGAGTTCAAGAATGTCATGTTAGGATGCCCGAGAACATAAGTACGATCATGTCACGGAACAATGTTCACTAGTAGTTCAAGACTATCATAACCAGAGCGAGTTCAAGAGCAAGTAACACGAACAAGATTGTTAATAGATTAACGACTATCAAGACAGTAACGATGGTTCGGAGTGTCATAGTATCGTGTCCTTAATGATTTTAAGCATAACAAGTCAGGTGAATAGGATTTCAGGATAATAATGATCAAAAGAGAGTTTCGACAACATAAGGTGCTTTTGCATTAATTTGATTAATAACTTGTGTTGATGTATCATTGTCGATAGCTTCAAGATCAGGGAGAGCGAGAGAGAGCATTCTAAGGCCGTTTGGATCTTACTAATCCCTAAAGGGTGACATAGGTATTAAGATACAACCAGCTTGTCGACCATATGGGAACCATGGATAGAGAAGACTTACGGAGGCCTTGAACAAGGATTCACTAGTCTGACAGAAGGAGTATCCGATGGAGTGTTCGTCCAAGGCAAAAGAAAAGTGTGTAGAGAAACAAGTGTCCGACGTTTTAGAGGAATTCTAGAACAGTGGAGCGTTGGTAACGGTATTCCCAAAACATCGCGATAAAACGAAGACACGTTTATTTAAAATAGGGCAAATTAAATATAATTGAGATAAATTAGCAAATGTATTATGAGATATTTTCATGCCAAGTTAAGTAGTAATAGATGGTTCAAGGGTGTGCATGTGTAAGGGAATCATAGATAAAAAGTGGTCATGTTGCATGTATTTTAAATCACTCAATATACATTCATTTTATAACAGATGTATTTTTACTGCGTGTATGACTGTTAACAGGATAGACACTGCAGAAAGTTAGAGCAACACAAATCATTGGTCTTCATGCAAAATTCTGAGATCGCGACGTACCCTTGTAAGAGTCGCGATGGGGTCAGATCAGAACGCGACAAGGTATTGCATAGAATGCGACAGACCAGTCAGATCAGGTGGCCAGAACATGACGACAGCCCCTGTCGCGTTCAGAACACGACGGGTGGCGTTGTCGCGACCATCCCTGCGAACGTAGCCTATCAGACCTGCGCCTGAGTCCAAGCTGGAAAAAAGACAGCTCCTTGGATTGCGGTCCAAGTTGCCTTGTTTTGACACAGGGTGGTTCAAAATTCATAACTAAGTGTACAGTTGATGAAAATCATGAAACCACTTGCAAACTAATCTGGACATGCAATAGTATTCACAGTAAATAGGAATTGAACAGTAGACATGGTCTCGAGATGATTCAACAGGTTTGTTCACGAGGTGCATGGTACAGTAGACAATAGAGTTCAGGAATTAATTCGCAAGGTAGGATGGATGAAAATTAGGGCTTTCAGAGGCGAAAGATTCCTAACTTTCATTAGTATCTCCAGTTAAAATTTTGTGGCCTGGGATTGAGTATTCAAGAAGATATAAATTTAACATGATGTTTCTGAATCAAGGTGTTTGCAGAACTTCAAAATTCAAGACGAAAAGATTGGTGAATGAAAAATTATGAAATGAAAGGGGTTTTGTTCCTAATGCATGGATCAATCTACAGATGAATTTAATTAGATTTTGCTCGTGAGAATGCCTACCTTTGACTCGTTTCCCTCTTCTAGGGCTAGAACTTAAAGAACACGGGTTGAGAGCTTGAGCAGCCTTCTCCCCACAAGTTCTTCTCCTCCTTGGCTTCCTCTCCACGTCCAGAAACCCTTGGCAACAAGCTAGGGCTGGTCATGGGGGATTTAGGAGAGTATTTAAGCTTTCTCCCTTTCTATTTCCTAATAGGACTCTAACTCATCTTAATTTCGGGATTTCCTATTTTCTCTCCTCTTTCCAAGCATGTCCAATTCCTATTTGGGTTAGGTTGAGAGGCAATTTCGTGACCAAGCTATTAGGGTAAGTTTAGGAATCCAATTCCAACTCAAATTGATTATTTTAATACTTTAATACCTCTTTTCTATTTAGGTAATATTTAAGTTACGAATTTAGGGTATTTTCTTATTATTCCTCCTTTAAAAATCCCCATTTTAGCCCAATAAATTTTAGAGGGTCCATATAACATGACCCATTATTTAATGAAATTCAACTTAGGGAAATTTCCCTTTTTAATAAAGTTACAGATTTTATTGCATTTTCTTTCTTGAATTTATTCATGGCTATGAGAGGTCCAATGGTCCAAATTCTCATGATGGACTATCAATACGTATTGTTAGAGTATACCCATAAATTTATTTTAATATTTAATCCACTTAGGTTCATGTAATATGATTTTCTGACTTATTCCTTAATTACCATAATAAGTCATATAAATTCTAAAACTTGGTCCAAATGATTTTTCTATGCCCAAATTCTCTAATGGGTCATTAGAGAGTATCGTTCATGTATAACTACTATTTTTGTGAAAATTTTATATGTGTTTATATGCATGCAATAGTGATGCATACCTTTTTAACTAGTTTTGAATTTATTAATTGATACAATTTTTATTTATCTCTATTTTCATATTAATGAATTTTTCGAGGTACTACATCCTCCCCCACATAAAAGAATTTGGTCCCCAATTCATATGATATGATACGACTACCAGTTTATTCTGAATATTTCGGTCTCTATTTCCGATTTTTCTTGTAGTGTTAGTGCTTTGCTATTGCGAAAATAATTGAAATTAAACTAAGGGTTTAGTGATGGTACCTTGTCCACCTTCATTGTCATGATTTATATCCACAAGGGCTTGTAATCATCCTTTTGCGTGGAATTTGGTTCCACTTTGTTGGACAATTGATCACTCGATGTTGTTGACTTCCACATCGCAAGCATCTGCCCCATCTCTTCCAACAGTTATCAACCTGATGCCTTGACCTTTCGCAATATTCACAGACTTCCTTTCGCTCCACTTCCTCTTTCATTCTCTTGCTATCTACTGTATTTCTTCCTTTATTCCCATTGGAATGTGTAGCACGTTCCCTTTTCAACGCCTTCTTCTTATGGATCTTTTCGAGAAGTTCTATGGTGTTCTCTACTAATTGAGCTCTCATACCATGACTGAATATACTGCAATGTCTAGTGGAACCAACTTTTCTCAGTACACAGGTCTTAACCCTTCTAAGAATCTCTTTGCCTTCATCTTTTCCGTACTCATCAAATGTGTGCATACGGTGCTAGTCTTTCAAATTGTGCTTCATATTCTGCTATAGACATCATTCGTTGTTTTAAATTTGCTAATTCATTTGACTTCTTCTCACGAATCCTCACGGAAAAATATTTGGTGATGAAGAGTTCTAAAAATTCATCCCACTCTATGTCGATGTTGGGTAATTGTCGACTGTCAGCTTCCCACCAACCTCTAGCTTTGCGGTCCAACTAGAAGGTTGCCAGAAGGACCTTTTCCATCTCTGAACATTGCATAACTCTAAACATTCGTTCCATCGCCTTCACCCAATTTTCAGCTTCATTGGGATCCGGAGTTCCATTAAACCTAGAGGGATTTATTCGTTGAAATTTCCCATATAAGTCTCCTGCCCCATTTCTTGCTCCTGCTTGAATCACATTGTTAAGGGCTTGAGTTAACCCATGTACAGTCTATTGTAATTCATGAATTTGTGCATGCTCACCAGCCATCTCCTCTAGTCTCCTGCGAGCAATAACATTTAATTTATTACTTTTTAGACTTTGAGTGCTAAAGTATTACTAAGTTGATACATATGTATTCAGGTCTTACCCATGGTTCTACCCAATCCTCACATAGGTATGGTAGTTGACTTAGACACGTGTCATGGCAGTTCACCTAAGATATTCTAGACTTTAAATATCCTAATAAGGACATCCTAGGCTCTGATACCAACTGTCACGCCCCTCCAATTTAGCAGCAAAATAAATCGAGGGAAACGTGAGCAACAAGTATGGTAACGTGAATTGTGATACAAACGCAAACATCGGAGCATCTAATGAACAATAATTGAAATAAAGTCTTGATTTCATGTAAAATCACTAAGACTATTACAACCACTAATCGGAGCCATGCACAAGGCTCATCAACATCACTACATTAGAAAGATCTAAAGCAATAAATATTAGACTCCATGGTACTAGGGTAACTTCATCAACTAACTCCAAGTCGCTCACTCTGGTCCTGTCCCATTGGTGTGTGTAACGTCATTGTCTGACTTATCTAAGACACAATAACAAATAACAAAGGGTGAGCGATAACGCCCAGTAGGACTTAAATCTCAGGATTAAGCAGGCTTTAAATAATTAATGCTTTAAAAGGGTAGAGTAACTAAAGATAGAGAGAGTCATGTAAAGTCGAGAAAGTAATAGCACAGGCAATATGGTTCAATTAGCACGTGAGTCAAGTATAGCACAATGAATATGGTTAAGTCACGATAGAAAGCGGTAACTCAAGATAGCAAGTAACATGTAGAGCCAAGAGAGGAGAAAGTAGTTGAACGTTAGCAGTGCAACAAGAGAGTACGATAGTAGTCGTTCAATAACAGGACAATAGCAATTCAGTAACAGTCAATGGTAGTACAATAATAGTGCAGTACGTCTGAACTAACTGACTAACAGTAACAGTATAACAGTTAGATGTCTAGCTAATTCAGAACAGTCAGTCAGAACAGGTGCAAATGTAGACCCATCATTAGCCCCTGCAGGTATTTTCGGGTGGCTTTCTGCCCCCAGGACTAGATTGGAGCCCCTCAGACACTCTCCGTGCCCTCAGCAGTATGCATTCAAGTCCGTAGAGTCACAAGACCCGTTATAGCACTAGACAATTAAGAACAGTAGGAGCCACAATTGCTCAAGGGTTCCAAGAGAGTACTTTCAAGAGTTCAAGAATGTCATGTCAGGATACCCAAGAACATAAGTATGATCATGTCACGGAACAATGTTCACTAGTAGTTCGAGACTATCATAACCAGATCGAGTTCAAGAGCAAGTAACACGAACAAGATTGTCAAGAGATTAACGACTATCAAGTCAGTAACGATGGTTCGAAGTGTCGTAGTATCGTGTCTATAATGATTTCAAGCATAACAATTCAGGTGAATAGGATTTCAGGATAATAATGATCAAGGAGAGTTTCGAAAACATAAGGTGCTTTTGCATTAATTTGATTAATAACTTTTGTTCATGTATCATTGTCGATAGCTTCAAGACGAGGGAGAGCAAGAGAGAGCATTCTAAGGCCGTTTGGATCTTACTGATCCCTAAAGAGTGACATAGGTATTAAGTACAATCAGCTCGTCGACCATGTGGGAATCCATGAAAGAGAAGACTTACGGAAGCCTTGAACAAGGATTCACTAGTCCGATAGAAGGAGTATCCGACGGAGAGTCGTCCAAGTCAAAGAAAAGTGTGTAGAGAAACAAGTGCCCGACGTTCTAGAGGAATTCTAGAACAGTGGAGCGTTGGTAACAGTATTCCCAAAACATCACGATAAAACGAAGACAAGTTCATTAAATAGGGAAAATTAATATATAATTGAGATAAATTACCAGATGTAATATGAGATATTTTCATACCAAGTTAAGCAGTAATAGATGGTTCAAGTGTGTGCATGTGTAAGGGAAATCATAGATAGAAAGTGGTCATGTGCATGTATTTTAAATCACTCAAAAATACATTCATTTTATAATAGATGTATTTACTGTGTGTATGACTGTTAACAGGGTATAGACACTGCAGAAAGTTAGAGCAACACAAATCATGGGTCTTCATGCAAAATTTTGAGATCGTGACGTACCCTTGTAAGGGTCGCGACGGGGTCAGATCAGACGCGACAGGGTATTGCATAGAACGCGACAGACCGGTCAGATCAGGTGGTCAGAACGCGGCGACAGCCCCTGTCGCATTCAGAACGCGATGGGTGGTGTTGTCGCGACCATCCCTAAGAACGCGGCCTATCGAGCCGTCGTGTTCTCAGGTCCTGCGCTTGAGTCCAAGCAGGAAAAAGGACAGCTCCTTGGATTGCGGTCCAAGTTGCCTTGTTTTGACACAGGGTTGTTTAGAAATTCATAACTAAGTGTACAGTCGATGAAAAATCACGAAACTACTTGCAAACTAATCTGGACACTGCAATAGTATTCACAGTAAATAGGAATTGAACAGTAGACATGCTCTCGACATGATTCACAGGTTTATTCACGAGGTGCATGGTACAATACATAGTAGAGTTCGAGGAATTAATTCGCAAGGTAGGATGGATGAAAATTAGGGCTTTTAGGGGTGAAAGATTCCTAATATCATCAGTATCTCTAGTTAAAATTTCGTGGCCTGAGATTGAGTATTCAAGAAGATATAAATTTACATGATGTTTCAGAATCAAGGTGTTTGTAGAACTTCAAAATTCAAGACGAAAAGATTGGGTGAACGAAAAATTATGAAACAAAAGGGGTTTTGTTCCTGATGCATGGATCAATCTACAGACGAATTCAATTAGATTTTGCTCGTGAGAATGCCTACCTTTGACTCGTTTTCCTCTTCTAGGGCTAGAACTTAAAGAACACGGGTTGAGAGCTTGAGCAGCCTCCTCCTCCTTGGCTTCCTCTCCACGTCCAAACCCTTTGCAATGAGCTAGGCCGGCCATGGGGATTTAGGAGAGTATTTAAGCTTTCTCCCTTTCTATTTCCTAATCGGACCCTCACTACTATTAATTTCGGGATTTCCTATTTTCTCTCCTCTTTCCAAGCATGTCCACCTCCTATTTGGGTTAGGTTGAGAGGTAATTTGTGACCAAGCTATTAGGGTAAGTTTAGGAATCCAATTCCAACTCAATTGATTATTTTAATACTTTAATACCTCTTTTCTATTTGGGTAATATTTAAGTTACGAATTTATGGTATTTTCTTATTATTCTCCTTTAAAAATCCCTATTTTGGCCCAATAAATTTTAGAGGGTCCATCTAACATAACCCATTATTTAATGAAATTCAACTTAGGGAAATTTTCCTTTTTAATTATGGAATAATAGAGTTACGTATTTTATTACATTTTTTTTCTTGAATTTATTCATGGGCTATGAGAGGTCCAATGGTCCCAATTCTCATGATGGACTATCAGTACGTATCGTTGGAGTATACCCATAAATTATTTTTATATGTGTTTATACGCTTGCAATAGTGATGCATACCTTTTTAACTAGTTTTGAATTTTTAATTAATAAAATTTTAATTTATCTCTATTTTCATATTAATGAATTTTCCGGGTACTACAAATGTAGTTAGTGATCAACGACGAAATTATGTCCATTTCTAGTTAACATCGATTTTTTTTTTTGGATGGATTTATTTCATCGTTAATTTGTCGCAATTTTATTTGGTGGAATCTTTATTTTAAATTTTTCTAAATTTGATAAATTATTGGGGACGGCTTGTCAATCATCCCAATATCTTATTGGGGATGGTGGCCAGTCGTCCCTAATAATCTTATTGCGGACGGCTGAGAGTCATCCTCAATAAGATTATTGGGATGGTAGATCAGCCGTCCCTAATAATCTTATTGAGGACGACTGATGAGTCATCTCCAATAAGATTATTGGGGACGGTTGACCAGCCGTCCCCAATAAATTTATTGAGGATGACTTTTCACTCGTCTCCAATAATTTATTGGGGATGACTGCACAGTCATCCCTAATAAAATTATTGGGGACGATTCGTCAGCCGTCCCTAATAATTTTATTGGGGACGGCTTTTTTTTTTCAGTCGACGCCATTGTATTAGCGACGGGTTTATTGGGGACGGCTTTGCGACGGTTGGGAAGCCGTCCCCAATACTTTTTGGGACGGCTTAATGACTTTTGGCGACGGCTCTCAACCGTCCCCAATAACCCCTTTTTCTTGTACACAGAGAGATATATTTATATATACATACATAACCCACATATCTATACTATAAATTCCCGGATACATGGCATTTATAGTTGGAACTCAGGATATTAAATAATTTTTTCCGAAAAAAATTTTTTTAATGAAAAAGCCAGTCGGTCAAAAGTAACTAATGTCACAAACAAAATGATAGAGACATGGATAATAATTGGTCCAAAGCAGTACCTATCCCCAGCTAACGCATGCGTGTACAACATTTATATTCGGAACTCGAGACATTGTGTACCTTGACTGGGGATATGTGCCACACAACAATGCCTATAAATTCCATGTATCTAGGAATTTGTAGTATATATGCCACATATCCAGAAATCTATAGTTCGGATATGTACCATTTATACTCGGTAATTCATGCATGTAGACCACATCTTCACTTGGGATATGTGTTATGAATGCCCAATGAGAAATTTAAAGTTGGCATTTAAGATATTTATAGCATATTTGACTTGACTTGTGTTGCACATAAACGCAGAGACAGATGGCCTTTATTGTACTTCAAACATGAGAGATGGCATATCTTAATTAACTTGGGGAAAGTCACCCCACTTTGCTTCTTGCCAAATCTATTTAATCCACAAGGTCTGAGACAATGGTCCTTGGGTATCCATTCAGGATTCCAACACTTGGCCCCTTTCAGTTGTTGTCGATCGAGGATCATGCAGGCCATGAAGGGCACCCTTGTTACTTATTTCCTTATGGTGATACTTGTTTTGGGTGCATGTAAGTAGAACATTGTTAGTGGCAGTGGTGTTTGCGCGTTTTTTGTGTGTGTGCATGTAAGACAAAGGGTACAAGAGTGGCCACTGCCGCAAGTTCAAGTGCTGGTGCATAAGAGATTGCCCATCGGAGCAATTGGCGCCATCTCCTATATAATCCTGGAATAATGAGGAGATTTAATTTCAATGTCGTGGAATTAATTTGGAGATCTAGGGATACCTTTTTCAATATTGTCATGGAATATGTGGAGATGGATGTGTTTCATGAAATAATAATAATCACATTAATTCATTTTAGTGTGAGGCATTGCACATGCATATACATTAATCTCTTGCAACATTCTTATTAACAATTTACTGGTTTAATGACTACACATGCATATACATTAATTCTAAACTAGCAGGGAGGCAAACCGCGGCATTAATTTTGATGATAATTTTTGGTCAAAATACAATTTAAATTTTGCACTTATTAGGAAAATGGTACGTTGAGGGTGTTAATTATCATATATTTCTGTTTGTTATACTACAAAAAAAGCGGCTATAGAGACCGATTTTGCGACCGATATTATCGGTCGCTAATCTGTCGCAAATAGCGACCGAATAGCGACTAATATTATCAGTCGCAAACTTGAGACCCATTTTGCGACCGATTTGTGTTTCGGTCGCAAATCGATCGCTAATGCCCTACTTTTCCCCACGACCAACTTTTCCCCCTCCTCCTCGCCGTGACCAAAATTTCCCCCTCCTCCTCGCCGTGACCAAAATTTCCCCCTCCTCCTCGCCGTGACCAAAATTTCCCCCCCTCCCGTCTTTCCCCCTCTCGCCGCCTACTGCTCTCCATTGGAACGGCGTCGACGTCGCCGCCGGCTGCTGCCATCGCCGCCGTCCCCGCCTGCTGCTCGCCGTCGACGGCGCGCCCGCTCGCCATCGCTTGCTCGCCGTCCTTCCTGCCGTCCTCGTCGCCGGTAAGCCCCTTCTCTCTCTCTCTCTCTCGTGTGCCCCCCTTCCGGCGCCAACTCCAGCCTCCTCCCCCTCCCGACCATCAACCCCCTGCCCAGCTCCCTCGCTACCCCCTCCCCCTGCCCAGCTCCCTCACTACCCCCTCCCCCTGCCCAGCTCACCTGCCGCCCCCTCTCCCTGGCCCCAGTTCCCCAGCAACCCCAGCCCCCCCCCCTCCGCCTGCCCAGCTCCCCTGCTGCCCCCTCTCCCTGGCCCCAGCTCCCCAGCAACTCCAGCCCCCCCCTCCCCCCCCCCCTCCGCCTGCCCAGCTCCCCTGCTGCCCCCTCTCCCTGGCCCCAGCTCCCAGCCACCCCTACCCAGCCAAACAACCACCACCGCCCCTCCCTCCCTCTGTCCCTCTGTCTTTCTGTCTGGATCTCTCTATCTCTCTCCCTGCCCAGCCACCACCGCCCCTCCCCCCCCTACATATGGTCAGTTTTGATGATAAAATTTGGATTGATTAAATTGGCATGGAGAAAAGTTTACTACACTTACAGAAGTGTAGTAAGGCCGCATTTAAATGTACTTTTGACCCGTTATTCATCCACCTGATGCGACATTATGAATCGTGCCACATCAATTGACTCCAAAAATATAAAGTTGAATTCCAAATAAAAAGCTGGGACTCCAAAATCGGTCCTGTAAGGAATGCAGGTTATCGGTCCTAGATTATGTTAGCTAAGATTCACATATAATTCAGTCTATGTAGTTGCTGCAGCCCCAATTGCGACCATATGATAATATGATTATGATTTCATTTGTCAACTCCATTTCAAAGAATCATTCTTGATAAAACAAGTCAGGATTAAGGTGTATATGTGTTGCACCCATGCAATCAGAACCTTCATGAAGGATGACCATCATAAAATCAAGTCACCACTAAAACCAATAGGTTTCAGACCAGCTGTCACTTAAAGAGGGCATCTAACAAGAATAATATGTGCAGTACATAACAAGGGTAAGTATTCTCTTGAATTTTTTTATTCACAGATTGAAGAACTGTATAATTTATGAATGCAATAGCTCATCAACTGAGTAAACTACAAAGTTCTTTAAAATTAATAGGTTCTCCATCTGCTCAGGGATAATAAGCAGCTGAACTCAAAAGTAGGATCTCAAGAAGACCTGTATGCATATAAACATGCATGTGAGATTTTACCACCAACAAGATGAATTTCTTTCATTCTACATGTAAAATGAACAGATAGTTCAAATTCTAATGTGATCTATGTAAAATGAATAGACCCGTGAGATTAATTGACTCATGTTGAGCTCAACCATCCAAAAGATAAGCCGCTCCCTGTTGTTGGGTCCCTGTTTTGCATGGAGTTACTGATTGCTATTACATTGAATAATTACTATAATAACCATCCAGAAGTTTCTGAAGAGGGTTTTGAGGCACTGCTATTGTAACATGTTAGACACTGCTATTGCAATAAAAACGAAAATTCTTACAGGACCGATAACCTGCATTCCTTAAAGCGTATACTAGTGTTTAATTAACATGTCATATGTTTCACTAATTTAATCAATTCTTTGCTTTAATCCCACTCTTACTGTGTTGTGAAGGACTCTCTCTCCCTCTCAGTGTGTATGTGTTTGTGTGTCAGCATTCTTTGAGTGAAACAGTATATTATTCTTATGGATTTCTCTTCTTTAATGTAGGTTTTCATTTTGCATTTGTATTTCCAGTCACATTGCGCAGGTAAACTCTTCATCCCCTCTATATATATATGTTGATCCAGCGAGTCTGGGTGGTGGCTCACATTTATTTGAAAAATGTGAATGCGAATGTGTAATTTTTGCAGGATGTGATTGTCAAATTATATTGTAATGCAGGATGCAAGCGTGTGGATATAAAAATCTAGATGTGGTGTGTGAATGTATCGACCTTTTTTTTTTAATTTTTTGCCCATTCAAGACTTTTGTTATGATATATTTTTTGCTATCTTTTGATGGTAATGACATATATCGATCATAAAGTCTTGAATTGTCCTGTTGAACAATCTATAGATGTTTGATCATCTGATGTTCTCCATTATATGTGCTTATGATAGTCTTAAAATTTCGTCAGTATCTCTCCATTCTTCTCCAATATACCTGCTAATTTAAACTACTCATCTTTTCACTTGTACTTACGAGTGATTTTTTGAGTAAAATTAAATTAGTAAATAATGGTGGTATATTGGAGAAGTGTGGGGAGATGCTGCCGAAATTTTAAGACTATCATAAACACATATAATGGAGAGCATCAGATGATCAAATATCTATGAATGGGCAAGATTTGATGTAGGTACCCCATTTTATTTGACAGTGTATGCATACAGGTGGATGTACACATGTGGATTTACTCTCAGTACAGGGGAGGTGCTGTCGAATTTTTTACTGAATTATGTAGTAGAATTTTATACACAGTCATGTCTACAAAAAAACTTACAAGCTTATTTTTTGTTTATGGTTATATGATACATAGAAATGGCTGGACCTAATAAGACTTAGATGAAACTTGTTAATAATCGAGGAGATCCCAGATATCTGCAGAGGGTAGAGTCTTTTTTGGAGTATGTTTTTCATGCAGATCGAACAAACTATAGGCATGGTCATTACAGTGAGTATAGGTTAGTGTGAGCATGAGAAGGATTTGGAATTATGAGGGTGAACTGAACATGGGTTTTGGCCCATTTGGGTCACTATATATATATATATATACTGCTTGAATGTATACGTTCCGACCCCCATGGACATTGAAATGTCAAAAGGCAGACATTCCACAAGGTATAGACACTTGGGCTGAAAACTCTTTGGAAAATCTAAATGATATTTCTTCCTATTTAAAATGGCAGAGATGGACGATATGAGGAAAGGGTTGGACTTTTTATTTTGTTAGACATGTTAAAGTTTTGTGTGTTTACATTTCATTCGCACAGGGAAAATGTCGGAAGATCGTTCATGGATGTACCGTAGAGTAGTTGATCAGGTGGTGTCTACGGAATTTAAAAATGGAGTTGAGAGATTCATTCAGTTTGCTTTGAGAAATCCTATTGAAGCTGTAGATTGTGAGGGTCGTATCCGATGTCCTTGTGCAGTCTGTAAGAATTTGAAGTGGCTGACAACATGGGATGTACAACGTCATTTATACAGAAAGGGGTTTGTTAAAGATTATGCAAACTGGATATGTCATGGTGAAACATTATGGTCCTTCCAGCCTGCCGAGCCTGCCAATGTTGGAAGTGGAAGTTCATATGTTGATATGGTCATAGATGCTGCTGGTCCAGGATTCAATGTTCATGAGGAGCATGTACACGATGAAGAACCGCCAAACAAGACAGCTGAAAGATTTTATCAGCTACTCAAAGATGCTGATGAGCCATTGTGGAATGGATGTCAAAATCACTCTCGACTGTCTGCGGTGTCACAATTATTGAACTTGAAATCTGAATTTCACATCAGTGAGATTTGTTTTGATCGTTTGTTACTGATTATCAAAAGTATGTTGCCACAAGATGAGAAGTTACCTGAAAATTTTTATCGTGCAAAGAAGATGGTCACTGACTTAGGGCTTGGATATGAGAAAATAGATGCATGTCCTAATCATTGCATGCTATATTATAATGAGGATAAAAGTAAGGTATCATGTTCCATATGTGGTCATGATAGATTCAAGCCTAAGAAAGGGGACAATTCAAAGCAAAAAGATATACCATATATGTCATTGCGGTATTTTCCTATTGCACCGAGATTGCAGAGAATGTATATGTCACCAAAGATAGCTCAACATATGAGATGGCATGCGGAAAGAGTACGTCGACAACATAATGTAATCACTCATCCTGCAGATGCCGAAGCTTGGAGTCACTTTAACTGTGCTCACCCTACTTTCTCAAAAGAGTCGCGTAATGTAAGACTGGGTTTATGTACTGATGGATTCAATCCATTTGGAGGTTCAGTGACTTCCTACTCTTGCTGGCCAGTTTTCGTGACACCATACAATCTTCCGCCAAATATGTGCATGAAACGAGAGCATTTATTTCTATCATTATTGATCCCTGGTCCAAAAAATCCTGGAAAAAAACTAGACATATATCTCAGGCCGTTGATTGATGAGTTGAAATTGTTATGGACCGATGGGGTTACTACTTATGATGCATCCAGAAAGCAAAATTTCACTATGAAGGCTGCATTGATGTGGACAATAAATGACTTTCCTGCATATGGAATGTTATCTGGCTGGAGCACCCATGGAAAACTAGCATGTCCTTACTGTATGGACAGTTCCAAATCATTTGTACTTAAGCATGGTGGCAAGTCATGCTGGTTTGATTGTCATCGACAATTTCTACCAAGGGACCATCCGTTTAGAAGGCAAAAAGATGCTTTCTTAAAGAACAAAATTGAATTGGAAGAAGCTGATTTTGAACGGTTGTCTGGTCCACATTTAGCAGCAAGGGTACAGAACTTACCAGATATAACACAATTGTCGAGCAGCACAAGACATCTCCTGGATTTGGGAAGGATCACAACTGGGTCAAAAAAAGTATCTTCTGGGAATTGCCTTATTGGTCAACTCTTCTTATACGACATAACCTCGACGTCATGCATGTTGAGAAGAATGTATTTGATAATGTGTTCAACACCATTATGGACATAAAAGGCAAAACAAAGGACAATGTGAATGCTCGTTTAGACTTGAAAATACATTGTAAACGTCCAGAACTGGAACTTCTTGATAGAAATGGTACAACAGTTAAACCGAAAGCAATTTACGCCCTTGGAGCTGCACAGATTAAAGAAGTATGCTTTTGGCTAAAACAATTGAGATTTCCAGATGGTTATGTGTCCAACATTGCTCGTTGCGTGAATACAAATGAGGGGAAAATATATGGAATGAAAAGTCATGACTGTCATGTGTTCATGCAGAGGTTGTTACCTATTGTATTTCGTGATATGCTGCCGAAGCCGATATGGGGAGCAGTGACTGAGTTAAGTCAGTTTTTTAAAATTTTATGTACATCAGAGCTCAGGTATGAAGATGTGGAAACTATTGAACAGAATGTGATCACGACAGTTTGTAGATTGGAAAAGATATTTCCACCCTCATTCTTTGATTCAATGGAGCACCTGCTTATACACTTACCATATGAGGCTAAAGTAGGAGGGCCAGTACAATTTAGATGGATGTATCCATTTGAGAGGTAATTTATATATATTTTCTCCTCATAATTCAATATCTCTTGATGTGTTTTTCATTATCCTATGAACATTCTGGTAGGTGCATGCATGAATTGAAAATGAAAGTTCGCAACAAGGCAAAAGTAGAGGGTTCCATTGCGGAGGCGTACATTATGGAAGAAATATCAAATTTCTGTTCAATGTACTTTGAACCTGAGATACAAACTCGTCGTACTCGGCCACCACGTAATGATGATGGAGGAGACTCCTTTCACTCTGATCGGCTCTCTATATTTAAGTATCCTGGACGTGCGTATGGACGTTCTTCGTGTCGGATGCTAAATGATAGAGAATTGCACTGTGCAGAAATTTACATCCTTTTAAATTGTATGGAGGTTGAATCTTATGTTGCGTAAGTTCTCTGCTCACATTACGTTTATGTCCATAACTTGTTAATTTTCATTCCATCTATAACGCTCCAATGTTCATAATACAGACAATTTGACTCAGAATTAATCCAAAGATGTCCATATCTCTCTGACATGGAGGTTGAAAAAGAACGAGAAAAATCATTGGCTTCTTGGCTGAAATATCGTGTAAGTATTATTACTAATCTTTCTCCTTGTTAGGCCAATTTATGACTAATTCTGACTAGTGTGCTCTCCATATGTAGGTTGAAAATGATTTTATTACTGATCAAAGAATTCGAGAGATCAGTTATGGCCCATCGAAAGTTGCACGTACATATCCAGCATTTATTGTGAATGGGTATAGATTTCACACTAGACAATATGGGCAGAATAAATCAACAATGAACAGCGGGGTATGTGTGAAAGGAAGTACATATAATGAAAATGAATGTGATTATTATGGTATTATTGAGGAGATCTTAGAATTGCAATATCTCGGAGATGACAACCATATATTTCTGTTCAAGTGTCATTGGTTTGATCCAAATTCTGTTCGAAATGACACAACATATGGGATTGTCGATATCAGACATAAGTCCAAATTGAATACTTATGATCCATTCATTTTGGCCGCACAAGCCCAGCAGGTCTATTATACAAAGTATCCATCGTCTAGAAATAAAGAAAGAAATGATTGGTGGGCAGTTTGCAAGGTTAAGACAAGGCTTTTCCCGGATTATGAGTTGGATTTGACTGAAACAGTAGAGTTGGATGTGAATTCCGAATTCTTTCAATCAGATTTGGGTGATGATGTAGACTTGCCTGCTTCTAGTGATGAATCTGTGGAGGCACTGTCTTTATCTAAAGAGAATGAAGTGGAAGAAGTCGAACCAGAACAACTTGAAATACAGTTGGGGGACTCCGATGAGGAGGAATATATTAGTGATCAAAATGAATCTGATAATGAAGATGTGAATGCTGAATTTGATATATCTCCAACATCTGAAGATGAAATGGAGAATGTTTGATTAATGGTATACAATTTTACCTAAAATGAAGGGTACTCTGTAATTTTAATACTCCCGTGTCTGCCCATTTTCTTCCACTATTTGATGAATATGCATGTATTTTATTACCAGTTGAAGATAGGTTCGAGGACGGCGTGGGACTTCTTCAGGTGGGAGGGGTGAGGGTAGTGGGAGGGGAGAGGGTAGTAGGAGGAGATTTACTTCCTTTTCTACACCGGCAGTAGGTATGTATACTTTGATTTGTATGCATTGCGATATTTATTTAAATTAATTCTTTATGTCATTGTGGTAACTTATTCTTATTTTCACAGGACCCACGACCTCTGTACCGGTACCATCGACCTCTGCACCGATACCACCGACCTCTGCACCGCTACCACCGGCAGTAGGTATGTATACTTTCATGTATAATGCATTGTAGTATTTGTTTAAAATAATTCTTTATGTTTTTGTGGTATATTATTCTTATCCTTTCAGGATCCACGACCTCTGCACCGATACCACCTGTAGCAGGTAAATATGTCATGTATAATGCACTGTATGTTTTGTTTAAAATAATTCTTTATATTTTTGTGGTATCTTATTCTTATCTTTACAGGACCCACGACCTCTGCACTTTTACCATCGGCAGCAGGTAGATTGACAGCCTCTGCATCTCCATCACACATGGCGAGTAGATCTACACCAGGTATGTTCATTTACATTTCTATTTTTTTTATAGTTTGTTTTATTTATACTATTTAATTCGTATAGTACATGCTGATGACGAGACGAGTCATCACGAGGGGGAGGGCAGTTATAATGAGACGATGCGGGCAGTGTGGATAAATGAAGGGTATGTAATGCATTATTTTTGTTATCTATTCGTCATTGTGGTATTAATATTCTCAATTTCAGGAATAAAATAGAGCCAGCCCAAGCATCACAATTTATTACAAAGACAATTCAAGCACATATTCCAGGCCCCATCCATCGCTTTTCTGATTTTCCGATGGATGTTCAGGATTTATTGTTCTCTATGTTCTTGGTATGTATCTTATTTTATCATATTAAGTCATTTTCAATTCTTATTTGAACACACTTATTATTATGTAACATATAATTTTTTTTTTGTTAATATGTAGAAGAATCATCGATTCACAGAGCATTCACATGAGTTACGTGCTAGATCTGCATGGACAAGTACTGCAAGAGCAAATTTCAAACATCTTATGTACAATGTTCGAAAAACTGCAGAAAGAGCATGTGCAAGTACAGATAAGAACGAATGGAAGGAGCATGGGCCTGTGTGGATGAGAAAGGAGTATTGGACGGAGCTGTGCGACATTTGGGGAGCGGAGAAATGGAGTGAAAATTCAAGCAAAGCAAAGCAAAACAGAGCAGCGCATCCTGAAGCGAATGTACACACGAGTGGCTCTGTCTCCTTTGCAACGCATAAAGCGAGATTGGTAAGTATACTTCTACATTTGTGAATTTTTTTTAATCTAATAATAAACTGTGATTTATTTGAATAACAGGAAGTACAGTTCAAGCGGCCACCTCAATTTCAAGAGCTTTTTGATGAAACTCATAAGAAGAAAGGGACAAATGATTACATTAGTGAGAAAGCTCGGGAGGTAGCGGTAAGTGTATACACTAATAGTTTTCATTTATTGTGGTTAAACTGTAGAATAATTTTGTTTTACTTGTTTTATTTTTTGCAGGAGTCATATAGTAGAGGAATGGATGAGAGGTACGGGGATGACAGTCAGCGTCCAGAGTTGGATCCTGACATTTGGGTTGCAGCATCTGGGACACCCAAGAAAGGCCATGTCTATGGTTTTGGACATAGCTTGGGCACGACCAAGGTGATATCATCATGCTCGAGTTCGGTCTCACATGCGACCTCTCCATTTACCACACCAGCAGCCCCAGGTGTTTCTTCCAGTGCCGGCCCGACCATGACTCCGGATATGTTTAGGGCGATCGTGAACGAGACCGTCTCTCAGAATATCTCAACCATCGTCTCTCAGACCGTCTCCCAGATGCTCGTAGAATTGGGAATTCCTAGTAATAGAGCACCTCCTGCACCTCCTGCACAGCAGCCTCCGGTAAGTATTTTATTTATTGATTTTCTATTTGTTAACTCTAAATATCATCTTACAAAATATAAGAATTTAGATTGAGGAGGGAAAAATATCACTTTCTTAACTCTATGAACTGGGTTTGAGGGTCCAAAATTGAAAAGAAAAGTCTAATCAATCCATCGATTGATCCAACACGACATGGGAGGTGAAAGTAACCCGTAGAAACTGACAGAGTTCAAATTGGTCTCCAAATTTGAACTTCATGCTCAAATTTACATTTCTTAAGAAGAACTAATTTAATCGGGTTTAATAGGGTCAAAAATAAAAAAATAGATCCGATTAATTTGTCAATGACTCCAACACGATCGGGAAGGTGAGAGTGACTTGTAGAAACTGACGGAGTTCAAATTGGACTCCCGATATGGCTTGGGCAAACAATTTTGTATTTTCTTAACTAGTTTAGTTTCAAATCTATGAACTTGGGTTTGAGGGTCCGAAATTGAAAATAGAGGTCAAATCAATCTATCGATTGTTCCAACACGACATGGGAGGTGAAAGTAACCCGTAGAAATTGACAGAGTTCAAATTGGACTCCAAATTTGAACTTCATGCACAAATTTACATTTCTTAAGAAGAACTAATTTAATCGGATTTAAGGGGGTCAAAAATATAAAAATAGGTCCGATTAATTTGTCAATGACTCCAACACGACCGGAAAGGTGAGAATGACTTGTAGAAACTGACGGAGTCCAAATTGGACTCCCGATATGGCATGGACAAACAATTTTGCATTTTCTTAACTACTTTAGTTTCAAATCTATGAACTTGGGTTTGAGAGTCCGAAATTGAAAAGAAATGTCCAATCAATCTATCGATTGTTTAAACACGACATGGGGGGTGAAAGTAACACGTAAAAACTGACGGAGTTCAAATGGACTGCAAATTGGACTACCGATTTGAGCAAAACGTTTAAAACTATCATTCGTCAATTTCAGTTAAATGAAAAATATCTTGCTTTTAATTTTCAAGAATAATTGATTTCTTTATTAAGTACTTAATTTTAATTTTTTTAAATAATATGCAGGATTATCCGTCGCGAGATGTTGGACGAGACGACGACCAGGATGAGGATGACACATATGCGGAGGATTTGTGATTTCATTTTAGTTATATGCATGTTGTTATTTTATTATGGATGTATGATGTTTGTGTGTTTGTATTTTATCTGATGAATTTGAGGTTTGTTATGGATGTATGATTAGTTTGTGTGTTTGTATTTTATGTGATGAATTTGAACTTTGTGGAGATTGTGATTTGTGTAGTTGATTTATTGTCGTTTTGTGGTATTGTTATTTATCAAGTGATTTATCGTTGTTTATGTAAATTTTTAAAAAAAATATTGTCAAATTAGCGACCGATATAATGCCGACGCTGATCGGTCGCTAAAATTGGTCGCTTCACCGATAGCGACGGAAAATATTTGGTCGCTAAGTCGGTCTCTAAATTAGCGACCGCATTAGCGACCATAAATATCGGTCGCTGTTAGCGACCGTAACAGCGACCGACTGTCGGTCGCTGTGGGCGACCAACCTGCGACCGACAAGGACGGTCTCTATTTGCGACGCACCTTGCGACCGACATATTTCGGTCGCTATCAGAGACAGATTTTGCGACCGATAACAATCGGTCGCTGTATAGCGACCGATATATAACGACCGATATGATCGGTCGCATTTCGGTGGTTAGTCGGTCGCCGATGGGTATAGCGACCGAATAACGACCCGAATAGCGACGAATCTGTCGGTCGCTATTTCCGCTTTTTCTTGTAGTGTTAGTCTTTCTCGTTTAATCATCTTTCTAACATCTAGAAACTATTATCCCGAAGATTTTCATGGCGACACATAAGCATACACTATGATCGTATAGTGCCTTGGAAACCATCACTATGTGACCTGTCTTACTCCCTTCATTCTTTCTTCTGCTTTCATAACAGCTTCAAAACTATTCAGTTATCTTTGACGTATAGAAGGCTCCTAGCAGGAGCTACTCCCTTCCTCAATCTCTCGTTCTTTCTCTGTCATCGAAAGTAGTAAGAAATCTTCTCAGCATCAAATATTTTCTTCGTAATCCAAAACGCCTATGTCCGATCATTCTTTTTTCAAGTCGTATCTTGTGTTGTTTTGATCCCTCTCTCCCTTGTTCTTCTGCCATATTCTAATGGTTTGCTCGCATCATTTAGGTTCTCTCCTGCGAACAAATATTGCAGTTGGACCATGGATGTTGAAGCACTTGCCGTAGTCAAATTAGATGTGCGTGAGACCTAGCCAAGGCACACAATGATATCCTAAATAAGATGAGTAATCATTTAGATTATGTTTCGTATTGAGATAATACAGGAATTTGGTTGAGTTCAACCAATTATTTATTTTCTATATCACTATAAGAAAATAGGATTTGTCGACGACTCTATGTCAATAGCTACAAGTATCCGCTGATATGACTGACATTTGTCAACGGCTAAAATCAGCTGTTGAGATAATAATCAGTTGTTTGTGGCTACTCTAGTCGTTGACAACGTCATCGCCAAATGACGAGTATATAAACGACTAACTTTAGCCGCTGACATAAGTTTGACATTTGGCAACAACTAAAATATGTTGTGATGTATTGAATATATGTCAGCGACTAACTTAAGCCATTGATATAGATTTAACTTTTATTAGCGGCTCAAGTTAGCCGTTGACATAGGGTTAAAGTTTATCAGTGACTCAAATTAGTCGTTGACATAGGATATCGTTTATCAGCTACTTTAATTAGCTGTTGATGTATATTAATCCTTGAGTCACTGACAAAACTCAACATTTGTCAACACCTCTTAGTAGCCGTTGACAAACCATAAACCTATGTCAATGGCTAACTTTAGCCGCTGACATACATTTAAAACACCCATGTTCCCTCCTACTCTCTCTCTCCTACCCCGCCTTGTTCCTCCCTGGAGATGCCCTCCTCCAAAACTGTGGCAACTTAAATGACCTCAAGAGGCCGCTGATATGACCGACATTTGCCACGGCTAAAATCAATTGTTGAGATAATTATAATCAATGCTAGTGGCTAAAATCAGCTGTTGAGATAATAATTAGTTGTCTGTGGCTACTCTAGTCGTTGACAACGTCGTCACCAAATGACGAGTATATAAATGGCTAACTTTAGCCGCTGACATAAGTTTGACATTTGGCAACAACTAGAATATGTTGTTGATGTATTGAATATATGTCAGCGACTAACTTAAGCTATTGATATAGATTTAACTTTTATTAGCGGCTCATGTTAGCCGTTGACATAGGGTTAATGTTTATCAGCGACTCAAGTTAGTCGTTGACATAGGATATCGTTTATCAGCTACTTTAATTAGCTATTGATGTATATTAATCCTTGAGTCACTGACAAAACTCAACATTTGTCAACACCTCTTAGTAGCCGTTGACAAAACTTAAACCTATGTCAATGGCTAACTTTAGCCGCTGACATACATTTAAATCACCCATGGCCCCTCCCTACTCTCTCTCTCTCCTGCCCCGGCTTGTTCCTCCCTGGAGAAGCCTCCTCCAGAACTGTGGCAACTTAAATGACCTCAAGAGGCTCAAGCCTTCCGCCCCTACTCCCTAGGTGACTCGCTAAACCTCTATGACTGGGAGGAGCTCGAGGCCCTCGAGCTCGCCGTCGGATGCTGGTATGCCACCACCTACATATAAGTCCTTCTTCGGTCACTGAAGATCGAAGAGGGACACTGACTATCATATATATAATAGAGACTTTAACTCATTTTTGTATGAGTAATCAATGTGTCAATCATACATGATTGATCTGATTAGAGTACATTTTACACATATATATGATCGAGTATAGAAGAAGACATTTCTAGCCACCAGGATAACTTAAAACAGGACGGGGGGAAAATCCTTTTTTCTTAGTAAGTTAGTGGAGAAAATGACATGATGCATGCAGGGTTTGCCTTATCTAAATGCAAGTTGGTAAAAGAGGATTATTGAAGGCCAATTGAATAACGGCGAGATCACAAACCCATCACAACTTTATTTGATGAGGGGAACTCAGGATTCATGGCCGCCAAATTATTAGCCGATGGTGAAGCTAAACACTAGGTTAGACATACCTGACCAAGATAGCCAGGAATTGACTACCTGCGGACCTAGGGTGGATGATTCAATGAAGTGCCACTTAGGTCGATCCCTTTCTCGACCATTTTTTGGGTGATGCACCTTCTCCTCACTTCTGGATGTTTCTCTATTTATATAACACTTAAGGAAAAAGTGATCAGTAAGCTCTGACTTCAGCCCCTTGCCTAAGATGACATATCTTTCTTGAAGCAAGGTCAGGGACTGAGATTTATAACAAAGTAAAAGGAAAGGAATATGTAAAGCAAAATACTAACTTGGAAACAAATATGTACATACGATGTTAAAGTAAAAAAATATATATTTTTTTGCTTTTTTAGTTTTGTTTTTTTAAGAAAGCAATGCATAAGGAAAAACATGAAAACACAAATTTTTTTTGGGTCAACACCTAGTAACTGCCTTATGACAATGAAAGTAGCACGAGGCTAATGAAATGAATGAAAATTGGCCAACAGGAACATGGAGATTCTTCATGGCAATAACACTGCCCCTTGTGAACAAACCAACATATAGTGTAATTTCAAAAGTTGGCGATCATCTTTGACAGAAACTTGTCCCTCAGACACCTTTTAGTTGAAAATCTTTGAGAGAGAAAGGAAGAAATGAGAGGATATACTTCTAAAGAGGATTAGAAAAATCAATAATTAATGAGTGTAAGATAGAATTGACAACATGTCCCTCCAGGTGATTTCAGACTATCTAAAATTTTCACTTGTTTGCCCTAGATTTTTGCAAGCTGCTAATTGGATGAGACAAGCTGGCCACATGCTTAAATGGGATGAGCTGCTTATGGATTTTAAATAAGTTTAAGTGGGATTAATCACGTTGGTTTTTTTAGGAATTTTTAAATGGATTTAAACGGGATGGGCAATGATAGTTAGGTTGTGGTGTGGTTGGTTTATGTGGTTTTATTTATTTTATTTATTATTTAGATTTTAAGTGGGTTTTTTTTTGCTGATGGTATATAGTTTATTTATCTGAGTTTTTATAGGTTTTATGTGGAATGTATATTTTAATTGTTGTTTTTTATGGATTTTATTTGTTGTGTTCTTTAATTAATTAATATTTTTATATGGGCTTATTTAAGGTGAGATAAGTGTTCTAGCGTGGCGCTGGATACACATACATAGGGGACAACTGAAAAGTGGCAGAAATGGCGAGCACACAAATACCGCGGCTAATTAAGCAAGAGCCACGTCGACCGAAGAGACTACCGCCAGAGAAGTGTAGGTGCTATTAAAATGATACAGAAGCTTATTATAATCGATATTCAATTGCATGAAACAGATCGATCATCAGATAATTCCATGCATGACACTGGAAATTAAAGGTGCATGTCCCAATCTCCATGCACATATTATCCAATGGATCTCATTATTATATATTCCATGATTAAAAAGGAGATGGCACCGTCTGTTCCAATGGACAATCTCTTACGCACCAGCACTTGAACTTGCGGCAGTGGCCGCTTTTGCATCCATGTTCTTTGCATACACGCTTGCATCCGTAGGACCACCAACAGAAACCGTGGTAGAAGCCAGGTAGAATGAACATTCTTCTTGCGGCCGCACCTGCTCGTCACCTGTACAAGGCACTCGATCAAAGGACGATGAAGAAAACCACCCATTCATTAGCTCTGCAAGAGATCTACCATTTGCAGTCAAATGTGCCATAACAAATGATACAAGATGATCAGACCGATCGATAGAAAAAACTTTGGGGGTTAGGGTGAGAGAGACGGATGATTGCTTAAATGGATATCCAAAGCATGTGAAGCATGAATTCTAGACAAAACCTTACTGCAAGAGAGTTTGAGAAAATACGAAAGTTGTAAAATCGTCCAGGGATGGACAACCCGAACCATTAGCGCACACAAACCCCACCCCCCCCCCCCCACACACACACCACTAGCAATGTTTGCACTTACATGCAGCCAAAACAAGTAACGCCATAAGAAAATAAGCAACTAGTGCACCCTTCATGGCCTGCATGTTCCCCTACAAAGTCAAGATGTTCCTGCTTAACAACAACTGGAAGGGGGCGAGTGTTGGAATGCGGAATAGGTGCACGAGGACTAGTCCTGTGGATTAAATAGATGTGGAAAGCAAATTAAAGATATGTCATCTCTCCAGTTTAAACTATAAATGTCACATATCTGTGCTTTACGTGCAACACGTAACTCAGGTTATATCCCAATTTCTAACTATAAATGTTGAATATATATATGTGCATTTATAACCACACAGAGATCTATATTTATATATACATATAACCCACATATCTTTACTATAAATTCCCGGATACATGGCAATTATAGTTGGAACTCAGGATATTAAATAATTTTTCCGGAAAAAAAGACTTTTTTAATGTAAAAGCCAGTCGGTCAAAAGTAACTAATGTCCCAAACAAAATGATATATCCAGAAATCTATAGTTCGGATATGTACCATTTATAGTCGGTAATTCATGCATGTAGATCACAACTTCACTTGAGATATTGTTATGAATGCCCGGATGTAAAATTTAAGGTTGGCATTTAAGATATTTATAGCATAATTTGACTTGACTTGTGTTGCACATAACGCAGAGACAGATGGCCTTTATTGTACTTCAAACATGAGAGATGGCATATCTTAATTAACTTGGGAAAGTCACCCCACTTTGCTTCTTGCCAATCTATTTATCCACAAGGTCTGAGACAATGGTCCTTGGGTATCCATTCAGGATTCCACACTTGGCCCCTTTCAGTTGTTGTCGATCGAGGATCATGCAGGCCATGAAGGGCACCCTTGTTACTTATTTCCTTATGGTGATACTTGTTTTGGGTGCATGTAAGTAGAACATTGTTAGTGGAAGTGGTGTTTGCGCGTTTTTGTGTGTGTGTGTGCTGGGGGGGGGGGGGGGGGGTGATTGTGTCTTTATGTGCTCTAATTTTTCGTGCTGTTGATCACCTTGTATGATTACAACTTTCCTATTTTGCTGTAATATTTTGTCTAAAATTTCATGGTCCCAATATCCTTATGCAAAGTACAACAGAAATTTTACTTTGGCGATAGGACAGACTAGATAAAATGAGTTTTTGGATCATTATTGTTTTTGTTTTCTTCTTTATAATCTATGAACTTTTAAACATATATACATGCTTCACATGCCTTTGCCCCCACCCATTTCTCCCTCTCCCTCTATTCATATCCATTTAATTATTAATCTTTCTCCCTCTAGATCTCTTACATCACCCCTCACCGGCCGTCTTCCATGATTTGGTATGGCATATTTGAATAAAAAACGGTAGATATATGCTGCATGTCTGACGAATAGGTGGTGTTCTTCATCTTCGACCTTTGATCATGTATCACAGGTGACGATCAAGTGGGACTGCAAAACGAATGTGCATTTCTACCTGGCTTCTACCACGGTGCCTGCCTCTTCTCCTTCTTATGCAAGGACGCATGTCAAGACAAAGGGTACAAGAGTGGCCACTGCCGCAAGTTCGTGCTGGTGCATAAGAGATTGCCCATCGGAGCAATTGGCGCCATCTCCTTATAATCCTGGAATAATGAGGAGATTTAATTTCAATGTCGTGGAATTAATTTGGAGATCTAGGGATACCTTTTCAATGTCATGGAATAATGTGGAGATGGATGTGTTTCATGAAATAATAATAAGCATATTAATTCATTAGAGTGTGAGGCATTGCACATGCAAATACATTAATCTCTTACACATTCTTATTAACAATTTACTGGTAATGACTACACATGGCAATCTAAGCAATAACTGTCCAGTAACGGCAGCAGCTATTTAATTCTTGTGGTGGCCAAATCTGGCCCCCTATACCCATAATGGCCCACTACGGCCCATACACGTCCTGTCAACCGACGTGGCCCCATCTCAACGGGTCACGGTTATCCCAAGACGATGTGATGATCTCAAAGCACCGCCAGCTTGATCGGACACTGTCAAGCCTCGTGGCGGCATGCCCCCGAGTAGGTCTCTGTTCCTCCGCAACCGAACACCCGCAGAAAGGTTCCGAACAGGAACAGTAGCCTTACTGCGGGGCGGCCCTCAACATCACCGAACAGCAGGTTCGATCCCCCCTTGTGGGTCACCTGCTCGAAAGCATCCCCAAAGGCTGCCGAACAGGCTCCCTGGCTTACAGAGCGGCTGTAACCGCCCCAAGCCACGTTCTCCACCATCAAGGGACGTGAACTGCCTGGCAGCCTAACGAGCACCAGAGTCATAACTCCTTCCGTTATGCGCGTGCGTCAAGGCACCTCCTCAGCACGATCTGCCGAACGTTACGCACGTTGGCCTCGGCACCAACGCCTATAAAAGCATAGGTACAGTACCATGCAACGGTACGTTCTCTTCCTCACGCGAACATTCTCACATTCCGAAACCCCCTGCCTCGCAAGCTCTCACTGACTTAGGCGTCGGAGGGTTTCCCGGTCTTCACCGGCCTCTCCTGATCCTTTTCTGGTTTTGCAGGCCTTCGTCCTCACCAGCGATCGTCTTCCCTCTCTCATTCTAGTGGAGCCCGTTGGCTCAGGTCCAAACAGGATCACACCACCACATTTGGCGCCGTCGTGGGACGACGCTGCCATGGCTCGAGGACGAACCTCATACCAGAACGTAGGAAGCAGGGCGACGAGGTCCCGACAGTCACGAGGGGACTCTCGCCGTCGATCCCCCCTGGTGACGTCGTTATCGCCCCCGTCAATGCTAATCACGACGTCCCAGCACCGCCGGCTGCCGCACCTACAACTGCCCTCGAAGTAGCAGAGCTTCGGGGGCAAATGCAGCAGTTGACAGCATCTGCCTCGCCCTGCAGGCCCAGTTGGCGGGAGCAGCGGCTCCGGCAGTTTCCCTGCCGCGCGAGCACTCTGGGACTTCGAATCGCATATGGTGTTCCACGGAGCATCAGATGCGGCCAAGTGCAGGGCTTTCCCCGCAACCCTCAGGAGACCGCCAGGGCTTGGTTTGAAACCCTCCCTGCGGGCTCTATCACCTCCTTCCGCCAACTGAAGAAGTCCTTTCGGGACAACTTCCTTGGTGGAAGGTCTCAGCCGCGGACGGCGGCTTCTCTCCTGACCTGCGCCCAGAAGAAGGCGAGGCACTCTGGGACTTCGTCAAGAGTTCCGAACAGAGGCGCTTCGCATCTCGCGCCTGGACGTCCCTCTGGCCACCAGTGCTCTCATCCAGGGCACTCGTGACGGCTTTCTGCAGAGGACCCTCGGCGTCCAGCAACCTGCCACCCTCGCCGAACTACTCTCCATCGCGCAGCGCCACGCGGCCTGCGAGGAGAGCCTGGCGGCGAGCAGGCCGAACAGGGGGAGCAGTCGGAAAAGAAGCGGCCTTCCGACAACGGTTCCGACCGAGATCGGAAGAAGGGACGACGCAATGGCGATTCTCCGCGTCGTCCGCGCCCCTTCACCAACTACACCCCCCTCACCGTGGCACCCGAACAGATCCTGGCGGAGATCAGGGATGAAGCATTTGTTCGGTGGCCACAAAGAATGCGCTCCGACCCCCGGAAGCGCGATCAGAATAAATACTGTCGCTTCCACCGCGACCACGGCCACGACACCTCCGAGTGCCGCCAGCTTAAGGACGAAATCGAAGACCTTATCAAGCGCGGCTACCTTGGGCGGTTCGTGCGCCGGAACGAAGAGCGCCCCCGACGCCGAGACCGCACTCCCGAGCAGCCGATCAACAACGAGCCCAATGGGCAGGAGATCAACGTGATCGCGGGAGGGTTCGGCGCGGGCGGGGAAAGCACTCGAAGCCGACGCGATTACGCAAGGCGAGTGCATGTCGTAGACAGGCCTGCGACTGTTCGGTCGGCTCCATATCCTGCCAGTCCTGCACGCACACAGCCCGAGGAGGCTATAACCTTCTCGGATGAAGATCTTGTAGGGGTTTCGACCCCACACACTGATGCGCTGGTCGTTTCGGCCACCATCAACCACTGTAACGTGCGCCGAATTCTAGTAGATAATGGAAGCGCCCCCGATGTCTTGGCTTATGACTGTTTTGTCCTCATGGGTCTGCGAACCGATCAACTCACCCCTGTAAATTCGCCACTCTTAGGCTTTTCGGGAGTTTCGGTCCAGCCCATGGGAAGGGTTCGCCTTCCGATCACCTTGGGAACGGCTCCCAGGGCTGTGACCAAAGTTGTTGACTTCCTGGTCGTCAACAACATGCCTGGATACAATGCTATCCTAGGCAGAGGTCTGATCGGACGCATCAAAGCAGTACCTTCGTCGCTCCATCAGAAGATGAAGTTCCCTACTCCGAGCGGAGTGGGCGAAGTGCCCGGTGTCAGCGCGAGTCCCGCCGCTGCTATGTCCTCTCCTTGAGAGACAAGCAACCACTCGCTGGTCCGGCTCCCCAGTCTGCCGATCAGCCTTCAACCAGCCGAGGGACGCCTGCTGAAGACTTAATCCCTATTCAAGTGGACGACGACCCCGAACACGTCTTATACATTGGCGCCTTGTTGACAGAGGCCGAGCAGCAGCGTTACACAGTCTTCCTGCTGGCCAACTTGGACGTGTTCGCCTGGTCTGATGATGAGCTTCCAGCATTCCCCCGGAGATTATGGTGCATCGCCTCCGGCTGGATCCCCGGATCCCCCAGTTCAGCAAAGGAGGCGACCTGTGAACCGAGAACGGCAACCGTGATTCGGGATCACGTGGTCAAAAGCCGAGCTGTTGGGCTCCTCCGAGAAGCCCAATACCCAAGATGGATCTCCAACGTGGTCCTCGTACGCAAGGCCAGCGGCAAATGGCGTGTGTGCGTGGATTACAAAGATCTCAATAAGGCAACGCCCAAGGACAATTCCCTCTGCCGCGCATTGATCAGCTGGTGGACGCTACTTCCGGGCATGAGCTTCTTAGCTTCTTGGATGCCTACTCTGGTTATCACCAGATCAGCATGCACCCCCCGGACCAAGACGCCACGACGTTCGTCACGGACCTAGGCTTATACTGTTTTACCAGGATGCCTTTTGGTCTGAAGAATGCAGGCGCGACTTACCAGCGATTGGTCAACAAGATGTTCGAGCAGCAAATCGGGCGCAACATGGAGGTCTACGTCGACGATATGTTGGTCAAGACTCTTCCGAGTACCGATCACATTTCCGACCTCCAGGAAACTTTCGCAACTCTGCGAAGGTATAATATGAAGCTCAATCCAGCCAAGTGCGCGTTTGGTGTTCGGTCGGGTAAGTTCCTCGGGTTCCTCGTATCAAACAGGGGAATAGAGGCGAACCCGGAAAAAATCCAAGCAGTGCTTGAGATGAGCAGTCCGAAGACAGTGCGCGACGTCCAACGCCTGACAGGGCGTCTGGCGGCACTGAACCGGTTCATGTCCCGGCAGCAGAAAGAAGTTTTAACTTCTTTAAGTTGCTCCGAGGCCCTAAAAGCTCCTCGAAGCAAGGGGGGCAAGTACAGTGGACCAACGAATGCGAAGCCGCCTTCACCGAGCTGAAGGCATATTTGGCAGCCCCTCCCATTCTCTCAAAGCCTGTGCTCGGAGAACCTCTGTTCGTGTACCTTTCGGTCACCGAACACTCTATCAGCGCGGTCTTGATCAGAGAAGTAGGAGCGGCGCAGCATCCCGTATACTACATCAGCAGGGTCCTCCAAGAAGCTGAAAGGAGGTACCCCAGGGCGGAAAAACTCGCCCTTGCTCTCGTCACAGCTGCTCGGAAGCTCAGGCCTTATTTTCAGGCCCATTCCGTTACAGTGCTAACCGATCAACCGCTGAAGTCCATCCTTCAGCGGCCGGAGGCTTCCGGTAGGTTGGTTAAGTGGGCAATAGAGCTGGGCGAGTTCGACATCAGCTTCCGGCCGAGGATGGCGATCAAAGCGCAGGCGTTGGCGGACTTCGTGGCGGAATGTACCCTTCCGCCGAGCAGGATCCACCGTTGGCAGACGAGCCCCCATGGGAGCTTTATGTTGACGGATCCTCGTGTGTCACCGGAAGCGGGGCAGGTTTGGTCCTCACCTCCCCTGAGGGGTTAGAGTTCCAATACGCCCTCCGTTTCCGCTTTCCAGCCTCCAACAATGTGGCCGAATACGAAGCTTTACTGTCCGGTATTCGCATGGCTAGGCACCTTGGGGCCATTCGGCTTAGAGTCTTTAGTGACTCCCAGTTGGTGGCCAGCCAGTGAATGGACAGTTCGGGGCAAGGGAACCTCGCATGGCTCAATACCTCCAACAGGTCAAGAGCCAGACAAAGGCCTCATATACTTCGAAGTTATTCATGTTCCACGAGAGCAGAACGCGCGAGCCGATGCACTGGCCAAATTGGCATCTTCAGGTGACATCGCCCCTTCCCGCTCTGTGTTTATAGAAGAGCTCGTCTCACCGAGCACGGAAGTAGATGTAGCTGCCATAGAAACGGGCCCACCAACCCCGAGCTGGGTGGACCCTCTATTGGCCTACTTACTCCGGGGCGAGCTTCTGCCCGAACAGGGCGAAGCTCGGAAAATCAGAATGCGCGCTCAGCACTTCACCCTCGTAGAAGGCAAACTCTACCGACGGTCCCTCGCTAGACCTCTCCTACGTTGCCTCAATCCTGAGGAGGCCCTCGCGGCCATAGAAAAGTTCACGAAGGACTGTGCGGAAGCCACCTGGGGGCAGAACGCTAGCACGCAGTGCCATCCGAGCAGGGTTCTGGTGGCCTTCTCTTCAGAAGGATTGCATGTCTTTTGTCAAGAAATGCCCAGAATGCCAAAAGTTCGGAGTGCTTATCAAGCAGCCGGCCGAACAGCTTCACAGCCTGTTCGAACCGCGCCCTTTCGCTAGATGGGGCATTGACATCTTGGGCCCCTTTCCAGAGGCCCAAGGGCGGAAGAAGTTCCTGTTCGTGGCCATCGACTACTTCACCAAGTGGATCGAGGCCGAACCTGTTGCCACAATCACCGAACAAGCTGCGTGGAAGTTCGTATGGAAGAACCTTCTCTGCAGGTTTGGCATCCCAAGGGTGATTACGTCTGACAACGGGAAGCAGTTCGACAGCACCTTCTTCAAGCAAAAGTGCGCCGAGCTCGGGATCTACAACCACTTCACCTCCGTGGCTCACCCCCAGGCTAACGGTTTGGTCGAAAACGCCAACCGAACATTGCTGCACGGGATCCGCACCAGAGTGGAAGCTGCGGGTGGATCGTGGATTGACGAACTCCCAAATGTCCTATGGTGTCACCGCACAACTGCTCGGTAGCCACAGGGGAAACACCTTTCCACCTGGCCTACGGCTCGGAAGCGGTCATACCTCTGGAGGTGGCCCTTCCAACCATCCGAACAACCCACTTCGACGAAGCCGCCAATAACCGTGCTCTTCGAGAGAACTTGGACATGCTGGGCGAACGACAAAGCGACGCCAGCATTCGCCTCGTTTCTTACCAACAACGGCTTGCGCAATATTATAATGCGCGAGTCAAGGAAGGCGGTTCAACGTGGGAGATTTGGTCTTGCGCCGCTGCTCGGCTTCGGACCCCCGAAGAGCAGTCGGCAAACTTGCCATCAAATGGGAAGGACCTTATCAGGTCACCCACGTCCTTGGGAAGGCTCATATAAGCTAACTACTCCTAGTGACGAGGCCATTCCCAGGACTTGGCATGTCTCTAATCTTAAGGCTTATCATCTATAAAAGCCTTCTTTCAGCATCCTACCTCTCTTCTCCCTACTCCTGTTGCTTCACGAGCATTTGGCATATATACCTGATCGGAACCCCCTTTACGGTACCCAACGATCTGCGTCTTACATGCAATGCTCACGAAGCTAACGGATTCCGATCCGAGCAGGAACAACCACAACAGGGAGAAGATAGAGAAAGTGACGCTACAGAAAAATTCATAAAGCAGAGAATTTCATTTATAAGAAGTTCTTGTGCTTACAAACAGCCTTCCTTGGCCGATGTTACAAAAAGCGAAGTACAAGAAGACGTGAGGCAAGGGGATTAAGGAGCTTGTTCGGAAGGACCAGCATCCTCACCCGAAGAAGGCATCCGCCCAGACTGAAATTGTGCGAACCGCACACCATCTAAGCGGACATCTTGGGTACGGCGTCGACATTCCCGAACAGCAGCCTCGAAGGCTTCTTGGGTGCGTTCGGCCCAGGAAAGCCTCTCCCCCACCTCCTTCCCAGCATTGAGGCCCACTTTGTAGCAGCGAGCCCCATACTGCTCCAGTCTTCCTTGTACTCTGGCCCACCTTATAGTCAGCAACGGCACGGGCCTCCGCATCTACTACTACCTTGGCTAGGGCGTCCTTTTCGGCCCGCGCCAAGGTAGCATCCAGCTTCGCGGCATGGAGAGCAGCTCTGAGGTTCTTCACCTCCTCCTCCAGCGCCGCCTCGCGAGCTTTATGCCTCGCCGAAAGGTCATCACAGAAGGCTATCTGCGCCTCGTAGAGATACCTCTGTCTCTGGCCCCGAACAGCTAAAGCCTTCAGAGTGGCCAGCGACTTGGACATTTCGTCCGCAAGCGCCTCTACGTCGACGTCGCTCAAACCATCTTCTATCTGCCACTCCGGCTGGTAACCTTCCACTGACTTCTCCGGAGTCTGTTCGGAAGGAAGGTCCAAGCACCTTGCCAACCGTTCAAGACGAGAAGCAGTGGGGCTCGCAGGCAGCTCTCTTGGCGTATCCTCCATCCGACGAAGGGTCACCTCCAACGCTGCCACCGAAGGAGCTCCGGGAGGTCTCTTCAGAAGCGCCTCGCTAAGAGGTCTTCGGTCGTCTTCGGACTCTTCAGCCCGAACAGCACCCGCAGCCTCCCCCCCATTACCTTCGACTGCCTTGGAGGTTGCTTCTTCGTTAGCAACCACCTCGGAGGGGGGCATGGGGGGGATTCCCCCGATGGAAGTGGCAACCTCTTCGGACGCCCTTGTTGGTGCGGCCGCCTCTTCAGTGGCCCCCGCTGCAGGAACCACTTCTTGTTCCGAAGAGAGAATCGTGGCTGGCGCTGCCGCCACCACGCCGCTCAAGACCACCCCAGCAGGGGCGGAAACCTCCGTCGCATCGGCGACCTCCTCCCGCCGAACAGGAGACGCCGCAATCCCTCCGCTCCTTCCGGAAGGAGCCTCCGCAGTGTTGCTGGTGGCACCGTGCTCCGCACCACCGACGTCGGAAGCACCAGAGGGCTCCCCATCCTTCGAGCAGGTAGAGCCCCTGGCCTCTTCCAGAGCAGGGCTTCTGGACCCGTCGCTCACGACGACGAGCCCCAGCTCGGTCGCCATCTCCTGCGCGACCTCGGGCGCTCTGTGGAAGCCACCCGTGGCACTCCTTCATCGGCCGATTGCACGGCCCTGCTTTTTCTGTGCAGCAGCAACTGCACCTCCTCCTCTTCTTCAACCCCCTCCTCGTCGCGTGGAGGGGTAGCTTGGACTGCTTTCTTCCTCTTCCGAGCACGGAGCTGTTCCTCCTCCTCCGCGCTCTCTTCAAACAGAACCGGCCTCTTCTTGGCAGAAGCAGAAGGCCGGCTCGCTCCTTCACCCTCCACCAAAGAAGCCCGAATTCCAGCCGGAACCACCTCCTTGGTGGCCTTCTTCTTCAGCCGGATCCTTTCGGGCCCCTTTTCAGAGGCCCGTGCTTCGGCAGGACGCTTTGTGGCAGGCGAAGGAGCGGTGAGCGCCGTTGTTACCGCGGTACTAACCCTCACGGCAGAGGGAACCCGAACAACTGCCGCGACATCATCGCTCTTGAACACCATGTGCGCCGTGACAGGGATCTGCTCGGCGAAGTCTTCGTTCACCTCCTGATCCCGTCCAGCCTCCAGCTCCGCGCAGCTGCACATGAAAGAGAAGAAGAAGAGTTAGAGCAAATTCATTTAAAACCAACAAGTAAACGATCGAAAGGTCGTGTACTTACTCCACGGTTTGCTCAACCCGTACTTGACGAGCAGGTACTCGGTCACGTATCCTTCTCCATTCCGAACACCTGCTCGGAGAAGTTTGTCCGACGCCTTCGCCTCGTCCTGGATCAGCTTCGGAAAGCTGTCCTTCCGCGCAGAACGCATAACAGTGGGGATCCCCACTCACACCACTCCGGTGGCGCACGAAGAGCAGCCTGTCCATCCAACCCTTGTTGTTGGAGTACTTGCTGGACAGGCCGATGTGCATCCGGTCTGTCTGGTGCTTGGCGTAGTAGACATCTGCTCCCAACGCCCGCGAAGCAGACAACTTGAAATGCGCTCGGAGACGTCCGCCGAGCCCCGGATCCCTTTCAACTTGCAGACAACACCGAAGATACATATGTATCTCCAGGTGTTGGGCGTTAGCTGTATCGGCGAAACGCCCCAAGTATTTAGGAGCGCCTTCGCCACCTCCGGCAACGGCAGCCGGAAGCCTGCCTCTAGGTGGTCAACAGAGAGGATCAGGCAGCCTGGTTTGTTCACCAGGATAGAGTCGCTCTCCTTGGCGTCAATGATCTCGTACTCCTCCCCGATCCTGAAACGCTCGCGCAGCCCGCTGTAGTGGCGGCATCGTGCTCCACTGGACGCCGCGACAGTCACCCCGCTCGCTCCGGCGACGACCTTCCCTTTGCTTGCCATTGCAAGGGGGATCGTGAGGGACGACGACGGCGCGAAAGGACGAAGGAGAAGATGGAAACAGGAGAAGGCAAGGAAGCGCGAAAGCTAAAAGCTGGAAGGTTTCTGAAAGGCGTAGCTCCCCCCCTCGTCTCTTCCCCTCCTTATAAGGAAAGAGAGGGAACGAAATTCGAGGCGGGCCCCAAACGCCGCTCCTTCCCGTTTTTTTTTTAATGTGCCCCTTCGGGTACAGCGTTGGCGACCGTCCGAACGCGACGGCAGCACCTCAAGCATGGCGCGGTTTTGCACCCATCATGATGGGTTAACTGCCTACCCAGGCTCCAAGTGACGGCATCCCACAGAGGTCCATCGCATTAAATGCAGAAGTGACGCCCTCGAACTGCTCGTCTCACCGAGCCACTCGGGGGCGTGGGGGCAAGTGTGGTGGCCAAATCTGCCCCCTATACCCATAATGGCCCACTACGGCCCATACACGTCCTGTCAACCGACGTGGCCCCATCTCAACGGGTCACGGTTATCCCAAGACGATGTGATGATCTCAAGAGCACCGCCAGCTTGATCGGACACTGTCAAGCCTCGTGGCGGCATGCCCCCGAGTAGGTCGTCTGTCTCCCTCCGCAACCGAACACCCGCAGAAAGGTTCCGAACAGGAACAGTAGCCTTACTGCGCGGGGCGGCCCTCAACATCACCGAACAGCAGGTTCGATCCCCCTTTGTGGTCACCTGCTCGGAAAGCATCCCCAAAGGCTGCCGAACAGGCTCCCTGGCTTACAGAGCGGCTGTAACCGCCCCAAGCCACGTTCTCCACCATCAAGGGACGTGAACTGCCTGGCAGCCTAACGGGCACCAGAGTCATAACTCCTTCCGTTATGCGCGTGCGTCAAGGCACCTCCTCAGGCACGATCTGCCGAACGTTACGCACGTTGGCCTCGGCACCAACGCCTATAAAAGCATAGGTACAGTACCATGCAACGGTACGTTCTCTTCCTCACGCGAACATTCTCACATTCCGAAACCCCCTGCCTCGCAAGCTCTCACTGACTTAGGCGTCGGAGGTTTCCCGGGCCTCCTGATCCTTTTCTGGTTTTGCAGGCCTTCGTCCTCACCAGCGATCGTCTTCCCTCTCTCATTCTAGTGGAGGCCCGTTTGGCTCAGGTCCAAACAGGATCACACCACCACAATTCTAAACTAGCAGGGAGGCAAACGACATTATTTTTTATGATAATTTTTGGTCAAAATACATATTAAAATTTTGCACTTATTAGGAAATGGTACGTTGAGGGTGTTAATTATCATATATTTTTGTTTGTTAGTCTTTCTCGTTTAAATCATCTTTCTTCTAACATCTAGAAACTATTATCCCGAAGATTTTCATGGCGACACATAAGCATACACTATGATCGTATAGTGCCTGGAAACCATCCTTATGTGACCTGTCTTAATCCCTTCATTCTTTCTTCTGCTTTCACAACAGCTTCAAAACTATTCAGTTATCTTTGACGTATAGAAGGCTCCTAGCAGGAGCTACTCCCTTCCTCAATCTCTCGTTCTTTCACTATCATCGAAAGTAGTAAGAAATCTTCTCAGCATCAAATATTTTCTTCGTAATCCAAACGCCTATGTCCGATCATTCTTGTTCTCAAGTCATATCTTGTGTTGTTTTGATCCCTCTCTCCCTTGTTCTTCTGCCATATTCTAATGGTTTGCTCGCATCATTTAGGTTCTCTCCTGCGGACAAATATTGCAGTTGGACCATGGATATTGAAGCACTTGCCGTAGTCAAATTAGATGTGCGTGAGACCTAGCCAAGGCACACAATGATATCCTAAATATGATGAGTAATCATTTAGATTATGTTTCGTATTGAGATATACAGGAATTTGGTTGAGTTCAACCAATTATTTATTTTCTATATCACTATAAGGAAAATAGGATTTGTCGACGACTCTATGTCAATAGCTACAAGTATCCGCTGATATGACTGACATTTGTCAACGGCTAAAATCAGCTGTGAGATAATAATCAGTTGTTAGTGGCTAAAATCAGCTGTTGAGATAATAATCAGTTGTCTATGGCTACTCTAGTCGTTGACAACGTCGTCGCCAAATGACGAGTATATAAACGACTAACTTTAGCCGCTGACATAAGTTTGACATTTGGCAACAACTAAAATATTTTTGATGTATTGAATATATGTCAGCGACTAACTTAAGCCATTGATATAGATTTAACTTTTATTAGCGGCTCAAGTTAGCCGTTGACATAGGGTTAAAGTTTATCAGTGACTCAAGTTAGTCGTTGACATAGGATATCGTTTATCAGCTACTTTAATTAGCTGTTGATGTATATTAATCCTTGAGTCACCGACAAAACTCAACATTTGTCAACACCTCTTAGTAGCCGTTGACAAACCATAAACCTATGTCAATGGCTAACTTTAGCCGCTGACATACATTTAAAACACCCATGGTCCCTCCCTACTCTCTCTCCCCTACCCCGCCTTGTTCCTCCCTGGAGATGCCCTCCTCCAAAACTGTGGCAACTTAAATGACCTCAAGAGGCTCAAGGCCTTCCGCCCCTACTGTAAGGCCCTAGAATTTTATTCTCTTGCATAGGTGTTTGCTTATGATAGAAATAGATTTTTGTATGTATAATATATATATGTGTATGTAAATAAACTAATTGATAGATTGTTGTAAGTAAAGGTGTGTATACTTATTGTATGTATATATTTATTTACATTGCATGGATAATACTATTTTCTGAAGTATATATTTATAGTTTATGTATTGGAATGGTGTAAATATGGTTTTATAAAGTTTTTTTGTTGTTCTGATCAATCGACCAATTGACGTCCACATTTGCAGACGTTAACCCCAAGTCAGCGGCCACATCGATGGACGCCGATTCAGAATTGGCGGCTAGTGATGTTGACGTTTACCTCCCAGATCTGTTGCGGTTTCAGATCCAAAACGCCCCCAAAATTGTTGCCTCTTATTTTGGTAACTGACCCCAACAGTCAGGAAAACCCTTCCAAGCGTGTCTCCGACCCTTTACCCTATAAAACAACTTGTTTAGGGCGCAGTTAGACCCTTTTGACTCTTTGGGTCTAAAACCCTAGTTTTGTGTGCGAACTCTGATCTTTGAACTGTTTGATATGATGATTGGAGGCTTCATCCGGTGTCTACAACGATTGGAAGGGAGTCTGAACATCCAAGAATATCTTCCCAACTCTGGCGTGCAGCGAAGATCAACACAGAACCCAGATTTGGAGGAGTTTGGCGACTCTTTGGCACTGGCCGAGGAGAGTTTCTTCGACCCAAATCTCCTTTTGTAGATTTTCTCAAAGGCAAGTAAACCATCCACATCATCCATACATATGTCTAGTAGGTCCTAGGATATTTTTCGGATTTTTATTCGAGTCCTGGAACCCCCTTCAATCGATCTTTTACGTTCAGTCTGTGTTTTGCACAGACAGGAACTTAACGGTATGATCTCTTGCCGTTAAGATCCTAAGCTGGCAGCGCACGATGTTGACGTTAACATGATAACGGCCACACCCTTGTCGTTGAGTTCTTCAGGCAGAGACAGTGTAGTCTGCTGCCATATAGAAGCTATTTTTTGGATTTTCTGCGCATGAGGATATAATGTATAAGTTATATGCTATGTAATATATTCATAGGATCATGCAGTATATGAATTTTTGAAATGCATGTCAAGCAGGTTTTTAATCTTGTAAAATTCTGTTTATGTGATTCATGTGGAATTTGAAGGTCATAGAATTTCTGTACAATGTTAATAGATGTTAGATCATACCACGAAAATTTGGGGATTTTCTATTGTCTGTGTAAATAATTAAATTTATGTACTGTAAAACAATGAGTATGCATGATAGATTTTAAAACTCCAAAAATTGTATGATGTCAAATAAATTCATGAAAATTTTGTACAATATCATGACCATGGGAAACAGATTTTTGAACAGAAAAATATGTATGTGGCCCTGTGTACCATGTTTAACTGAGTACTTGCTAAAATAGGCAGAATGCATGTTTTAATCACCATAAATTGTGTATGACTCTGAAAAATATGAAATTTGGTATGCATGATGCTCAACCTGTAAACGGTATGTGGTTAAAGTTTCATGTAAATCTGACAATAGTAGGTACTGATATCACTAATTCATGAGAGAATGGCCAATTTAAGCATGCTTAATGTAAATTGTGATAAATTAGATAATTACAGTATGGTTAGGATTAGTTGTAAATGGTGTTTGTTCAACTCTGTAAACAGTAGTACCATGCTAGGTGATACTACAATGTGTGTATGTGTGAACATGAAACAAGTGTGTTAAACTGTGCATTAAGAGTGTGTTAAAGATTGAGAAAATGTGTAAATGTGCCAATGAGTGACACTGCTACCTTAGAGGGCTGTGGAACTGTACCATAGTAATGTCCCTACGGGAAGGTTCATATGTGTGTGAAATCCATGGACATTGGAATAAAATCCTGGAGGCGGACAAGTACCGCTGGTTATGGTGGAGAGTGCTTCTCCCGGTTCTGCGCAGTAACTAAGATTTATCACTGTAATACCTAGGTGATAGATGTATGTGTGATGTGATCAGTGTGTGTCCTTCTAAGAGGTGGTTTGGACCATGTGTCACGGCATATAGTGATAACAATGTGAATTTGTGTTTATGTGAAAAATGAATGTGAAGTTTGTGTAAATAAGTAAATGAGCATGTGAATATGTGAATTAGTGTGATAACATATGAAATTGTAAATAGGGTTCTAATGTGTTAAAGTTTTGTCAAAACAGCAAGCTTATGATGTTTATACATGTGTTATGAATGTGGGAATTACTTAGAATCCATGTTAGGAACATTTCATTCTTCATATGTAAGTAGGAACATTTCATTCTTCATGTGTAAGTTGCATGTTAAGTTGCCATGATACTACAACATGAATGTATTAGAATGTGAATTGAGAAAATATGTTAGAAGATATGTAGAAGCATGTGTTAAGGTTATTATTGTATGAACATAACTATGTACCATGTGTCATGAAATTGATAGAAGTATCATGTTAGGCTTTCTTTTCAGATTGTTTAATCCATGCTACATGAACTAGTGAAATTGATTAAATGAGTAAAATGTCATATGATGTATGTATGCTTACTATGTGGGAAGTTACTTGCTGAGTCTTGTAGACTCACTCTTGCTTCGGCGTACACGCAGGTGATACTACTCCCTTGGAGGAGATCGTTAGGAGTGACTCCGAGCGTGAGGAGTAGCATCTTCGTGGAAATTGACTTATTGTACTCTTCATTTTCATAAGTATGTAATAAAGGAATTGTTGTAATTCGGTTGTGGACAATGTGGACAATGTAATAGTTAATTTCTCAGTTATGAAGTACTTGATTTTCCTTTGTTCTATATAGACTGTGTATAATGATGATGATGGAATAAGAAATTTATTCTAGTTCTTTCAATTCGTTGTTATGTGTTATATTTGTGTACGTTTCAGTCTATTGAATATGTGATGGGTAAATGTCCTACTGTAGCGGCACTCATTATATCGATGTGGATTGGTATAACCGTACCGGTATAAGGAGGGTCGTCACACCTACTCCCTAGGCGACCCGCTAAACCTCTATGACTGGGAGGAGCTCGAGGCCCTCGAGCTCACTGTCGGATGCTGGTATGCCACCAACCTATATATAAAGTGCTTCTTCGGTCATTGAGGATCAAAGAGGGACACTGACTATCATATATATAATAGACTTTAACTCATTTTTGTGTGAGTAATCGAATGTGTCAATCAATACATGATTGATCTGATTAGAGTACAATTTTACATATATATAATGATCAAATATAGTAGAAGACATTTCTAGCCACCAGGATAACTTTAAAACATAGGACGGGGGGAAATCCTTTTTCCTTAGTAAAGTTAGTGGAGAAAATGACATGATGCATGCAGGGTTTGCCTTATCTAAATGCAAGTTGGTAAAACAGAGGATTATTGAAGGCCAATTAAATAACAGGGAGATCACAACCCATCACAGTTTTATTTTGTGAGGGGGAACTCAGGGTTCAAGGTCGCCAAATTATTAGCCGCTGGTGAAGCTAAACCCTAGCTTAGACATACCTGAACAAGATAGCCAGGAATTGACTATTTGCGGATAGGGTGGATGATTCAATGAAGTGCCACTTATGTTGATCCCTTTCTCGACCATTTTTTGGGTGATGCACCTTCTCCTCAACTTCTGGATGTTTCTCTATTTATATAACACTTAAGGAAAAAGTGATCAGTAAAGCTTTGACTTAAGCCCCTTGCCTAAGAATGACATATCTTTTGTGGCGGAACGCCTCGGCCAAGCCCGTTAAATCGAAAACGTACTTGATCCGAGTCCGCCTCCCGCGAACGGGCCGAAGCCTCGCAAGGAATACCAAACCACAGTCCGTGTAAACACAAAGGAACACACCATTTTATATATATATTTCACAAGTTTTATAGCCATATTTCTACAACAACTGAAGAAAGTACAAGAGCCTGGGGCATACCCCGAGGTACAACTGAAGAAAGTAAACAACTAACTACACTACACTGCTGGAGCTGCTACTACACAGCTGGAGGTACCGACCCTACACTGCTACGACGCGGCTCTGAACTGGACGACGGTCGAGAAACGTCCTCCTCGCTCTCACCTATGAGGGTAGGGGTGAGCCTCGCTAGTCATTGGCTCAGTAGGGAACTCCCCCAAAACCGAGCAAACCAAAAACACAGATACAAAAGCAGTCAACAGTACCAACAATTTATAGAACAGCTAAGCAGGATATGAAAGCTGTAAAAGTACTTACCGCCTGCCGAATACGAAAAACAACTATAATAATTAAACGGCAAATCAGTACAAGTGTACAAGCTAAAGTAGAGACAGCCAAACACGAGCCACGTGAACTGGTTCGCGACACCAGTAACTGACTTGGACAAGCTAACACAGGTCTACCTCTCAGTCTCGCAGCCACGGATGAAAGGTCCAGCTACCGCTCCACGTGAAAAGGTCAAGTAACTGTGGAGACCAACTAAACACCACCACCTGCGGACCACACGGTCGCAGGCCCATGCCTGGCACCTCTGGAGACCCTGGCCCGGGCTCGCTAGAGTGAGGCACTGGAAAAGGACTAGCTGGGGACCAGTGTCGACTACTGGTGTTCGTACCCCCAACTACGAGCGCGCTACAAGTGACTAAAGACAAACACAAGTGTCACTGTCCCACTGTCGTCTTTCCCTCAGCCGGACGTACAACTCAAACACATGAGTGAGGGTGTCCAGGTCAGACGACACAGACCTCGACGGTACAACACAAGTACCGGGACAAAGCCCCGAGCTAACAGCCTGGCTCACAAAGAACCTGGGGCACCCAACTGGAGAGGTAACCACGGTAGGCGTCGTACTACTTGCCACGTACACAAAACCACGTGAAGACTCACGTAAACCGCGTGCACTAGTAGTCCACTACACTTGAACACCACACAAACACGTAAAGAACCAACCATCTGCGTACCCAGTACGCTAATCTCAGAAACCACGATTATTGGGTGCACCACGATTATCGTTGCACCGCTTGATACCAACAGATATTCAATATATCAATATTTAACCAAAAGCATGCTAACGGCAACATCGACTGCCGTCGATGGGATATAAACGGCAAGGTATCTGGCCGTTAAGCTCCCAGCTGAAGAACCTGGCGTCAAACGATATTGACGCCAAGCTCCCCAACTCCAGTTTCTGCAGAAACCCTAAACCGATTCTACAGGCATTCTTAGTCCCAAAACTATCGAGAAAACATGAGTAAATACTTCCTCTAACATGCATGAATCCTAATTAACTCCAAACAACATGTTTCTATTGTTAAATTGCTCAAACTACCCATGTACCCCGCATGGATACCATTACCCGAAAACACCATTATCATGCAGATTCATGCGTTCCAATTGCATTATTACACCCTATAGGAACTAAAGGGATCGTTCCCTACCTCAGTACACGCTTAAACCTCCTAAATTCTCCCGGTTCACACCGAACCCTCCGGAGCTCCTATGGCAATTGCACCACGTTCCGGCGTTTTCTGGCACAATCGACCACCGCCACACGTTCCACGATCTTCCAATTATCCTTTTACAGCTCTTGGAAGCATTGGGGAAGCAAGAGACATGAAGTCAGGGCAAGGGAGATTGAGCTGGGAGAACTGCTCTCGGGTAGACTATATTCTGTAGGTCGCACAGGTTGGCGTCAACATGGCTGTCGCCAATCAGACCGCCAAGGCTAGACGTCCATATCCCTTGTCGCCAAGTTCATACAGTAAACGTCAACTTACATGGACGCCAACAAGTCAACGACCACACCTGGCCGCCAACTCCTACTCAACTGCAGCAGGTCCTATTTTATCTCAGGACCCAACCTGCACCACACCTGTACACACCACATGACCAAACCACATTGGCCTCACAATGGCCACCACAACCGATACACACATGATCCATAAGGATCCGAAAAGCACACGACGTTACATACTATCATCTAAAAAGAAAATTTCGACCTCGAAATTCATAACACAATTCAAACTTAAACAATTTAAACATACACATTTTTACAAGTACTATCATCTAAAAAGAAATACAAAAGCTTATTCAAACAGATAGGGATACCCCTTAGCCATCTCCTCGGCTAACTCCCAGGTATCCTCACCACCCAACATATTTTCCCATCTTACTTTAACTAGCTCAATTTCTTTATTTCTCAACTTCTTTATCTTTCGATCAATGATCTGCACCGGATACTCTGGCATTGTCATATCCGGCCTCAGGTCACAACCTTGATAACTGATTATCTGAGCTGGATCTTCAATACACTTTCTTAACATAGAAACATGAAATATATCATGAACATCCGCAAAATCTGCTGGCAAATCCAGCCTATAAGCCATTTCCCCAATTTTCTCAATCACCTGGAAAGGTCCTACATACCTTGGCTCAACTTTCTAGTCTTACCAAATCTCATAATACCTTTACTCGGGGAAACTTTCAGGAAAACAAAATCTCCCACTTCAAACTGAAGCGGTCTCCTCTGGATATCTGCATAACTCTTTTGCCTACTTTGAGCTGCCTGCAATTTTTCCATAATAAGCTTCACTATTTCTGTGGTTTGCTGAATCAATTCAGGACCCACTAATTGCCTTTCTTCCACTTCATGCCAGTTCAATGGGGTTCTACATGGCCTTCCATATAAAGCTTCATATGGTGCCATCCCAAGACTGGTATGATAACTATTATTATAGGCAAACTCAACCATTCCCAAATGATGCTCCCAATTTCCTCCCCAAACTAAAGAACAAGCCCGCAACATATCTTCAATCGTCTGGATAGTCCTCTCTGTCTAACCATCTGTCTGGGGATGATAAGCGGAGCTATATCTCAGCTCAGTACCAATTACTTTCTACAGACTCCTCCAAAAACCAGAAGTAAATCTTGGATCTCTGTCAGACACAATAGTCTTCGGAATACCATGCAATGGAACAATCCTTTCAACATAAACCTTTGCTAATCTATCCACTGTCCAAGACATACTTACTGCCACTAATCTGCATACCTTGGTCAATCTCTCAACAAATACCCATATTTCATTATGCCCGGAACCCGATCTTGGTAAACCTGCCACAAAGTCCATGGCAATATCATCCCATTTCCACTGTGGGATGGGCAACGGTTGCAATAAATCTCCAGACTTCTGATGTTCTGCTTTAATCTGTTGACAGATAGCACACCTTGCAACAAACTCTGCTATTTCCTTTTTCATATGAGGCCACCAGAAATGCTTCCTCAAATCGCGGTACATTTTAGTACTACCCGGATGGATAGTGTACCTGGATTTATGAGCCTCTTCCAACACTCGCTGCTTTACTCCTCTTTCAGCTGGAACAAACAATCTGCCTCTGAGCCTGACCACACAATTATCATCAATGGTAACTCCTTCCATTTTTACAATCTCAGCTAAACTTACATCTACTCTCTGAGCTTCAACAATCTGCCAATACAAGGACGGCTCTACAGCACTAGCAGCTAGTACTGCCCGTCACTGACTACTGGGCACATACAAGGAGTTCTCCACTATCTCTTCATACAACTTCCATTCTTTAATCATCATCAGATTTATATATGCCTTTCTACTCAAGGCATCTGCTACAACATTGTCCTTACCTGAATGGTAAGACAAACTGAAATCATAATCTTTCAAATATTCAATCCATCTACGCTGACGAAGATTTAAATCTTTCTGCGAGAAAATATACTTCAAACTTTTATGATCTGTAAAGATCTCAAATCTCTCGCCATATAGATAATGCCTCCACATTTTCAAAGCAAACACAACTGCTGCTAATTCCAAATCATGGGTGGGGTAATTCTCCTCTGCTGGCTTCAGTTGCCTGGACGCATAAGCTATCACTTTGCCATGCTGCATAAGCACTGCGCCAAGTCCTCTCCTTGAAGCATCTACATAAACCACAAAACCACCACTCCTTGTCGGTAATGTAAATATAGGTGCTGATGTAAGCATTTTCTTCAATTCCATAAAACTTTTCTGACATTCACCGGACCACACAAAAGGCACACCTTTTCTGGTCAACTTAGTCATAGGTGCCGCAATCTTAGAAAAATCTTGTATGAAGCGCCTATAATAACCTGCTAATCCCAGAAAACTTCTAATCTCAGTTATTGTCTTAGGCACTTCCCATCTCATCACTGCTTTCACTTTACTTGGGTCTACTCACTACAAGAAAAAAAGGGAATAGAGACCGAAATATTCGGTCTCTATTCGGTCTCTAAACAGTTCTGAGACCGAATAACGACTGAATAGAGACCGAACTTGTCGGTGAACAATTTCTGGTCACAAATCTGTGACCGAAAAAGTTCGGTCACTATTCGGTCACTAATTAGTGACCGAATAGTCACCGAAGCACTTCAGTCGCTAAAAGTGCACATCAGAGATTGAATAATTTCGGTCACAATTCGGTCCCTGATATAGCGACGGAATTGAGTCCAAAATTATTCGGTCTCAAATAGAGACCGAACCATCAGTCACAATTCGGTCCCTGATATAGCGACCGACTTGAGACCGAAATAAATCGGTCACTAATAGAGACCGATCAAATCAGTCACAATTCGGTCCCCGATATAGGGACCGAATAGAGACCGATGCATTCGGTCTCTATTTGAGACCGAATAATGTCGGACTCTATTCGGTCCCTATATCGGGGACCGAATTGTGACTGATTTCTTCAGTCACTAATCGGTCTCTGTTTTTCTATTTTTTTTTTAATTTGTAAATTTTTAGCAAAATAACCTGTGTAAATAAAACAACGTCCACAACAATAATAAATATCCACAATACAACACAGTAAATGACCACAAACAACAATAATAAAAATGTCCACAACACAATAATAAAATAAAAATGTCCACAACAAAACAATAATATAAAGTCCACAATAATAATATAAAGTCCACAATAATAATATAAAGTCCACATGAACAATAAAAATATACACAACATCATAATAATAAACTATCCACAACAACAATACAAATGTCAATAACAATAAGAATAATAGTGAAATGAAAATCATGAATCATCCTCCTCGTCCTCGTGCTCGTCTCCTCCCACGCCACTCGCTGAAGGAACCTACAATACATATATAACAATAATAAGTTAAAATTGAATATTATTAGAAACAATAAAATATTTAAATTTACAAAAATTCGGAGGCCAATCGGATGAGTATTTCTAATTTTAAACCCCTAAACGTAAGTTAATCATTTTTAATGTAAACAATTGTTGATTGTAAGTTTAAGGCGTCGAGCTAAAACCAGGAGTCCGAATTGAACTCCGTCAGTTTCCACAAGTCACATTCATCGTCGTGGCCGTGCTGGAAAAAACTGGAGGCCAATCAGATGAGTATTTCTAATTTTGAACCCCTAAATGTAAGTTCTTCATTTTTAATCTAAACTGACTTGTCGAATGTAAGTTTGAGACATCGACCTCAAACTGGGAGTCCGAATTGAGCTCTGTCAGTTTCCACAAGTCACATTCATCGCCCTGGCCGTGCTGGAAAAAACCGGAGGCCAATCAGATGAGTATTTCTAATTTTGAACCCCGAAACCTACCTAAATTCTTCATCTTTAATCTAAACTGACTTGTCGAATGCAAGTTTGAGGCGTCGACCTCAAACCGGGAGTCCGAATTGAACTCCGTCAGTTTCCACAACTCAGATTCATCGCCCTGGCCGTGCTGGAAAAAACCGGAGGCCAATCGGATGAGTATTCTAATTTTGAACCCCGAAACCTACCTAAACTCTTCAACTTTAATCTAAACTGACTTCTCGAACGCAAGTTTGAGGCGTCGACCTCAAACCGGGAGTCCGAATTGAACTCCGTCAGTTTCCACAAGTCACATTCATCGCCCTGGCCGTGCTGGAAAAAATCGGAGGCCAATCGGATGAGTATTTCTAATTTTGAACCCCTAAACCTACCTAAATTCTTCATCTTTAATCTAAACTGACTTCTCGAATGCAAGTTTGAGGCGTCGACCTCAAACCGGGAGTCCGAATTAAACTCCGTCAATTTCCACAAGTCACATTCATCGCCCTGGCCGTGCTGGAAAAAACCGGAGGCCAATCGGATGAGTATTTCTAATTTTGAACCCCTAAACCTACCTAAATTCTTCATCTTTAATCTAAACTGACTTCTCGAATGCAAGTTTGAGGCGTCGACCTCAAACCGGGAGTCCGAATTGAACTCCGTCAGTTTCCACAAGTCACATTCATCGCCCTAGCCGTGGTGGAAAAAACCGGAGGCCAATCGGATGAGTATTTCTAATTTTGAACCCCGAAACCTACCTAAATTCTTCATCTATTGACCTAAACTGACTTCTCGAATGCAAGTTTGAGGCGTCGACCTCAAACCGAGAGTCCGAATTGAACTCCGTCAGTTTCTACAAGTCACATTCATCGCCCTGGCCGTGCTGGAAAAAACCGGAGGCCAATCGGATGAGTATTTCTAATTTTGAACCCCGAAACCTACCTAAATTCTTCATCTTTAATCTAAACTGACTTCTCGAATGCAAGTTTGAGGCGTCGACCTCAAACCGGGATTCCGAATTGAACTCTGTCAGTTTCCACAAGTCACATTCATCGCCCTGGCCGTGCTGGAAAAAACCGGAGGCCAATCGGATGAGTATTTCTAATTTTGAACCCCTAAACCTACCTAACTTCTTCATCTTTAATCTAAACTGACTTCTCGAATGCAAGTTTGAGGCGTCGACCTCAAACCAGGAGTCCGAATTGAACTCCGTCAGTTTCCACAAGTCACATTCATCGCCCTGGCCGTGCTGGAAAAAACGGAGGCCAATCGGATGAGTATTTCTAATTTTGAACCCCAAAACCTACCTAAATTCTTCATCTTTAATATAAACTGACTTCTCGAATGCAAGTTTGAGGCGTCGACCTCAAACCGGGAGTCCGAATTGAACTCCGTCAGTTTCCACAAGTCACATTCATCGCCCTGGCCGTGCTGGAAAAAATCGGAGGCCAATCAGATGAGTATTTCTAATTTTGAACCCCGAAACCTACCTAAATTCTTCATCTATTGACCTAAATTGACTTCTCGAATGCAAGTTTGAGGCGTTGACCTTAAACCGAGAGTCCGAATTGAACTCGTCAGTTTCCACAAGTCACATTCATCGCCCTGGCCGTGCTGGAAAAAAACGGCGGCCAATCGGATGAGTATTTCTAATTTTGAACCCCGAAACCTACCTAAATTCTTCATCTTTAATCTAAACTGACTTCTCGAATGCAAGTTTGAGGCGTCGACCTCAAACCGGGAGTCCGAATTGAACTCCGTCAGTTTCCACAAGTCACATTCATCGCCCTGGCCGTGCTGGAAAAAACCGGAGGCAATCGGATGAGTATTTCTAATTTTGAACCCCTAAACCTACCTAAATTCTTCATCTTTAATCTAAACTGACTTCTCGAATGCAAGTTTGAGGTGTCGACCTCAAACCGGGAGTCCGAATTGAACTCCGTCAGTTTTCACAAGTCACATTCATCGCCCTGGCCGTGCTGGAAAAAACCGGAGGCCAATCGGATGAGTATTTCTAATTTTGAACCCCTAAACCTACCTAAATTCTTCATCTTTAATCTAAACTGACTTCTCGAATGCAAGTTTGAGGCGTCGACCTCAAACCGGGAGTCCGAATTGAACTCCGTCAGTTTCCACAAGTCACATTCATCACCCTGGCCGTGCTGGAAAAAACGGAGGCCAATCGGATGAGTATTTCTAATTTTGAACCCCAAAACCTACCTAAATTCTTCATCTATTGACCTAAACTGACTTCTCGAATGCAAGTTTGAGGCGTCGACCTCAAACCGGGAGTCCGAATTGAACTCCGTCAGTTTCCACAAGTCACATTCATCGCCTGACCGTGCTGGAAAAAATCGGAGGCCAATCGGATGAGTATTTCTAATTTTGAACCCCGAAACCTACCTAAATTCTTCATCAAATTCATGACAGGGGCATACCCCTGGAAGTACAACCGGAGCCCCACTCCTCACTCCTCTCTCCGCCCCCCCTCACTAGGCCTTGCCTACGTGAGCTGCTCACCTCCTCCTCCTCCCTCTCCCGACGCCAGTCTGGAAGAGGAGGCCTCGACGCCGTCGACGCCTCGGGCCGCTGCAACCCTCCTTGTACCATGGAGGGATCCCCCAGGGACACAATGTCGTCGAGGGAGGCGAACGCCGATCCGGTCCTCGCGGGCGTCTCCTGCTGGGCCTGCCGCTGCTGCTCCTGGCACTTCTTTAGCACCCGGTCCTTCAGTGTCTCGTAATCCGCGACGATCCGCGCCCGAGCTTCCTCAGCCTCTCTCTCTCTCTCCCTAGCCTCGAGCAGGCGACCCCTCATGGTAGCCCGGTCATCCCTCAGCTTCTTCATGGCAGCCGCCATGGTCCACCGCTGCACATGAAATACAAGGGGTGTTAGTTATGTACACATGCCAGGAAGGAGGAAATTCGGTGCCTTACCTCCGCCTCCATCTCCAACCACAGAGTCTCCATCTGCGCATGGAGAGTCGCCACTCCACTCCCCTCCCGCTGCACATAAAGAGCAAGTCATGTCAAGATCAAGTCAAGTCAAAATCATAATTGAAAAGCATAATCAACCTACTGTCTTACCTCTGCCTCAAGCTCCTGCACTCGTGCCCGCACCCGATCTAGGGCCTCCTGCAGGTGAACTGCCAGGTCTCCTCTCGCCAGCTGGGCAGACGAGCTTCCCCCCGCACTCAGTCCTCACAGTACACTCCTTTGAACCTTTTGAGGCCATTTTATGTACACACATTCCACACAAGTCAAGCAATTCAAGCCAATTCGACACAAATGCAACCCACTTTTATTCATCTAATTTGTGTTACACTTATTCAAATCAGGAAAGTACATCATTTTGCCTTGCGGGCCATAAAGAAATCACAAGAAATGGGGCAAATGGTGTCAGTAAAATCTTCATACTGCCATATGTCTTCCGGGTTTCCTGCACTGCCAGTCCCACCTTCTTGCTCACTGTGTACTTCTTCCAAGTCTTCATAGCCTTCTTCATCAACTTCTCGTTTCGTCCGGTGACTATCATATCAGTGCAACTGGATGAAGTTGGAATTCCCCGTGGAATCCCAAGCTGACAATGGCACCGATGTGGTTGGTACACCACCATCTGACCTACTCCAATCAGCCACAAATCTCTTTCTACCCTGGTCCGAACCCGGAACTCAATAGTCCTCATGAAGAGTGGCCTCACGATGAAGTCATCCATTACCAGAAACGCCAAATGATCTCTCCAAGCATCTCTGCCTTAAGCTTTCAAGTGTGCTGTCACGCACTTGATCTCATTCTCTGGCTCATACCACGCCCTGCTGCAGTACACCGAGCTCCGAAGGAAGACTCTGGAAGGAGTAGGTTGTACATCAGCAAAATCAAACTTCAAGTGAGCCTCCATCCATACCTGAAGCAGGAACAAGCTCCCGCATGTGCGTCCGCCTAGGCTCATCGTGTTTAGTGAACTGTACAGGTGTGCCAGCACCGCAGGGGCAAGTTACTGTCCGCGCCACAGCAAAGATAGGATCCCCACGTGCTCGTAGAGGATGAAATCGCCATTTGTGGGGAACAAGAATATCCTGGCCAGGCAAAGTGTCAGTCCTCGCGTTGCCCTCTCTCCACCAATCTCCCTAGCATGCTGGATCAGCCACCAGGCCAGTCGGTCCAGGAAGATCCCATGCTTGTTCGTCATCCGCAGCACCTCTTTCTTGTCCTGCACAATGTCTGCTAAAATCTCTTCCCACGGGAGGAGAGGAGTCGCTGCATCGTATTCCAAGCACCACCCCCATCCCAGAAAAAGCTCCACCTCCTCCAACAGCACGCTTGCTTCGAAGCCCTGGAACACAAAAGTATGTGTGTGCGGGTGCCATCTCTCCACCAACGCCCCCAGGGCGTCAAATCCCCACCACATGTCCTTCATGTTCTTCGCCAACACCACCATAAAACTCAGGTTCCACATGCCGATGAAGCTTCGCATGTCCAGAGTGATGGCGTTTACCAGGTTCACGAGCCAGGAAAAGGCCCGTACCTGGCCTTGGCTTGGGAAGGCAGGGATTTCTTGCATGAGGGTGGGGTGTTGTAAGAACAAAGTTTGGGGCGTTTTCAGCCCAGGTAAAAGCAGAAACGATCATTGCTTACCTCCCCGTTGGCCAGTCGCATGCTCAGGTGCCCCGGAACTTCGCTCAGAACTCCAGGTTTGCGCCTGTGGATCGTCTGGTCGAAGAGGAGGCCATCTTGCTGTGTTGTTTTCGTCTCTCAGCTCTCTGGTTCGCAGCAGGAGCAGGGAGAGACGGAGGTAGGAGATGGTAGAGTCCTCATGGACTCCCATCACCTATATTTTCGGCCTGATCCGCTGTCAGGTAGACGTCCAGATCGGTGGACGTCAGTGGTAGGTGAGCGGCAACATCAGTGGACGTTAACCTGTTACTGGCGGCCATCGATGTGGACGTTTACTGTCCGGAAATTTTTAAAGTCTTATTCTTTATATGGCCATCATCCTTTTATCTTGTGCTTCAAGTTGTTTTGCAGATGTTTTAAGCACGAGCTGCGCTTCAATTTCGGAACACTCATGCGACCTTGAGTGTTACAGGTATGTCTAACATAGGACCCCACCAGAGGCGGATAACTTGGCGACCGTGAACCCTGAGTTCCCCTTTACCAAAAACTATGAAGGGTTTGCGATCTCTCAATTATTTGTATGGCCTTTAGAACTTTCCTCTGGTGCTAACTTGCATTTTAGATAGTCAACCCACACCAGCATGCATTTAGTTCTTCACCGCTAATCAGTAAAAAAAAATGGTGATTTTCCTCGATCATATGATTGCTCCATGGCTCCCCCAGCTTAGGTAGCCCACCGGGTCCGCCCTTCATGATTATCCAAGTTGATATCAGGTCTTTGTTGCCCCCCTTCTCCACTTGTCCCACCGTGCATATCACGAATAATCATTCCAGCCTTATTGAGTTCATTTGAGCCTTCGCCAGTCGCGAGCTTCATTCCGGACTTCAGGCTTTCCAAGCATGTGATTCCAGTTAGAATCTTTTGATAATCCTTTGAGAGATCAACCAACTCCTTGTCTCCACAACCTCCTAAATTCAGGACCGACGTCCTGATTAGGCCAGCGAGCCCATGAGCTCCGGTTATGAGACTCTCTTGATTCAACCGTCATACTACAAACTCCTTTGACTCAGACATGCCAGAAACTAGTCAAAGTTCAACACAACCATGCCAGGGACCCTGCCATTGGGTCGCAGTTGTAGTTACACGGGTAGATCACCCTTTTCTTACCCCATTTTGTCTCTCAGACGATACATCATCAGTTTCTAGCCTGACTCTTTCGTTTGGCTTGCCAGAATTCTTATCCTCGGAGATGGTCCTTCATCAAATCTCCACGTCCTTCGTTTACCGAGACACCAACCTTTCAGTCCGCTCTGCTCCCTTGCAAGACCGGATGTCTCGGAGGGGCATTTGTAGACGCGAGATTTGGCCCATCTCCCACAAGGCTCTTTTGGCCCATTAAGCCTCGTTTGACCATTTGTTGACTTGCCTCGGATACCATGTAGACGGCAGCATCGATGGCTGCCGACTACTGGTTGACGGCATGGGTCTTTGACGCTGACCCAGACAGACGTCCACATCCATGGACGTCTGCATGCGGTTGGCGGCATGATCGCTGGACGTTAACCTGGTTTACCTAGTCTGCGCAACTACCCCGAGAATATAGCCCACTAGCGCCTTTCTCTCGCCCATGCACCGCATGGGGCCGTTCCCAACGGCATATGGTCCACCTTGGCACCCCCTTGACCTAGTAAAAATCCTATGTGGCCTCTCCCCATTGGTTGGAGCCTTTAGACTTGGATTTCCATGTGTACAAGTGTGTTTCTTCACACTTGAGCATCCAAGGCAGCTGAGCTCGAGCCCACTGTCTATATAACTCCCCCTTGAGCCCTCTAAGCCGGAGGAGGAGGCTGGACGTCCACATGCTGAAGCTTTGAGAGAAGAGAGAGAAAGTGCACCCACTCTTCCACCAACTCTTGCTTCTTCTTCCTCTCATGAGTTGGGACGTCTAGGAGCTTCTTCCCGAGCTGGAGGAGCCCTACAAGGAGCTGCAACACTTGCAAACGAGGATCTACACCTCCATCCCTCTCTCTTTCCCTTTTACTCTTTAGTTCTTTTGCATATCACACACACTCTCCCACTCACTCTAGGCACATAGGTCCTCTCCCTACACACCTAGAAAGGGGTTTCCAACCAAAAACGGAGGGAAGAAGGGTGGTCATAGCATTTGGCCACCCCTCTTCTCAAGTCCGCAACGGGTACGGGACTCACCTTTTGGGCTATCTCTTCACATTTTGGGCATTTACTACTCTGTCATTAGTCTTATAGAGTGTCCTTTTTGTGGCAGGAACAACACAGAAGACCGCGGAGCTCTTCTCCTTTGGCTGGCTGAAGGAGGAGAAGTTGAAGCCCTCGTCTCCATCCGTTGCGCGAGGCGACCATACCGGCGTGATTCTAACACTCCTTGGGCACAGGTAAGGCCCTGGCGATCACGTACTCCCCTTCATTCAGCTTGTTTTCTTTGTTCTCCCTCTAGTCAACTCAGTCAACGGGAGGGTCAACGAGGTCAACCGGCAACCCCATCATCGCCAACGAGAGTTCGGCGGCGTCCGCGAGCATTCGAGAGATCCAGAGTTCGGCCGGGGACGGTGCGGAAACGACGTCGACACACGGGTTGTCGAAATTGGTCACTCCTGAGCATCATCCTCATTCTCTTCCTCTTGAGTGTGGTAATCCCCATCAAACTCACCTGAAACACATGAAATAATAACGCAGGATGAGCGAACAACGCCCAGTAGGACTTAATATCTCGTATGAACAAGCATGCTTTAAATGATTAATGTCTTAGAAGGCAGGGTAACTAGAGATCATAGTCATGTAGAGCAAAGTAACGATAGTAAGAGAATGATAGCACTTGTACATGGAAAATAGCACAACAATTAAAATGATAGATTGGCCATGTAACGATATGGCACATAAAGTTGCACAACAGTGCACTAGTAACGATAGCACTTGTATAGATAGCACTGATTGATTGTCATAGATTAAATCTTGATAGTATAATGGCACTGGATGTATGCCAACATCTTGATCATTTTAACTCCCATGGGCAAATAGCACATTTCGGACACTCTCCCTAGGACCAGATCGGGCCCCATTGCACTGGCATAGTCATGTTTCTATTATCTTAGACAATCATATGGATGGCCAAATAGAGTACCAAGAATAGATGAGAATAGTAGACGAATAGACGAGAGTGTAGAGAGAAAGTGAACAGATGAGAGTAAAGAGATAGTAGATAAGAACAGGGAGGAAATGTAACACCCTCCTCCGACCGCACACACACATATACATATCACATATCACATAGTTCTTGATCGGAAGAGGGGTTACACTAACAAACTTCGTTATGGGCTGACAAATCTGTGTAGTGTCCAAGACTAGCAAACCATTCCACAAAGGCATCTTTGGAAATTTTATACCTCAACAAAGTAACTTAGTATCAACACCCCTTATTTACATAAAGCCAAACTTTCTCCTCTAGACCTATAATAGTACAACAAAATCTATAAAGAGTCACTAAAACTATGTTCTTCTACTTCTTCTTCTTCATCACCAGTAGAGTTGTGAATAATCTGTAGCTGAGATTGCACTCTTCTTCAATCTGAAAGGGGTGGAGGAACAAAGGCATGAGTCAGAGGGACTTAGTAGGTGATAGTAAGCGTAAAGATAGGAATTTCAATTGCAGAACTAAGTGAATATTTAGAAGGTGCATATATGGATCAAACATATTTGCTCATGAACTTCATACTTAACATAAACATATAGCTCAAGTTGGTTTCATAACAGCTCAAACGAATCTCAGAACAAAAGTCATATTTATCTTTCAAAATTCAGATCATAATTTGATTTCAGAACAAATTCGATAGACATCACTGCTCTCAAGAGGTTACTAAATAGACATAAATATATCCTTAGTGCCTAGGCGATTCCAGCACCTTGGATCTTGTTCATTGTGCAAGAACGGGGTTTATTACCCACCATCGTCAGTCCATTGACTTGGATTTACCTACAAATTGTTGCCCACAGCTGATCACAAGTGATTGGTGCTACCACAAGTGATCCTAAACCCTCTTTGAAGAGAGCACTGTCTTCAGATCATGAGTTATGTTTCATGAGCACAATAGGGATAGAAGTTCCAAAAGATAGTTTAATGATTGAGTAATCAAATCATCTTGGTCATAAAGTAGTTTAGAGTCCAAGAAAATGAGATAAACAACTTGCGAGGTCAATAGCATAGTGAGTCTTCAAAAGATGGAATAAGAATTGGTGCTGGGAGCACCACAAGATAGTGCCTATCGACAGCTAGAAGGTGCCTGTCGATAGGTACTAATTTTTCAGAAGTTCTGAGTTCTGGAACAAGGGTGCCTGTCGACAGTGAATCCTATCTGTCGACAGCCGCAGAACACTCCTCCTTAAATGGTTAAAACTGACTGGTGACATGAATTATAACCAAAGATTTGAACAACATGAGAGGGAAAGGATAATTCATACTTCTAATGATCTCACTGAACACAAGTTAAAGATGATACCAAATCAAAGATTATTCTTAAGTCCCTTAATTAGAGGAGAAACAAAAGAAATAAGAACTCTACAAATCTTGGGACAAATAGGAAGCATGAGTTCTTACGGATGATACAACTACAAACATGGAAATAAGAACTAGAGAGAAATCGAAGGAGGGAACCTACTTGACTTGAAAGGGAAATGAAGATTCTTCTTAGTAATAACATGGTTCCAAAGGTAGTTAGGGAGTCAATCAAAAGTCTGGAGATACAATTACGTATACAGAAGATACACATTAAACCAAGATTGGTTGACAAGCTCAAAGGCAACATATACGAGGCTATAATCCTTCTAACAAAAGTAGAGAATAGACGTTGAAGAGAGGATAGGAACCTACATGACTTCAAGATCAACGAATCCTTCCTTCTACAAATAAGAATATCCTTCGTCGACTAGGAAGACAATGGCAGTTGTAGCAGGGATGATAGCTACAGCAGCTACAACAGCAGCACGAGCAGAAGCAGAAGTAGTTGCAAGGGCAGTGGAGCTAGCAACTCCAGCAGCTCCTCCCAGCAGCTGTTCCAGCAGCAAGGAGCAGGGAAAATAGGAGCTAGAACAAAGAGGGTTTTGAAAAGTGTGTACGAAGGGAGAGGAGTGCCTTTTATAACCCAGCTTCCACTCCATGCACGATGACACCTCCTATGAGCAGGTGTAAACAGTAAAACCTCTTGGTTTTTACTGTTTACACATGGCCCATGAACCCAATCTCACACCCACATCTCAGCCACCATCGTGTAAGGAGTTTAACTTACAGTGACATGGGCTGACGTTGCCCATGCTACATAAGCATGCATAAATTCCAAAAAAATGGCTTCCGTAAATAGGCAATAAATCAGCTGGCCTAATTAAGCTTATGTTTGGGTGTTCATATAATGTCCAATCAATCTGTAATTTCAACCATAAGCTAATGTAATAGTTTTACAAATTATGGTGATTTTAGTTTAATTTTTTAAATTTATTTTCCACTGGGTGAAAAATCGTCCAGAAAATAGTTGCGTCGGCTTAATCTCGATATCCGTATGTCAACAATTTCGGATATTTACATTTCTGATATCACCACATTTTTCTAAGAATTATGGTGCTCTCGAATTTCATTTTTGTTACAGAATTCTGGTGTCGCCCTGTCGGAGCGCGCACCTCTCAGTACGTTACTAGAATAGCATTTACTAATATAAATTAATTCTAAATTAGTGTTAATTACATATCATGATAGTGGTTATATTTAATAATCTAATTATTCACAGTTTTCTAGTAAATAGAATTTTCGGGGTGTTACAGGAAATCGTAAAACGACGATAAACAGTCGATAGTAACAGTTGCACAGCACTAGGTCGGGTGCCGGCAGTCTGGTAGAAGTCACATCCACCCACTAGCCGTGTTATGAACACAGGCCAGATGGTCCAGCGTGATTCCAAGGTAAGAAGTAAATCACTAAGGCCGTTGGATCGTACTGATCCATAAGAGTGTAACGGGTTTTAAATGTACAACCAGCTCATTGGCAATGGACGTGCGCCAAAGCCAAGGAGACTTACGGAGGCCTTGACAAGGAGTCCCTAGTCCAGTCAAGAGTATTCCCAACGGAGAGGTGGTCCATGCCAAGAAAAGTGTGTAACGAAATGTTATCTGTCTTGCCTCGAGTGCTCGATGGCAGAGGGACACGATGTCGGTGTACAAAGCACGCGAATAAAATGAAGACGAGTGTCATTTAAATAATAGAAAAATTTAAGTGAAATAATTACACTTAATTACCATGTATATTATTGAGTATTTTAATTGGTCTCATTGCAAATAATAACGTTTAGTGTGTGCAAGTGTAAAGAAATCATGAGAGTATGTATAATCGTGCATATAGCTTTTAATTAATAAGATTTATATAAATATTACCCGTTATTAATTAATCAGGTCGAAATGTTAATAAAAGTGTTCAATTAAGGCTAAATAATGGCTAAATAGCATAATCAGTAAGGGCATGAGAGAAATTTACAATTCTGGCCGCAATCTTGAAAATGCGACGGGGGTACCTGTCGCGATTTAAGTCGCGACGGGCGGTCCGGGCGCGACAGCTAAACCGGCCAGGCTGACGCAGTTCGGGAGGAAATCGCGACGGCGCGAGCCGTCACATTTATAACACGACAGACCAGCCGGTCGTGATCCCTCTAATATCGCAACAGGTTGGGCCGTCGCGATTTCAGAGCAGCTGCCCGACCCAGAAAAGGGGATCTACCTTTTTGGGTTTGGTCCTTCCCTCCCATTCATGATACAGTACACTTCTAAAATTGATATCAAATGGCACAATGATCCAAAAATTATGAAACTAGTTTTAAATGAAAGTAGACTCGTAGATCTATCAACAGGCATGAGCAATTAGAAAATAGACAAGGTTTGTGCATGCTTTAATTAGGTTACATTTCAGTGACCTAAGAGATGCAAAGTCATGGAAAATGATTTAATTAGCAAAGGATACATGACGAAAATTTGAGAAAATAGAGGCGTTTGAAAGCTAACATCATGTAGTATTTATGATAATATTTTCATGGCATGGGATCAAGTACATGCGTGAATTGAAAGCAATCATGAAGGTTCCGGTGCATGGTAAGGATAGAGCTTAGAACATTTAATACTCCTACATGGAGCCACAAAAATTAGGGAAATCATAGGGCTTTCATAGATGGATGTGTAGGTTACCTATGGCCGAAATTAGGTGATTTGTGCTTGAGATATTGCCCACATTTTCTTGCTATAATGAAAACCTAGGGTGATGACGACGAAGAAGAAGAAAACCCTTTTTCCAAGCTCCTTCTTCTCCTTGCTCCTCATCCTCAGCCTTGTCCCTTTGTTCTCCAAAGTCCCAACAACGAAATGAGACTTGGTAGGGATGAATTAGAGGTGTATAAGGTGGTTTAAGAGTCCTTACTTTCTAAAACTCCTCCTTTCCTTTAAAACTCCAAATTCCATACTTATCTCCCTATTTCTCTCCTTTATCTAACTAATAGGATTAGGGAGAGGGTTAATTTCGTGGGTAAAGGGTTAGGATAACTCTAGGACTCCTTTTTAGGATATATATAGGTCATTTACTATTTATCTTAACCCTTTTACTAATTATTACTATTTTTAGTACGAATTTCACATAATTAGCTCCCACCCCATGATGGGCTCTTCACATTTGGGCACATTCTTTTATGTTTGGACCACTAGTACAACCCATTCCTAATTTAACTTAATGGATTTTGATTTAATTCAATTATTCCCTCTTTAATCTAATTTAAATATATCTATCACATTTATATAATTAATTTTTTATTTATTTAAGATTTAAAAATCAGAGTTGCTACAGGCAGTGACTGGGCGAAGTTCCTACGCCCAGATTATTGCCGCTACAAAGTCTCCTCCAGTGGTGAAGATCGGTGTCAAGGCCCCGGGATTCATTGATTCAAGAGAGCCGGCGGCTTTTTTCTCGGAAGGAAATTAGTATGTCTACAAGCGCTCTGAAGTTGGCCCCGATAGTGCGATGCTCTTATGGGAGGTGCTCCATACCAGAATTCAAAACATGCCTTTCACAGCGGCTCATGTTAAAAGGTGATTAAATTATCATCGTTCTAAATCACAAGAACTTGCTGCTTCGTTTTGATGAGGGGGAGGAATACCTAAAAATGATTATGAGAAGCCGCATCTATATTAATGGCCTCCTATATCGCTTCTTCATGTGGGATGCTCAGTTTGACTTTAATGCCGACCCAACTATTCTTCCTATTTGGGTTGGCCTTCCTATGATCCCTGTTGACTACAAAACCTACTTTGGCTATGACATAAACACATGAGGCCTTCGTTTATGTAGAACTAGATATTGCCAAACCTAGACCGGAAAGGATATGGATTGGTTGTGGGGCGCGTGGATTCATTTGCAGTGTGACCAGGTTTGTCACAATGCTCGCAGTTAGTCTTGTTGGTGTTTGAGGGGGTAGCGATCATGGGCTTCCTTTCCTGATTTGGCCCTTCGGTGATGTTGAATGGCCACTTCTTGCCATTGGCCGGTCTGCTTGATGAACCAGGTGCTTGTTCCTTCTTAACAATTCTTCCCTTGATGCGATCAGTGAGATCGGTCGCATCCTCCAGCAACTGAGCCTTTTTAACCATGCCAGCATAGATCAGAATGTCAAGTGGTGCCAGCTGTGTAATGTAAGAAGGCTTGAGCCCATTAAAAAATCACCTCGCCTTCATCTTCTCAGTATTGACAAGGTGATTCGCATATCGAGCTAATCGAGAGAATTGGGCTTCATATTCTGCTAATGAGAGGTTCCTTTGCTTTAATGTAGCAAATTCGGCCGCCTTTCTTTCCTGAACTCGTTCAAAGAAATACTTGGAATTGAACTACTCCTTGAATTCATCCCAAGTAAATTGTGCATCAGCCCAAGTGGCTTCAACCACTTCCCACCACGCACAGGCGTCCCTTTCTAGCTAGAACGTGGCCAGTAGTAATTTATCACCATCGATTTTCTTTAACCAGTGCTCAGCCTCGTTGAGATCAGTGGTCCCACTGAAACGAGGTGGGTTCATGCTACGGAAGTTTATGTGTAAATCTCCTGCTTCTCGGTTGCCACTGCCTCCTTGGGCAGCTTGCAGTAGGGCTCGAGTGAGCTCCTGAATTGTTTGCTGCATGTCATAAAGTTGGGCATGCTCCGCTGCGATTGTTAATGTTCTAAGTTCCGTCAAAAGAAAATTTAATGTAAGATGTTGAGGTTGGACTAAGTTTGCATGTGTGAATTTATTTTAGCTTATTACTGATGGTTCTAACCACCTCTCACATAGGTATGGAATTTGACTCTTAGTCGAGGCAGGTCAAACCTAGATCATCCTATACTTAAGAATAACCTAGGCTCTGATACCACAAAATGTAACGCCCCGACGCGGAATATCGGAGCGATATTACAGTTAAATAAATAGTATAGAGTGATAATAGACATCAAACCGTTGCACAATTTGGAATAACACCAAATAAAATCCAACTTCATTAATAATTTCTCAAACCAACTACATCACTAATTCAGAGCCATAACTAGGGCCCATAATACATTATTCAAATCCAACTATTACAAACTGACTAAGTAATAACTAACTAACTACTAAAAGCATGGGTTGTTTTAAAGACAGTTCACTCGTGCACATCCTCGTCCCCTTCCTCATGAGTGTGGTAGTCTCCATCAGACTCACCTGAAACATATGAAATAAATAGCGCAAGATGAGCGATAATCGCCCTGTAGAACTTAATATCTCGTATAAACAGGCATGCTTTAAGTGATTGATGCCTTATTAAGTAGGATAACTAGAAGAATGATCAAGCATAGTCACGAGAGTAATGTCACACGATAGCAATGCTTTCACATGAAAATGGCTCAACAAGCATAAAAAGGAATTGGCCATATAATGAGATAGCATGTATGGTTGCACAAAAGTGCACTAGTCGCGATAGCATGTATGGTTGCACAAAAGTGCACTAGTCGCGATAGCAGGTATGGTTGATATTCTTTTAACCGCGAGTATAATGTATCATGAATGATTGTCTTAGATTAAATCTTGAAAGTCATGCGTTGGATGCATGCCGAACACCCTGATCATTATAGCCTTTCGGGTGCACCTCCCAGGACTAGATCGGACCCCTTATAATGTTGCCTGGCATTGATCATGTTTTTATCTTAGACAATCAAGTGGATGACCAAATAGAGTACCAAGAATAGATGAGAGTAGTTGACGAATAGATGAGAGTTTAGAGTGAACGTGAACAGATGAGAGTAAAAGAGTATAGATGAGAACTAGGGTCATATTCGTAAATCTACGATAAACAGGCGATAATAACAGTTTCACAGCACGGTCGTGTGCTGGCAGTCTGGTAGAAGTCACAACTGCCCAATAGCCATGCTACGAACATAGGCTAGAGGTCCAGCGTGATCACAAGGTAAGATAGAACAACTAAGGCCGTTGGATCATGTGATCCCTATGGGTAAAATAGGTCTTGATGGTACAACCCGCTCATCAGCAATAGACGTCCGCTAAACCCAAGGAGACTTACGGAGGCCTTGACAAGGAGTTCCTGGTCTTGTCAGGAGTATTCCCAACGAAGAGGTTGTCCAAGCCAAGATAGAAGTGTGTAAAGAAACGGTTGTCTGTCTTGCCTCGAGTGCTCGAAGGCAGAGGAACGCGATACGGTATCCAAATCAAGTGATTAAAACGAAGACAAATCCATCAAAATGAAATGATTAATTACACTTAATTATCAGATATATTATTGAATAATTTTTAGTAAGGACTCATTGCAAAATGGCATGTTTAGTGTGTGCATGTGTAAGAGAATCAAATGAGCAAGAGATAGTTGTGCACACATCTTGTAATTACTAAGATCATGTGAATAATACTCCATCTACATATTAACAGGTCGTTACTGTTACCAACAGTACATTTCAGGGATTAAACAATGATTAAATGGCATGATTAACAATGGTCTGAATGGAAATTAGGGTTCTGGTTGCAACAGTCAGGTCATGACGTCGACTGGCGCCGCGTTCAGGTCGCGACAGGGTTGGCCGACGCGATGGTTGTTCAGGTCGTGACAGGTCTGACCGCCATGTTCAGGTCATGACGGGTGGAGGTGATGCATTCTTGTTCCATTCGAGATGCTGACGTGACGACGAGGTGCTCGTTGCGACAGGTCGGCGCGACACATTTAGGTCGGGCTGTCATGACTAGGAGATCGCGATGCAGGGCACTATCGCGTTAAGGACACGACGTGGATCCTTGTCGCGACCTATCGGGTCGTCGCGTTCTCAGAACCTCCGCCCGAGCTCAGATAGATGGCACAGGTCACCTTGGGTTGCGGTCCATGCAACCAAGGCTTGACCCAGTGCTCTTCAAAAATTAATCACAAATCGTATATACAACGAAAAATCACAAGACTAGTTTTAAATGAAACTAGACTTGTAGGGGTATTCACAATAAAAAGTAATTATACCTCTAACAGGGTATGGTCATGCTATTAATAGGTTCTTTACGATGAACTTAAAATCTGACCCAGCGATGGACAACAAATAAATTCAAATATTGTACATGATAAAAATTGGAGAAAATGTTATCATTGGATTTCTGACATCCAGTAGCATGTACAGTAAAGGATTCATGATACGAAATCAAGCATGGATATGGATTCAAGGTAAACAAGTCATTTCGGGTACATGTTCATGACAGGGATTGGAGCATGAAATACTCCTAAATGGCACGATGAAAATTAAGAAAAATATGGGGCTTTCGAAGATGGGATCATGGTCTACCTAGGGTCGGAGTTAATTAGTTTTTGTTTGAGAGATTGCCTACCTTTTCATGCTTTTTAGATCCTAGGGCTTGAATGAGAAAACCGTGAAGAATACCTCGTTCCTAGCCTTCTCCTTCTTGCTCTCCTCATCCAAAGCCTCCTCTTCTTCGTCCTCTAAGCTCCAGAGAATGCCTAGGGTTGGGTTGGTACGAAATGAAGGGTATTTGTTTGTTTTAAGAGCCCTTATTCACTTAAAACTCCTCCTCCTTCTCCAACTCCGAATTTCCACATTTATCTCACTATTTCTAGCCTTTATCCATCTAATAAGATTTGGGAGAACTCCAATTTCGTGGGCAAAGGGTTTGGGTAGGTCTAGGACTCTTTTAGAGATAATTATAAGTCATTTTAGTCATTATCTTACTCCTTTTCAATTTATTAATTAATTAGTCACGAAATTACATCTAATATCTCCCATCCAACTTGGGCTCTTTCCTTTTGGGCCCATTAACTCAGTTATGGACTAGTGTAACCCATTCCTAATTTGGCTTAATGGGTATCAATTTAATCCTTTTATTCTAATTTAAATTTTATTATAATCATTTATTCAAATTTAAAATTCAGAGTTGCTACAGAGGTTTAGCGGGTCGCCTACGGAGCAGGGGCGGAAGGCCTTGAGCCTCTTGAGGTCATTTAAGTCGCCACCGGTCTGGAAGAGGGCGTCTTCAGAGTGGAACTAGCCAGGGTAGGAGTGAGAGATGAGGAGGGGGTGGGCCTTTAAAATTTTTCTTTAAAGTTGCATGAAGGGGCCATGGGTGTTTTAAATGTATGTTACCGGCTAAAGTTAGCAATTGACATAGGTTTAAATGTGAGTAGCCATTGACAACTGATTTTAGCCGTTGACAAATGTCGATCATATCAGTGAATACTTGTAGCTGCTGACATAGAGTCGTTAACAAATCTTATTTTCCTTATAGTGATATACGAAATGAATAATTGATTGAAGTCAACCATATTCCTGTCTTATCTCAATACAAAACATATAAATGATTACTCATCTTATTTAGGATATCATTGTGTACCTTGGCTAGGTCTCACGCACATCTAATTTGACTACGGCAAGTGCTTCAACATCCATGGTCCAACTGCAATATTTGTCCGCAGGAGAGAACCTAAATGATGCGAGCAAACCATTAGAATATGGCAGAAGAAGAAGGGAGAGAGGGATCAAAACAACACAAGATACGACTTGAAAAAAAAGAATGATCGGACATAGGTGTTTTGGATTACGAAGAAAATATTTGTTGTTGACAAGATTTCTTACTACTTTTGATGATAGAGAAAGCATGAGATTGAGGAAGAGAGTAGCTCC